>JAMPIV010012950.1:0-368689 GCA_024509875.1 Oreohelix idahoensis
GGCTTCTCTTTTGATGCTTTGTTTCAGAACCTGGTCCAAACCCTCGGTCAAAGACAGTAGATAGACCGTCGAACTTTGTGGAGTTTCTAAGGGGGGGGGGGAGGGAGGCACCAACAACGTCTCCCAGCGCACTGGGGGAGATCCACGCTGAGTTTGTCAGAGGCGTGATCAAAGCGGCTGTTATGGATGACCCGATCTACTCAGTCATACTTTGCGGTAGATACGTGGTTTATTGGGGAAAAACGGAAGAGCACCGTTTGTGGCCAGCAGTAACTACAAGAGGGCATACCACAAGAAGGAACGGGGAGCCTGCGCCTAATTTGTTACCTATGAACTTAAGAAACGCAACAAAAGTACTGGCAGCTACTGTTGGCACCCTCTGCAAAAAAGTTTAGTCTAAACTGCCCATGGCTAAGGGAACCCAAGACAGCCACGGGACCATTTTTTTCTAAGGATGCCGCGTACTTTATACGCAGAACTGGAGCAAGCCACTCCCTGATCAAAGGTTACAACCCCAGGCTCATCCTAGTACCGAAACAGTAAAGAAGCCCCAAATCCTAGCAAATGGGCACTCTCTTCCTTTCAGCGGACATATGGACAGAAACGCACACACCACTAACGGATAACTACTCATTATTGGTGGGCAGAACGTTAAATACTGATATTATCGGTATGTCAAATCCTGTGCCCAGTGCCAACGTGTACCACCCAAGCAACGGACACCCCCAGTCCACATGGGTGAAATGCAATAATGGTGAACACCATTTGAACGGGTAGTGATCGACATTTTAGGACCCTTTGAAAAGGACTAAAAGAAGGAACAGGTTTATCCTGACCTTAGTCGATACATGCACTTTATGGGCAGAAGCTATCCCGCTAACATGCGCAGATGCCAAGCATGTCGCAGAAGCCCTCGTGCAGATTTTCACTCGGTTGGGATTCCCTCAGCAAGTATTGATGGATAACGGATCCCCATACCGAAACCTGTTGATGGATGAGATCGTGAAGATCTTGAGGAACCAACACATGTACACAAAGCCTTATACTCCGGCCGGAAATGTGCTCGTGGAACGTGTTAATGGAAACCTCAAGAGGATGTTAAGTAAACTGGGACAAGTGAAATCTGAAGATTGGGACCTTTGTATTCCTGCAGCTTTATTTAGCTACAGAGAAGCTCCTCATAATTCCACAGGATTTCCCCCAGCCACACCTTTATTCGGCAGACCTATAAAGGGGCCACTTGAAGCCTTACTTTGGTCGCTGACAAACCAGAAGGCGGATGAGACAGTTGTCTCAGCAAGTAAATATGTGTCGGTTTTAAAGAAAAGGTTGAAACTTGGATGGGATCTAGCAACGACTAACTTTAAGCGAGCACGCGCAAAGCACGCTAACCGATACAGGAAAGTCGCGAAAGAAAGAGAATTGGAAGAAGGAGAGAAAGTGTTGGTGTTACTCATTACCGGGAACAACAAACTACGTATCAAATGGCAAGGGCCGTTTACCGTCCTGAAAAAGATTTCTAAGGCTAACTACCAGATCTCTATTGAAGGAAAGGAGAAGGTTTTCCATTTAAATCTGTTAAAGAAATTTTTGGAAATACCGGTGCCGACCTCCGAACATCTCCTGGCGATCTCCAAAAATGACGAAGATGGACAATAGTGGCAGAGAAATTCCACTGCACACACACGAAATCTTTCAAAAATGTCAAAAGCGGCGACGCTCTTTCAAGCGCGCACGGAAGACATTCCAGAGAAAGGAAACTTTGGGAGTAGACTTGAGTAGGAATTGGAGAGAGACGGAGGGGGGAGATGAGAGGGAAGAGAACAGACACCCTGAAGCTACGGATATAGGAAATTTATTTCCATAACGTAGACATGGAGTGCTTCCATATCTTAAAAGGGAAGGGGGGGGGGAGGGGGGGGGACGACGTTCTGTCGCATAGAGATTTATGGTCAATAAATTTTCTATATTCTTTTCTTTTCTACCCGCGTCCTCTACTTTATTATAACTCTTTTATCCTTTTCATTTTTTTGCATTCGTTCGTTTGCGACAAAATATAATTTTCCCATTCTGACTTTTGCCGTTTCTTTGCTCATACTAGTAACGCATTTTATTGCGTAAAATGTCAGTCCCTGGATGAGAACGAAATATCGTGGGAATGCGTTCTCGACAGACATAGAGAGCAGATATTTGTCTACATTTTCACCTGACACACCGTTTCTTCGGCTAGTTTCTCGGCATGAGGTGTGGAAGGCGCCAACCTGCATCGCTCAGAAATGAGACATGTCGTAGTAGGTGTGAAGACGCGTTTTGGCAGTTATGGCCAGCGTCTAAGTTAATGTGAAGTGTTAAGAGAGAGAGACCGGCGCTATTTCGGGTTTTCGTAATAGCGTGGGATCCTTTGTCTGTTTCATATATCTACCCCGTAGTTTAAACTTGATTTTATTCATCATCATCATCATCATCAGTTGCCATCTCCACAACGAAGGTTGGCTGTAATGGATCTCCAACGTCTTCTGTCTCTTGTCTTGGTGGTGCACTCTGATAGACTCTTTCCTGTCCATCTCTTGATGTTATCTTCCCACTTATAGCGCTGTCTTCCCCTTGCACGTTTGCCTTCAACTCTCCCTTCTGTTATGGTCTTTTGCAAGGTGTTATGCCTTTT
This sequence comes from Oreohelix idahoensis, assembly GCA_024509875.1. NCBI lineage: Eukaryota > Metazoa > Mollusca > Gastropoda > Stylommatophora > Oreohelicidae > Oreohelix > Oreohelix idahoensis. Next base: position 2,666 of record JAMPIV010012950.1, read on the forward strand.
TATGTGGCCAAAGTATTTTAGCTGCCAAACTTTGACCTCCCTCATTAGTTCTCTTTTCATACCTAGATTTTCTAGGACCTCCTTATTTGTTTTCATCTCTTTCCATGAGATACGCCCCCATTCTTCTATATATCCACATTTCAAGAGCCTCAATTCTTTCTTCCAAATGCTTATTCATCGTCCATGTTTCTGCACCATACAGAAATGCAGAATATATATAACACTTTATGATTCTCAGTTTTAATTTGTGAGATAACTGTGAGATAACACATTCTATCTGCAACACATTACATTACATTATATTATAAATATTTATGCTATATGTACATTTATGTCTACATGTTTATATGTCATATTTGTTTGTATTCTGCGGGGTTTCGGTTGGGCAGAGTCTCCCTTAGATCATACCACGTGATAGAGGTCGTCTATCGTGAGCGTTGTCTATAGGGTGTGCAAATTTCCGATACTGGAATTTGCAAAGCGACTGCTGTTGCTATTTTTTTTTTTTTTTTTGGTTAGTTGTGACGATATGGTCAGTGTTGTTTTCGGAAGTTTCTTCACATTCTTTAGTTTTGTTTTGATTTGTTTGTAATTTGTTGGTCTACCCTTTGCTATCTTTCAGTTTCATACAACATTTATATTTATATACTGTGGCGTTATTTGTATTTGTTATCCTCTTGCGGTTTATTTTTTATTATTTTTTCCATTTGATTTATTTGATTTCCGCAAATGTTTTCATGTTGTCTTGTATAATTGTTTTTTATGTTCTTGATCGACATACACTATTTAAAATATAGTTGATCATATGGATTTATGTGAAAGAATCAACTGATGATTAATGTTGATTAGATAAGACACTATTTCTTGTGCATTGCACTTATGTTATAGAGTGTTGCAGCAATTTATAATTGTTATTTTTCAAAGAAATATACAAGACCTTGATAAGGCTTGTCTCACACAGACATTGTGATTGTGTGCTGATTAATACAGTGATTAAGAACTTTTTGCTATATTACCTTGAAATATATTTTATTATTATTGTTTCAAGTGAGTAGTATCATTATCAGACATAATGTCAAAAATGATGGATGGTGTACATTATTTTCTTCAGGAAGGAAGAAAAAAAAATTACGTTTATTTGGTGAAGACTGTGAGAATTATGCCACAGAACAATTCCTACTTCAAGCGAGTGATGATCTTGAAGAATATGCTAAGTGTTATTATAATAACAGCTATTCAACAGAGAAAGCAGTGAGACTTTCTAAGTTTATATCTACTGTTTTTTGCAAGGAAGCTGAACTTACGACTCAAGGCAGTAATATTGTTACTTTGAAAAAAACGATAAATGAGCTTCAAAGTGATAAGAAAGCTCTTATTGATAAGTTATCAGAAATGAATGATGAAAATGCTACATTGAAGAGTAAAGTGACGGAATTGATAGCGGATAATAGGAAATTTGGTGAATTCTCTCTTAGACAGAAAAAAGAGTTAGAAGATGAAGTTACCTCATTAAGACAATTAATACAAAATAAACTTGACAGAGAGAGAAATGAGTTGGTTAATAATGAGGTGACCTCATTAATGAACATAGATATTGGAGAAGAGAGTAAAGATGATTGCAATACACATGTGGCTCAAATTCAGAGCCTGGAATCTGAGGTAATTCTTTTGAAAGAAAAGATTACTAAGCAAATCACTATGGAGCAGAACATGAAAGTTCTGGATAAAAGAGTAGCAGAGCTTGATTGGGGTAATCAAGAACTCAGAAAGGTTCTGTGTCAACAGGAGAAAGTGACTGAGGAAAAAACAAAACAATATTGGAAAATTACTTATGGAGAAAAAGGAGCTGCAAGATGAGATGAGTTCAATGAAGAACAATCTTCTTGATAAAGAACAAGCTCTTGTTAGTGAGCTAGAACAGGTTAAAATGGACAATGAGAAATCAAATGTTGAGTTGATGAAAAATAATGATACATTTGAAACTCTGATTCGAAATTTGAAATTAGAGAATGAGAAGTTGAAGTCAGAGTTAGTGGAAATGAAGAAACAGGAATTAGAAGCTGAAGAAAGGAAAGCAAATATGAACTTGCATGAGGAGAAGATGTCGTCTATGGAACAGAAAAAAATAAAGGTAGTGAATGAGAAGGATATGGTTGTTTCTGAAAAGATTGATGAACTTAGTCATCATAGTGCTATAGAAGCACTGAAACTTGAACTTGTTCAAGAGAAAGCTAAGGTTTTAGAAACCACATCTCAGAAGGAAAAGTTGAGTAACGATCTTAAAGATAGTATTTCTAGAGAGAAAACTCTAGTATCTCAGTTACATGTTACAAAGTTAGATTATAACTGGGAAGTTAGAACCAACGAGAAAATGCATAAAGCCCTTGCTAAGCAAAAAGCTATCTCAGAGGTAGAAATTGCAAAACTTCGCAACAGAATTGATGGGTTATTGGATATTGTGTTGAACAATAAAATGCTATCTGCTACCAAGGGGAATAGACTGAAACATGAACATGAGGGTCAACATGTTACGTATGCAAAGAGCCAGCGACAGACACTCGATGCTAATAGTAACACTAAGCAATATGTGAACAAATCTTTTCGTGGAAAATATGGTTTCCCACGAAATAACGATACTGCCTCTAATGGGAGTTGGCGTGAGGCCAACAAAGGTGAATTAATTTTAGATCATGGTGAGGACTTTGATAAGTGTCATGATAAGATTCCTCAGGGAAACCGTGGATCGAAGATTCAGATTCCTGTTAAGTTAGAAAAAGAAAACAAAACTACTAGTATACATCGTACTCAGCACAAGCAGTACGATCCATCTGTTAAGCACATTGCCACAGGCAAAAATAACAACAATTGTGCTAGAAAAGATAGGCGTAGTTATGAACAGCGCCAAGGGCGTTCATCACGTGTTAATCTTCCTTTTTCACGTAATGGTTATTTTTCAAAGAACTGGAAGCAATTTGATGGTGCTCAACTTTTTAGTCCCAGTAACTATATGAACTTTGATAGAGGTTGGGAACCTTATAATAGTTTTTCTTGGAAACAACAAAATCCACGTAATAGGAATTTTGATTATAAGGGAAATAATAATCACAATTATGGTAACTGGAGTTCAAATAAGAGCAATTGACTCAACAGAGATAAGAATTTTGATAGATCTCGTTATGACGGTAGATCTCAACATGAGTCCAAGATTTCCTGATACACTTCCAGACTTATGTCTGTCCTTTGTATGATATGTTGATTGTATAAATACTTAGCGGTTCACTTATTTTGATTCACTGCTAATTCTTTGATGATGTTTCTTTTGCCAATCGTGAACTTATGATACCTAATATGAAATGATTATTGAAATTATTGTATACATTGTGTCATTGCCAATATGGTAGTAGGCATTGGTGGCAACTCTCTGGAAATGTTTACACTTAGAGAAATACTTTCTCTGAGATGTTGAGATATATATTCTCATTCTTTGCCTTAATCTGGCTTTATAAATTCTTGATACTTCTCATCTGCGCATCATATGTGCGTTGGGGGGCCTATTTTATGTGGCTCTCAGAAAAAAAAAATTTCATTTTTTTTTTCCCGGGGGTTGCGGTAGTCTGTTGCGTACATATTTTTTATATGTCGCACAGATTACAGTTGATACGATTACAAATGAAAATGTAACTATCTGTTTGATAAAAGGATATTTATTTATGAACTTACAACTTTTAAGAAGGGGGAATAACTCAGAATAGTAAATGTGTATTTTATTCTTTGAGTGATCGGTTCCTGTTTTGTTCCCGTGGATTGAACAAGCGGAGGAATCTAGATTTTCTATTATAGCTGGAAACAGATTGTTCTCGCTTAAGGTTTTGCAGGAATATTGAAAGTCCGAATCTAGGTTTACTGTTTGTCTGTTTGAGACGATTCCGTCTTATATCATGCTATCTTTGTGTGTCTGGGCTGGATTATTTGTTCTTACACTCTGAGCGGATGAAGATAAGAGAGTGTGTTCTTCGGTTATGGAGTCTGGCGGGACGCCAATGTCGGGCGGTCCAAAGTTTTGTGATCTCAAGTTATCATGGGGAAGAAGATTGTGTCTTCTAGGACTGTTTTAGTCTATGTGTTCCCCAGTATTATTTCTATTACGCCAGAAAAGTGTTTTTGTGCTTGCTATTGATTCTTGGCCAAGGTAAACGTACTTTTACTGACTTCGTTCCTAGGCTTACGATGGGTTATGTTTAGGCCTACATGAATCTACTTATGTTCAGATGTCAGAACGACATATCGTTTAGCAGCACTAAGAATGTTTCTACACAGCAATTATGAGGACAGATAATGCTGATATTGGTGGAAACTTTGATATCCTTATGAAGTGAATCTTTCTAGAAGTTTTGTCGTCTCACCGTTGTGTGAGCGATGTTAAGGACCAAGGAAGCCATCTTGGAATCCGAATTATTGTCAATCATTCATCAGAGAACAGGGTTGTCCCTTACTACCCGATAATGATCCAGAGATCACAGTTATGAAAGAAAGATCTATTATGGGAGATTTAGCATTTACTCCGAAGATATGTGCTGAATGCTACAGTAGAACTCCATTTATCCGAACCCCATGGGACCGAGCATCGTTCGGATAATCAAATGTTCGGATAATTGGATTACATGATGTATCTAGTACATGTACACATATTTCTAAAAATAATTAACAATCACAAGGAAAATACACTATAAAACATATTTACTTGTACTGTAATAATAATACCCACACTGTATTAGATCACTGTATCACCAAAATCTTTCATTACACTGCAGTGCATGTACTACTTGTATTAATTATTTTTGTTAAGAAAGAGAAATGTTTTCAAAATAACATTACAAACAATTCAAAACCAGGCGCAACTTACGTATACATGTACTTGCACAGATGTAGCCCACTATTTAAAATAATGAGGAATCCTCTTTTGCGCCAAACTGGATAGTCTGCTTTTGGCTGCTAAGTCCCGCATTCTCTTCAACAGCAGAAGCTGTGTAGGACAGCTGTCATCTTCTTGCTCGTACCAAGCCATCGCTGTTTCTAGTGCTATAAAGGCCTCTTCGGGACTTGGTCGACGTTTTGGGTTTTCTTCATAATCTACAAGTACATCATGTACTTCTGAGGAGTCTTCATCATCGGTCACTACATGTATTTGGTTTTCTTCTTGCACAAAAGACAAAATTTCTTCGTCATTCAAAAACTGAAAACCAGAATCATTATCATCTTCTAGCCACATGTGTGCATCATCTTTGTCACAGTCCGAAAATCCGGGCATTGCTTGAAACAGTTCCACAACTTCATTTGAAATATACAATCATCATTTGTGTCCACTGCAGTAGTTTCATTTCCTCCTTTTTTCCCAAGCAATCTATTCCAAGCCTTGTTGAGATTATCTTGTGACAGGGTGGTCCAAGCATCAGCTTACATATAGCAGCAGTCTTTGAGATTAAGCTTTTTTTGAAAACGCCACCACACTTTCTTCATCTTCAGCCAACAATAAACGACGCAGGACTTCCTTCTTGTACATCTTTTTAAGCTTTGCTATAACACCCTGATCCATTGGTTGAATCAGTGCTGTTACATTGGGAAGCAGAAAATAATTACTTACAAACAAAAATTTGCATCAACTGCATTCAATGTATCCGTCTCTGGATGAGATGGTGCATTGTCCAGTAGAAGAAGGGTTTACTTTTCCAGTTTTCTTTTCTTGTTCTTTGAAACCTCTTCACATTTGGGATGAACTGATTTGTATACCAATCAAGAAATATTTCACTATTCATCCAAGCACTCTTCTGTGCTTTGTAGCACAATGGGAGACATGTCACATTCTTTAAACAACGTGTTTTTTTGGCTTTGCCGATCATTAGCACCGGTAAACGATGACTTCCACTGGCATTCGCGGCTACCAAAATTGTTACTCTCTCTTTGCACTTTTTAAACCCAGGGGCAGCTGCTTCGCGCTGAGATGCAAGTGATTTTTGAGGCAATGATTTCCAGTGTAAGCCAGTCTCATCGGCATTATACACATCATCGAGTAAATAACCTTCTTCTTCCAAAAAAGCCAAGAATGTTTCTTTAAAATTTTCAGCGGCAGTTGCATCGCTAGATGAAGATTCCCCTTGAATCTCCAATTCTCGTATGCCATGACGAGATTTAAAGTTTCTTAACCATCCCTGGCTAGCCTTAAAGTCAGGAGGACCGTCAAGTTGACTGTTGAACTGAAGTGCCTTTTCACACAATAGAGAGCCAGAGATAGGTTCCCCTTTGCTTCTTCTTTGCACAAACCATATATACAAAGCCTCTTCCAATTTCAAATCTTTCGCATTTCTCATGGTTTTATGTTTCTTCGACCCATTTTCACTAGCCAATTTCGATGCAAAACTCATAATTTTATCCTTGTTACTTTTGATGTCAGAGACGGTAGCTTTCTCAACATTGAAAATCCTCGCAAATGAAGAACAGTTTCACACTTTTCCTAGTCTCTTGATAATTTCTGTTTTCGTTTCAATTGACAAAACATTGCGGTTCCTTTTATATGCTTTAGGCCTACTGGAAGATGCCAGGTCGCACAGAGAAATACGTGTACACCAAAATTATTCTGCTGTAGTAGCAGACACAATTATTTTAAGTTGAACTGTCTGTTTAGCCAGTGTTCTGCCTAGAACTCACACGTACACTGGATTGGTAAACCAGATATTAACGGACTTTATGATCTAACTGACTTCATGTACGTAAGCGACCGTCGATTAGCCCATCTCATTGTCTACAAATTGTTCGCACACATTTGAAGCTTGCCGCATCAAAAGATTCAGAACTGTAGTCTAACGTGACTGGTGGAGACTGATTTTTTTTTTTTCTGGAAAAAGTGTTCGGATAATTGGATGTTCGGATAATTGGGGTTCGGATAAATGGAGTTCTACTGTATTTGAAAGAATCTACGCTAGAGTACGAGCTACACTCATGCTAAGAGAGATTCTGTACAGGAGTCACTATGAACATTATGTATAAACTGACGTGATCTGTCAGTACAACCTGATATATATATATATATATATATATATATATATATATATATATATATATATATATATATATATATATATTTGTATTAGCTATGGAACTCTGAATGCTTGTCTACAAATGCTCCAGTATGAGGTTAATCAGGATGAATGCTAACTTAAGATGATACACCATTGATCAACACGATGCTGTTTATGTCGACATGTGTTCCTGTAACTATACACGTACTGTTCCAGTGTGCGTCTCATTAAACATTATAAAAAGAACACAGTAGTTCCAGTAATCCTTGACTTCTACATGTGAGAGTATGAATATATTGTTACCAAGTTGTCAACTCTTCAGAACCATTCTACCATTCGCGTACAATGTACTCTCACTTCAATGTTTACACTACCCTGTGTAGGTCGAGTTGACCTGTGTCTGTCTTCACGGTGACAGCACCTCTTTGAATACAACAGTACTACCAGCCATCATACTTTACAGTGAGGTTCTATACACCACACTCGATTCTTTACAGTGGAGTCGCAAACAACAGAATTTTACAATGTCAGTATATGTTTCATGTTGTTGAAAGTAGCTTTGGCCATTCCTATTCTCTTCTTGATTTCTGTTTCACATCTGCAATCTTCTGTTATTACATGACCAAGATATGCATAGCTCTTGACTTGTTCCAGGATTTTCACATTTACGCTTATCTTTAATGTGGGTTTATCGTCTGTTTTGCTAATTATCATAGTTTTTGTTTTCTCAATATTAATGTCGAGTCCATATTCATGACTTATACTGTTCACGTGTTTCACTAGTTCTTGTAACTCCTGTTCGCTTTTAGCTAACAACACGGTATCATCTGCATATCTAGGGTTGTTTATTGACCTTCCACTGATGTTCAGTCCTGGTATTTCCTGTATCTGTTTAAAAAAAATTTCGGTGTATAAATTAAATAGGCAGGGGGACAGCACACAACCTTGTCTGACACCTCTTTTTATGTCTATGTATGGTGAATAATTTCTACCAGATCTTACTGTTGCAGTTTGCTCCCAATAAAGGTTACTGAGTATTCTTATATCTTTTCCATCAATACCTATGTCTTCGAGGCATTCAATTATTTTCTCATGATGGACTCTGTCAAAAGCCTTCTTATAGTCAATGAAGCACATATACATACTTTTTGGACCTCTGTATATTTTTCTGCTAATATTCTTAGACAAAATATTGCCTCTCTTGTTCCACTGTTCCGTCTAAAACCAAACTGTTCTTCTTGGATGTCGCTGTCTACCTTACTTTTTATTCTTTCCTGTATGATTTTGATCAGTATCTTAATTGCATGACTCATCAGGCTGATTGTTCTGAAGTCTGAACATTCTGTTGCATTTGGTTTTTTGGGCAATGTTATAAAAACTGATGTCTTCATGTCGTGTGGTATATATCCTGTATTGTATATATCGTTGCATAGATCTGTGATTGTATCTATACCAAAGCTCTCCGGAGCTTCTATCATTTCAATTTTTATGTTATCCATGCCTGCTGATTTTCCTTTTTGTATCATATGAATGGCATTCTCTACTTCTGATCTGAGAATGTTTGGGCCTTCATTAGAATCTGGTGATGGTTTTTTACCTCTGTTGTCCTCGAATAGTTCTTTTACGTATTCTGCCCATCTGTTTGATATGTCTTTCTCATCAAGTAATATTACACCATTTTTGTTCTTGATACAGCTTCCTCCTTGTGCAAACCGCGACCGATTTGATAATTTCTTTATTTCTTCATGCATATCTCTTGTTATGTGCTTTGCTTCCAAGTCTTCTATTTCCTTGCATTTTGTTTCTATCCACTGTTCTTTTGCTTCTCTACACATAGTACGTATGTCATTGTCTATTGTTTTATATTCTGGAGTGTTTTTTGCTTTCTTTCTTTCTGCCATTTTATTCAAGATGTCATCTGCCATCCAAATTTGATTTTTCTTAGACTCCTTTTCAGGTAAATTTGCATTTGCTGATTGTATGCTTGTTTTTAAGCATTCTCATTTTGCGGTTGTTTTTTCTTATGAGTTTTCTCTTCTATACTGCTCCATGCTTTCTGTCAATAACTGTTGATATTTATTTTTGACATCGATTAAATATTTCTGTTTTATATCTGGTTGTTTCAGTGCTGATATTTCTATCTGGGATTCCTCCTGTCTTCTGTTTCCTGCTCTTTTCAGCTTTATATTTACTTTGATGACGACTGGATTGTGATCTGAATTTATGTCAGCGCCAGGATGTGTCTTTGCACTTGTGACACTGTTCTTAAATCTATGTTTTATCATGATATAGTCGATTTTGCAGTAGACAGGTCGTTTCATGCTAAGAGAATAAGCTGTATAGCGAAGTCTTAGTTTGTTCTCGACAATTTTGCCGAGCTTCTAGACTACCAATAAATATAAGCGTATAATTCTAAGTTTGTGCGATCGCCTGTAGTTCTGTCTGGAGGTAAATATATTATATATCTAGTAGTGTTGAGTGATTCAGTGATAAACCGCTTATTTCATTTTACTAGTTAGATTTCTGTGCAGAAGAAATTAATTTATAAGTCTGTTATATTCTCTAGCTGACGTGTTACAGTGGATAGAAATAAATTATAATTTCTAGCTTAAACTCATGCAGCTATAAATAAATTTAATTAAATTGCTAGTAATCAGTCGATAATATTTTAAACTAACTTATAACTGCACTGATTCATCATTGAGTATTGACGAAATACGTATGTATTTCTAATTCATGATGATTGATTTTATGAATATAATTCATTTCACGGGAGTTTTAAACGATAAGTCAAGCTCTCCGCTTGCAGTTTATAATGTAAGTAATAACCGAAGTGAATAGTATGTATAAGTATTTTATATGTTGTTTTTTTTTCTTTATTCAGTGAAACTGGGGTAGCCCAACTCTACCAGCGTTTTAGTAGTGAGAAATATATGTGAAGAACAAAAACATATTTTTTCTTAAAAACTTGGGTGTATAAAGTAAAACCTGTCTGGCATTGCGTTGGCATCCAGAACGATCGAGTACCCATTACATGAACTTTAAGATTAAATGAAGTAACGGGCCTATCGAGCCAGATTTAATTCTTCCTGAGAAAAACCTCAAGTACATTTCAGCCCTTGTGGCAAGTAAAATATTACTATCAGTAACATTAAGACGGAGTTTTGACTAATAGTGGTGTGACCAAATAAAGTCCTATACTGAGAGAAGGCACCGACCTGACATCCCTAGTTACTAGAAATCTAAGCTAGTGACACTTTGTTCGCTCTTAACGTTCGTGCCTGGACAATTTTAATGTGACCTAAACAGACATACAAAAATAATAATAACCAAGGAAACGTTCCCTGAAGTAGTGAACTCAACCTGACTTTGCGGAACTGGGGTTCCCTTGGCCAAGACTAACCCTGGAGATTCTGTATGTGCATGTCCTAAAAATTGTTTTCCAGAAGTTGCTACTAAAGCTGTAAGTACGAATGCAAGCTAGTGATCACGGCTGACTGAATAGAGTGAATGCAGGACTGAGTGATTCCTTTATTGTTGTATTTTGGCACCCATTTTGCTGTCTTAAATTTCTTTATGCAAGTTTTTTTTGCTAACAATATTTTCCTTATGATAGATTATAGTATCAAAGTCTGTTCATACCTTTAAAGGGAAATTTTAGAATATAGCATATGTATCCGTGACTCTTTGGGGCTATCACTTTTCTTCTAATAGGACTGTGGACTATACATCGAGGGAAAAGATCATACCTATGAGTCTATCATTCTTGTAGCAATTCATTGACTTTATGACTATTTGTATATGCTTGATGTAATTTTTATGTGTTGTGATGGAATTTTCTTATGATAATTAAAATTCACTTAAACTTAGTGTGTCGGTCAGCTCGTTCCAAATTATCTATATTTCCATTGTCATAGTTTCACGTCTGTGCATCTATTGTAGTCACTTATGTGTGTGTGCATGTGAGGGATATATATATTAATATATATTATACTAGACGGTCTGACAAATCTTAATCTGTTGTAGATGATAGGCTGACTGAGAGAAACCATCTCGAGGGTCAGAGACCGTCTCTCATATATTTCCTCTATCTCACCCGTGAAATCTATTTCTATCTTATCATCTCCCCTGAGCTATCACTTGTGTCTATTGCTTTTCAGAAGTGACCAAACTAAGTCTTAATTCACCTATCACAAATCTACGACACCCTGGTAACATTTACTCTAGAATCCTGGAGCAGATACTCAGACGCCTAGCTCAGCCAAAAAGTGAATGAGGTTCATTTTGGCTTTAATTCGTTAAGTAAAGTAATTGTGTGTGAATGGGGAATCTGCTAATTTTTAAGCATTCTGCTAATTTTAATTTCCCTAAAAGTGCGCACTTAAGACTGAGGGATATTTTTTTCTGACAGAAGAGAGAGAAGGATTTTCAGAAAGACAGGAAAGGGGATGGGATATACATTTTATTTGACCATTTGTTTTCCATTTCTGGAATATGTGTATAAATTAATTATGTATAAAATCTGCTACTCGTTATGCGATTAGTGTGTGCGACATGAATCATTATAACTTCTAGTGGAGTCCCTATTAGATAAACTATCTCTATTAACTTTTATCAACCACATACAGGTAGATTTATCGCCCTTGCCTGCAGATAGCTACCTTTGCCCACCAACCTTTGGGGCGAAATCTTCAGACAGATGTGGGGCCGGTTACGTCGAAGTACACACTCCCAGCCTTAACTGGATATACGAGTATTTATACCTCACGCTAGAGCGATTTATTTCGGCAACCCTGTCCGATCCATTGATACTCGGTAAAACCAGAGTTGAAGCATTCTCCAGAAGAAGCGGCACCTACCTAGTCAACACTAGACACTTACCTGAAGCCAAGTCACTGTTATGCAACACAGAGAGGCGCTTTGTGGATGTCGTGGTTGGAGTAAGCGCATCTCCTTCGTACTCGATTTTTTCACCCGTGTTTGGGTTTATGTTTACGCAGTGATTTTTTGGCATCTGTTTTTAGCTTATCTTCTTTATTAATTGGACAGCAACATCCAAATGAACAGTGTTCGATTTCTTGAGTTTAGGAGTACTTATATACCAGGATTTATTTTTACACACAGCAGGAAAGGCCGTTTTTTATGACATGAAACAGGGGGCCCCCTGTTAATTAAAAGCTGGATGTGTGAGAGACTCTCTGGGGGTTGGTGTGGAGTGAGGCGATCTCCTTTCGTACGATTTATTTAAATGGTGTTGTGGGTTGCTTGTTTACTGTGATTGTGATTTTTTGGCCTTTAGTTATTGTGAAGGCATCCTAATTTCCGTTTGATGGTGTGGTCGTATTTTTCTCCCTCTTTTTGTTTAAAAAATATAAAAATACATACTATGGCCAGGACCTCCTCTCTTATGACTGTCACTGAATGTCGTGATATAAGTTCTTACTGCTTGTTAGAATTCTTGTATATGTCCAGAGAGAACGGGCAAGAGACTGACATTTAATCATAGTCACAGGAGGCTGGAGAAAAAGTCTTCTTACTATCCAATCCTTCAGATCTCTTCCCATAATTTTCATTAGTGACTCTATTCTTATCTACTTTCCACATTACACATTCATACTCTGTCTGAACTCAGACATAACTTATTCGTAATCTGTACCTACCCGTGACACTATGCTGTTCAATTAATTTAAAACAGATTTTCATTCACTGGTTAAAGTGACATCGAGTCACTTATGGACACAGCCAAACGTAATAATAAGTTATAAAATAAATAAAGATATAACGAACATGTTATTGCTGTTCAGAATCGACATAATTGTACTCCGGGCAAACCTATAAGTGGTCAGTTTTTACAGCAAAACGTTGAAGGGTAAAAAAGTTAATTGTTCCTGTTTTATGCTGATTGTATAAACGCCGGATGCATTCTCTCATACGTTCATCCCGGCCAGTTTTACGCCTTATGCCAAACTCAAGCAATCATAGCCTTGATGATTCATCGATTGCAGTGTCATTCCCTAACAGGCGATCATTAATTGCCATTGTCTCTCCCTTGTGAATATTTAATGCTCCTACTATAGGTGAAAGCAAGTCAGCTCTTTTATTGCCACGTAAACCTGCATGACCAGGACAGAAGATCCACACAGTTCTTGAAAATTCCAGGCTTTTGTGAAGGTTTTCCATTTATGCCGTAGCCATCCATTTAGGATCTTCCGATACATAGACAGAGAGTATGACATAGTAACTGCCCTTGTTAATGATGTTGCAGACAACCACCTTAAATCCGCAGTAGCAGCCTCTACCTCCTTTCTCATGCTAAAGTTTGATATTATGTAAGCCCCGCTATATTCAGCGACGATTTTGCCCTTAACTCTAGCCGGATGAATTACAGATATATCTGTGTACACAATGGCATCATTATACCCGGGATCATCTTTAATCGGATGGTGAATATACGGCGCTGATTTTCAATTGCTCTAAGCTCTGCATTATCTGCCACGGTTGGCAGGTCATCTAGTTCTTACCTGTCTCCACTCTTCCCTCTCGAATATATTTTCATCTTTGGTCACCTGTCGAATAGTTGACTCACCATGTGCCATCCATGACATCTACCTCTTTATTCTTGCTCCTGTGATGTCAGCTTTGTTCCTATGTAAGGGGTGCCTTTAACCGGAGCCATTGCATATCTGGATTTTACCGATAGCATTCCAAGCAATACAGTCAATCAATCAATACCCTTTAGCTCTCCAAGGAGCATAGGCTTTCAACAAACACTTGCTACGTCTTCCGGTCCTGTTCCATCATCTCAAATTCTCTCCATGTTTTCCTCATCATTTTCACCTCTATATCCAGTTCGCTTCACCATGTGTTTTTTGGTCTACCTCTGCCTTTCTTTCCCTGTGGATTCCAGAACAAGGACTGCCTTGTAATACTATCAACAGGTTTCCTCAATGTGTGCCCTATCCATCGCCAGCGTCCTCTTCTGAACTCTTGTTCCACTGACACTGGACTGGTTCTTGTCATCAATTCCACATTTGTGACTGTGTCATACCATTTCAGTCCTTCTATTCTACGCAAGCACCCTTTTATAAAAATCTGTAGCTTTTTGGTTGTTGTTTTTGTTGTTCTCCATGTCTCACAGCCATACAATAGGACTGACTTGACATTTGAGTTGAAGATTCTTATTTTCGTTTTGGACTTGATTTCTCTTGTTCTCCATATGTTTCCCAATGCAACGAAAGCTCCTCTTGCTTTTTGTATTCTTATTTTGATATAACTGCCTAACTCTCCAACTTTGTCTATATTGCTACAAGATATGTGTAATATTCTACATCGTTTAGTGGTGTTTTTTCCAGTTCAACCTTGTTATCATTTCTTGCATTTACTCTCATAATCTTTGTCTTTTTCCTGTGTATTTTCAGGCCCACTTGTTGTGACTTCTCATCGAGAATCTTCATTTTCTCTTGCAACTGATTATGGTTATGGGACAGAAAAGCCAAGTCATCTGCAAAATCCAGATCATCAAGCTGTTTAGTCAGATTCCACTGGATTCCATTTCTGTTGTGAGATGTCGATGTTTTCATAACCCAATCTATTGCTAGTAAGAAAAGAAATGGAGACAAGAGGCATCCCTGTCTCACTCCCGTGCTAATCCTAAACGGTTCTGTAAGTTTTCCTTCATGAAGAACTCTTCATGTCATATCTTCATAGGTCTTCTTTATTAAGTAAATGATCTTCATGGGAACTTCATAATGCCTCATCATTTTCCAAAACGATTCTTTGTCTACACTGTCAAATGCCTTTTCATAGTCCACGAATCCGATGTATAGCGATGAATTCCATTCCAGACTTTGTTCAACTATTATTCTCAATGTGTCTATCTGGTCTGTACAGGATCTATTTTGTCGAAAACCTGCTTGTTCATCTCTCAGTTGCTTGTATATGGACTCTTTTAATCTCTCCAGGATGATTCTGTTTAATACTTTTCCAGGCACTAAAAGTAACATTATTCCTCTATAATTTGTGCACTCTTGCAAGTTTCCCTTCTTAGGCAAATTTACCAGATATCCTTCCTTCCATTCTGCTGGTATTTCCTCTCTCTCCTAGACTTTGCCAAGTAGTTTGTATAATATCTCTGTAGAGGTATTGTAGAGCCCTTTTCGTAGGCCTTACAGTCATTAACAGATGAGGGTAGTCTCATATTTATTAATATGTGGTCCTACCTCTGTAGTATAACTTTACGCACCAACGTACATGATAGTAAGTATTGTTGGTGAGTTTGATTTTTGTAGCGCACGATTGTGCACTAAGGCGAGTAGGGATTATCCCGTCGGCACGTGTATCTAGACAGTCAGTTGACGTCATGTGTGGGCTTGAGAAGCCAGAATCCCAAGTTCTACTTAGGAAGCTTTGGGAGTTCGAAACCCGTGTTTTGAGTAAACTATTTATGTTTAGACCCGGCCCTGCGGTTGAGCAGTCGTAGCCGGTAGTCATCCACGTAAGTCGATTCGCTAAAAGAGCGAAGATGTTATTATATTTTATAAGAGTATTTTCTCCTCCCAGCGCGTGAGTATCTAGTCGCGAAAGGCTATCGACCTTTTCGGAAAAGGATTCACGTCTGGACTTATATCATTGGAATTAGATCTAAACTTAATACCAAAAGGGATCATTCAAAATTAACGTGGATTGTCGATATATATTATTGTATTTGAATAGCCGTCGTAGGAATCTGGCTGATTACAGAGGTGACTCAAAGATTTATGCTTGTATAACTTTTCATGTCAAGGAGGTCTACAGTAAATCACTGTTCAGACGTTCTGCTATCGTTTGATTTATGAACCCTAATTTGTATAAGGACATTATCAATGTTGGAATCTTATATGCCACGTAGCATAATGGGTATTCCATATCCTTAGCCAAGGTCAACGGTCACCGTCCTTGGAAGTTAACTACTTCATTATCATGTACTTGCTGAATGGAAGTCAACATACTATGCCATAAGTTAATGAAATAAGTTTACTACGGAATGACCAGAAAGAATGTCTTTGAAAATATATTAACTGTCACGATAACCATTGTTAACTGTGATGCGTCAAGGATCTATGTCTCGTCTCGTCAATGGTACCGTGTAAATAAACTGAATGGATTTTTACATCAAGGAGTTGACTATTTCAGCCTTGACATTCGTTAACTTACCCAGTTGAAACTCCTTTGATTGGTTGTCTTATTACTTCATCAAATAAGAATCGCGTAATCAGCACAGCTTAGTAGCCTACCAGACTCACCATCAAAAGAACCCGATACAACTATAGAAGGTGACACAGCAGACAAGAAAGACCACTCAACAATATGGCGGCGCAGTGTGCTCTGAAAATATCCAGTTTTCAGTAGCGGAATCGAACTCAAGTCTAAGTTCAAACTCGGTTGAATAGAATAATGCTGTCTTTCAAGGCGACAACATCCTGGACTTTGCAGCAATTTTGACGGTCATCCTATGTCAAGGACAATCCAGGGACTTTAACTTTCAAGTTTCAACATTGGACTCTGGCATTACATTACTTCAAGTAGATGGCTCAAACATGCAGTCCCGGATGCGAGGGATATCTTTTTTGTTATCGGTTGAGATAAGTAAAAACGTCGTGTTTATTTCACCGTTTTACGTTTAGCTGCATCTTATCTCGTAAATATGTCCACTGCTTCTCTATTTATGTTTCATGTTACATGTTATATGTTTTATATTCATCGTGAGAGGTTATGTACGGCGGCTTAGGACGGAAACATACCAGTTTCACCACAGGTCCGTCTTAAGTGTTCTGTAGGAATTTATTTGCAGACTTCCCTCAGTGGAATGTTCCTACGCGTGAGCGTAGAAGGATTCTAGGTCCACTGTGTCTGGTGGTCTGTGACACCTGACTGTTTAGCTGTAGTGTCAAGTTTTAATTGTTGTTTTCATAGTTATTTTTATTCGTACTTTAGTTTTATGATGTATTTTGTTTGTACATTACGTCCTTCTCGCCTTGCTTTCGTTCAGTTTTTTACACCATTGATGTCTATACACTGTGTTGTCAACTGTCTTGTTTATTATCTTATCGTAGATATCATCGTAATTCTTTACGACATCCTATTTTAGTTTCACATTTTAATTTTGTTGATTTCTGCGATCGTGTTCTTCGTCTTTGTTTATCTTGTCTTGTCACAATTGTTTCTATTGTCTATTGTTTTGGTCACATCATAACATTGCATACATTTTTTTTATTGACTAATGTGATATTATTTACTTAATTGCTTACATACAGTTCTTGGACAGGAACTGGTACCTCTGATTAGATGGTAAAATAGTGAATATTATTTAAGTAACACTTTTAAGTAGAATTATTTCAGAATAATATTGAATAATGTCTACCTTAGATTATTTTATTAAGCAGGCTAAGGCGCTTAATATACCTCCTGAAGAGATTAGAACATTCGCTATGGCGGAATATAGAAAAGCTCAAGAAATAGACGCTGAACAGAGAAAGCTAGAAACTTTAAGATTAGAAAATTTGAAATCTGATGCAGAGGAAGATGAAAAGAAGAGGAAATTTATGGCTGAAGAAAATGAGAGAAAAATGAAACTAGCAGCTGAGGAAGAGGAGAAAAAAATGAGATTAGCCGCTGAATTAGAAGAGAAACGATTTCAGCGTGAGGCAGAACAGAAAAGATTGGAGATGGAAGAAAAATTTAGATTTGATGCTGCGGAAAAACAAAAGGAGATGGAAGTTAAACAAAAGGAAATGGAAGAAAGAAGATTAACAGCTGAACAAAATGCAAAAAGACTTCAGCTTGAGACAGAAGAGAATGAAAGGAAACGACAACATGATTTGAAACTTGCCGAATTGGAATTTGATAGATTAAGATTGTCAAGTGAATATAATACACAAAAGACTCAGGAAGGCCAGTCTTCATCTAGACATGAGAATATTAGAGAGGTTCATCTAAAATTACCAAAGTTTAACCCACCATCCGACGATGTGATATTCTTTTTGGACAGATTTGAGGCTACATGTAGGTCGTACAACTTGGATAAAACACTATATTGTACCCACTTATCCAGAATACTTACAGGAGAGGCAACGGCCGTTTATCACACTACTAGTGCTGCAGATAAAAATAATTATGATGCTCTCAGGGCCGCCCTTCTAAACAAATTTCAAATGACAGAAGATCAGTATAGGATGAAGTTCACGTCTATGCTCCCACAATCTAGTAAGAACTTTGATGATTTTCTTTCTCAAATACGTCTTACTTTGGAAAGATGGATCGAACTGTCCAAGGTAGAGAAATCTTATGACGGTATTTTCGACTTATTACTACGCGATAAAGTTTTATCGGCAGTAAGTCCTGCATTTCTTGCGTTTTTACATGAACGTAAGCCTTCTAATATAAAAGAAATGTCAGAACATTGCAAAAATTTCTGCACCGCTCATCCTA
Source organism: Oreohelix idahoensis (assembly GCA_024509875.1). NCBI lineage: Eukaryota > Metazoa > Mollusca > Gastropoda > Stylommatophora > Oreohelicidae > Oreohelix > Oreohelix idahoensis. Next base: position 21,205 of record JAMPIV010012950.1, read on the forward strand.
ACATGGATGTCAGCAATGCGCAGATTAAGGATGATTTACCTGTTGCTTTCACTATGCAACATAACAATTTCCCAAGACATCGTTCGATGAGTAGCGATAGAAATTTTCATAGGGGAAGTAATAATAATTTCAACTCTGGTCATTTTCAAAAGGGGAAACAATACCAACAGTCTGCTCCATTTAATATGTCCTGGGGCCAATCTCACGGATCTCGAGATTTTAGTAACGACAATTCTAAATATAATCAAGGGAATAATAATAAACAACATTGGAGCTCTAAATCACATCATCCTGAAAATAGACATAGATTTATGAATAAATCCTTTAGCCAACATCACAACAGTGATAACTTTCATTGGCGTACTCATCCAAAATTTAATGATGGCAGAAATGGTAATTATAGCAATTTTAATGACAATAGTCAAAATCGATCGCGACGTAGAGATAGATCGCCGAGCAGGCCACGACAACATTCCAATGTTGCTTCACTTGAAGCACAAACTAACAAAGATCAGGACAAAAATGTTAATCCACATAATGCAATGTCATGTATTGATCTTGAGCAGGTAGAGGCTTGTCAAGAATGCTCTACGCTATTCCAGCCCAAAGCGATCACGACGCTCCGTTGCGGACATGTGTTGCCCAGTCTACCAGTGGCGTGTACGGCCATGTCAGCTACTCACGTTGGAACAGGAAACCTTAAATTACATAGGGGTTTTTTAAATTCCATTCCATGCTCTCTTTTATTTGACTCAGGTTGTAGCACAATCGGTGTACGGACTTCGCTGGTCGACCCTAAATGTGCTACTGGAAAGACCACCCAATGTAGGACTTTTGGAGGGACAGTGGAAACATTTCCGACTGCTATTATTGATTTAAAAACACCTTTCTTTTCAGGAAAGATCCACGCATGTCTTCTTCAAAACCCAATTAGTGATGTCATATTGGGTCGAATACACGGTATAAAAGAGTGTACCCCACAGCAGATTGCTAAATGGGAAGAGCAAAATATACATGATACCCGTGTATTTACTACTATTCCTAGATTTGTTTCACATGCACATATTGCTAAAGTGCTATGTAATGCTAAGGTCTTGGAATCTAGCATTGAAAATGATGCCACTGTTCATTACGCCACTGTGGCTAATTCGTTACAACCTTTACGACATGCGTCCATTCTTAAGAAGGACATTAAGGTTTCAACGCAACCTGTGAAGACTAGTAAGTCATTCCGGGGGATATATACCTTCTTTCGACTTGATCAGCAGGCAACTGATCGTAAGAAAAAGGTTACGTTTGAGAGAAAGGGAAAGGATGTTCTTAATAAAAATAAGAGTTGTAACTCAGAGGGGAAAATTAATACCAATAAGGTTGTCGGTAAGGTTTTAACTTTGCCCAGCAAGCAGGTGTCTACGACATGCCGTACACCTACACCTTTGTCTGGCGTAAGTAGTCATATTCAAGTACAACAGTATAGTACATTTAAGAACAATAATTCTACAAGTAGAAATAATAAATATTATAATTTACATCAAAGGACTAAGGTTAACCATAAACCTTATTTACATTCTGGTGACTATGGTACCACATACATTGGTAGAGGTGCATCTTCTCGCACCATCCTTGTGCAAAATCTGCCACAACGAACTACATGGCAGGCACTCGGCAATTTCTTTAATTACACGGCAGACGTTCAGTTCGTACGTCTATTACCTCATACCAATAACAGGTATGGTGACGCCGTGGTTACTTTTAGAACCAATAGAGATGCTCGTATGGCTATCGAGCGGGACAATGGTGTGTATTTCCACCACCATTCTCTCCGATTACAATTGGTTCCCGATTCTGCGTCACGCAGATAGTAACCTACTGATATTGGATTTTGATTCCACATTCTTTGATGACTCAGCCTATGCAGTCATCATCTCTTTCTTGTAATAGTCATTTGTTCTTTTTTAGTTCTCATGAAATCTTCCTAGGGAATTTTATGCCATTTGGGTTAGTGAACGCTCCTGCCACGTTCGTGCGCATGATGCGGCGAATATTATCTCATCATCCCAATGTCATTGCGTACATCGATGACATTTGTCTTTTCAGTGACTCATGGGAAGAACATTTGAAAGGATTAAACTCATTACTGTCCACGTTACAATATCATAACTTAACTGCTAAGCCATCAAAGGCATTTGTGGGTTTCCACGATATTTCTTTTTTGGGGCACCGTATTGGTCGCGGTATGTTATATACAGAGGACAGTAATGTCTCTAAAATCCTTAATATCTCTACACCCAAAACAAAGAAACAAGTGCGATCTCTGTTAGGGCTAATACAATATTATGGGAAATTCATACCACATCTTTCGTCCATTACTGCTCCTTTCTCTTCATTACTTAGGAAAGGTGCAGCTAACGTGATTCGGTGGTCTAACGAACATCAAATCGCGTTGGATATCATAAGGAAATTTTTTTCGGATCCTCCTGTTTTAAGGTTGCCTGATGCGAATTTACCATTTGTCTTACGCAGCGATGCTTCTAATTACGGCGTGGGAAGTGTGTTACTACAAGAATATAATGGCACCTTGCATCCAGTTCTCTATGTCTCACGGAAGTTAACTCCGACTGAACAAAATTACTCAGTGCTAGATAAGGAACTTTTAGGACTTGTTTGGTCAATAACAAAACTCCAGAGATATCTGCTTGGATCACACTTTATTGTGGAATCAGACCAAAAAGCACTTACTGCTCTCAACACTAAGGATGTGAAATCAGCAAAATCTACTAGGTATGCGATCGCACTCCAGCCATACAGTTTTACCATAAGATCCATTCCTGGTACGCAGAATGTTCTCGCTGACATTTTGTCGAGATGTCCGAATGAATCAAGTTAACAGCTACGCACTGCAGACAACTGAACTTCGACACTGATAGTTCTTCGATTGTAACTTTTTACGTGTGCTACCTCGATTATAAGAATTATTAACATTCATACAAGTTAGAAACTACAATGATTATGAATTAAAATAACTTTGAACGTTCAAGTATATTACTATATTAGTGAACATGCTACTAATGCCAGTGATGTGTTAATAACTTTTAACATTGTGTATATTTTCTGAAGGAAATAACATTTCGAGCACTTTGATTTTTCGTGGAACTGAACTTGTTAGATTATTAACTGGTCACTAACAGGAAAATTGAACTTCCGTTATTTATTATATTAATGACATTATTAGAGGGAAATAAATGAATTAATTAGATTATTAAACTTAGATACTTAGTTAATTAAAATAATAATTAATTTAGTTAACTATACAATATTTAATTAGATTGATCAAAATTTGTATTTAAGCACATTAATTTAACTTTAGTACTTTAATTAGTACCACAAAAGGAATTTAGAGATACGGTTAAGTGTGTTGATTGATACATGTGTTTAAATTGTATTCTTTCTTTTTTTTTTCACTTAATTTTTTATCAGTCATACGCACCTCTTTTCAATTTAATCATGTTTCTCATCATTTCTTTTCATTTGCGTTTACATTTGTTTTAATTCAATATTTCTAATATGATAGTTTATTTCATTTACCACATTGTATCAAAGTTGTGCAATTGTGGATGTATGCTTTTATGCATACCGTTTGTTGAGTTGAGTTAACTTGAATTTCATATTTTACGATTTTTATCATGATGTATTAGTAAAATATGATTATGTACACTTGAATCACCTCTAGTTGCGAGTAGTAAAGAAACAATTTAATATACTTAATTTTTTTTTTTTTTTTTTTTTGGGGGGGGGGGGGGGGGGGGGGGGGGGGGGGGGGGGGGGGGGGGATTGGTAAGGAATCGTAGGATCCCCGCCAACAGTCTTTTACAGATATGGTAGTCTCATATTTATTAATATGTGGTCCTACCTCTGTAGTATAACTTTACGCACCAACGTACATGATAGTAAGTATTGTTGGTGAGTTTGATTTTTGTAGCGCACGATTGTGCACTAAGGCGAGTAGGGGTTATCCCGTCGGCACGTGTATCTAGACAGTCAGTTGACGTCATGTGTGGGCTTGAGAAGCCAGAATCCCAACTTCTACTTAGGAAGCTTTGGGAGTTCGAAACCCGTGTTTTGAGTAAACTATTTATGTTTAGACCCGGCCCTGCGGTTGAGCAGTCGTAGCCGGTAGTCATCCACGTAAGTCGATTCGCTAAAAGAGCGAAGATGTTATTATATTTTATAAGAGTATTTTCTGCTCCCAGCGCGTGAGTATCTAATCGCGAAAGGCTATCGACCTTTTCGGAAATGGATTCACGTCTGGACTTATATCATTGGAATTAGATCTAAACTTAATACCAAAAGGGATCATTCAAAATTAACGTGGATTGTCGATATATATTATTGTATTTGAATAGCCGTCGTAGGAATCTGGCTGATTACAGAGGTGACTCAAAGATTTATGCTTGTATAACTTTTCATGTCAAGGAGGTCTACAGTAAATCACTGTTCAGACGTTCTGCTATCGTTTGATTTATGAACCCTAATTTGTATAAGGACATTATCAATGTTGGAATCTTAGATGCCACGTAGCATAATGGGTATTCCATATCCTTAGCCAAGGTCAACGGTCACAGTCCTTGGAAGTTAACTACTTCATTATCATGTACTTGCTGAATGGAAGTCAACATGCTATGCCATAAGTTAATGAAATAAGTTTACTACGGAATGACCAGAAAGAATGTCTTTGAAAATATATTAACTGTCACGATAACCATTGTTAACTGTGATGCGTCAAGGATCTATGTCTCGTCTCGTCAATGGTACCATGTAAATAAACTGAATGGATTTTTACATCAAGGAGTTGACTATTTCAGTCTTGACATTCGTTAACTTACCCAGTTGAAACTCCTTTGATTGGTTGTCTTATTACTTCATCAAATAAGAATCGCGTAATCAGCACAGCTTAGTAGCCTACCAGACTCACCATCAAAAGAACCCGATACAACTATAGAAGGTGACACAGCAGACAAGAAAGACATTCAACAGGTATCAATATCTGTTTTGATGGCCTCTGCTGGAATGCAATCTGGACCAGCTGCTTTTCCATCTTTCAGAAGCTTTATGGCTTTCTTTATTTCTTCTCTACTTGGTCGTTCACAGCTGATTTGTAGTTCCTCTTCTGCTGGCTGGATGTCTGGAGGATTAATTGGAGATGGTCTATTGAGAAGTTCCTCAAAATGTTCTATCCATCTCTTCATGTGTTCTTGTATATTACTAAGCATTTTTCCGGTCTTATCTTTGATGAGGCAATTTGTTTGCTTATATTTCCCTGTTAGCTTCTTTGTGTTGTTGTACAGGTCCCTCATATTTCCTTTTGCTGCAGCTTCCTCTGCTTCCCTTGCCAAATCATCAATATATTTCATCTTGTCTCTTTTGATGTTTCTTCTTACTTCTTTGTTTGCTTCTATGTACATTTCATGAGCCTTGGCTTTGGAGCTTCTGGTTTTGCCTCTGTTTAAATCTGCTTTCTTGTTTTTCCTGTCTTCTATCTTACTAATGGTTTCTGTTGATATCCATACTTTAAGCTGATGTTCTCTTGTTCTCAGTACTTCTTCACATGTCTCGTTCCATATATTTTTTACTTGTTGCCAGTGGTCTTCCGTATGTTTCACCTTCAAGCTGTTCAAGTACTTGGTATTTGTTGGATACCGTGATTGAAAATGTTATATTTCCTGATTTCTTCAACAAAAACTTCAACAAATATGGGCAAGTCAAATAAAGAATATAAATCAACTCAGCCACCCAAGACAGAAGAAGGTCCTCTGGAAAGGAGGCGCATGAAGCGACCCAGAGAAAGCCGAAAGGAATCTGGGTTGCCGACTAACCTGTTTTCGTCTAGGACAAACTCCAGGATTGGCAACTGGAATGTTCGCACTCTGTGTGAACAAGGGAAAACTGCACAGGTGGCAGCAGAAATGAAAAATTACAGGATTGATATCCTGGGTCTCTGCGAGACACGGTGGAAAAGCATAGAGATGAAGAAATTGATCACAGGAGAAATGATGTTGTCCTCAGGACATGAGGAGGGAAGAGCGCCCCCCCCCCCCCCCAGTAAAGGGGTGGCTCTAATGTTGTCCAAGGAAGCACAGAAAACACTTATAGAATGAGAAGCAATGGGACCCCGAATTATAACAGCAAGGTTTAAATCAGCCCAAAAAAATATATATATATAAACAACATCCAATGTTATGCACCAACAAATGATAAAGAAGAAACTGTGAGAGAAGACTTTTACACCAGACTACGAAGTGTCTTGGATAATAGGAAAAGAAAGGACATCACAATTTTGATGGGGACCTAAACGAAAATAGGAACAGACAACACTGGCTTTGAAGAAATCATGGGAAAGCAGGGATTATGTATGATGAACAAGAATGGGGAACTATTGGCACGCTTCTGTGCATCAAATAAACTGGCTATAGGAGGAAGCATATTTCCACATAAAAGAATACATAAATTTCCTCAGAAATGAGGTATCTGAAGAAGGTGGTTGAAGTAACAAGAAGAGACATGGTCCGCAACCAGACGATACGTCAAGGCCTTAAATCCTACCCCCTGCAGACCCAAGTAGAACAGTCCCAATTAAGATGGTTTGGCCATGTCTGCAGAATGGGAGAAGATTGGCTACCACGACAAGCATGGGAAACAAAGAGCCATAGATCCAGACCCCCAGGGCGACCCAGAGTCCGCTGGGAGGACAACATTAGACAATCTCTGAAGGACCGAGAACTAGAATGGAACCAGGCCAGGAGGAAGACAGCCGATAGGATAGTCTGGCGCTCTCTCTTCCAAACCTCTACACCTCACGGTAGAAGGGGAACGACTAAGTAAGTAAGTAAGAATACATAAAGCAACATGGATATCACCAGACCACAGAACTGAGAACCAGATTGATCACATACGCATCAGCAAGAAGTTTAGGTCATCATTTCATGAAGTGAGAGCATGTAGAGGGGTAGATGTTGTATCAGACCACCATCTTCTGTTGGCTAAAACAAAATTAAAACTCAAGAAATTTACATCATATAGCTATAGACAACAGTATAATGTGGGATATCTAAGAAATCAAGCAATACAAGGACAACTGAAATTTTTATTTTTAAATTAATAAAATAATTGTTTTTTTAATCAAGATATTGATTTACCTTGTATCCAAATTCTAAACCCTGGGTTTGAGATGTAACGAACAATGCCGGCAAACTGTACAGGATAAACAAATCAACCAATTCTCCAACACCGGGACTTGAGTTTGGTGTCACAGCATTAATGCTGTAATCTGTAACAGTGTAAAGAACACATTCTTTTTAAAATATATTGAAATGGGCTGCTAACTAATTAAATTAAGACAGCTTAACAGAGGCTAAAGTGTCAATTAAGATAATTCCCCAGGCCAGAAATGCGGAATAACATTTAGATTGTCAGAACAGGACAGTAATGTGACAGCAAGCATACCTTATGGAAGGGGTAGAGATGTAACAATATCGGTCAGCACTCTTTGTGAATCGCCCTCTGAATAAAAATTCTCTCTGTGTTTTACATCGTGGAAAATAGCTTTCCAATGAATTGTCATTGCGAAAAAGTAAATCACAGTGGAACTTGCTTCATCACCACTGGTACGTAGAAAGTCATTCTCATTTCAATAATTGGCTAGCACATTTTTCTAGGATTAAAAGGTAGACAACAAATCAGAACGCCTGATTTTGACTGAGCCAGCAAGACTCAAAAAAGGTATATAATCCCATTCAGACACAGTTAAAATCACTTCCAACTTCTGGAGTGATCAGACTTGTTACAATCGATAGCGACCAGTCCACGTTGGTATTATTTCTTAATTCATTCTTGTAGGAATAAAGGTAAGTAGATCTCAAATTTCACTTTAGTAATGAATTAATCGACATGGCCTTATAATTGGTTAATAAATAAGTAGGATTGTTATATAGGTTATGATATAATTTCTAAACATTGTCATATCCGGTTAAATTAGATAACTATTGTCGATTTAGTTTTGAAAAGGAAAGTAATAGGCCTGTAGCTATTGTGTTTCTTGGTATAGGTTTACCATCAAGCAGTAGGTAAAAAATATAAATACAGCAGTGATACTAAGTAGAAAATTAGGGCATATATCATGACATAATTCAGAAATGTCCTAAAGCAGCATCATGCCTAGAATGATCAGATTGCAATCAGACGAAAGTAAAAAGTGATCGGAAGCGGTCAAAACAAAAATTAGGGACAACAAGCACAACTGCTACGGGTTGCCTCCTCTTAGCTCTGCAGTAGTGGTCCAACAGTGGCAACAACTCAAGAGTGACTGATGTGGCTCTTCAAAAGTGTCTACCTTTGCACAAGATTACTCTTGGCAGATTTGTAGGTAAAAGGATAATGATGCTTCTACCTCCAGGGAACATCACATTCAGAAAAGCGAGAACAATGCTTCATTGGCTGATCACGTTAACTCTAGTATCTGCCGTCAACTTTTGTGAAGGATAGGGTTATCTTATAATTCGTTAGCTCGATCAAGAACCAAGCTGAGTTAATTCAGCGATTTTCTCTTATTATTATTGTATAGCTCTGTTTAAGTGTATTTAAGAAATTGTATGAGGCATACGGATATAATACATTCAAAATGATTAAATCGACTTTAAATTTTGATAAATATAAGTAACAAATTTAATAATCATTTTGGTTTTAATGGTTATTAAATAATGAATAATTCTTTAACAAAAATTGGTCATCATCATATGATGTTAATGTGGATTAATATAAGAGGAAGTTTCACTTGGCAGCTTTTTATTGGATACATAGCTGCAGGGGGTTTCCGCTCCTGCTGGTGTTTTGGTTCTTCACAGATGGAATGAGATGGATTTTGGGAGACGCCTTCTCGATCTCTCTTTCACTACGGTAGTAATCAGTTACATATGTTGAACTGATTTTTTACGGGCTTTTCCATGGTCAAGACGTTTTTCTTTCTCTGTTGAGTAGTAGATATTTTACATTGTCAAAACAGTTGACACTCCTTGTTGGTGATAATACATCACATTTGCTAAGCACGGCATAGATTTGCAGAGAGATTATCGCAGGTAAAACCCACATTGTTCTGCTTAGTTTTCGCGTAGAGTTGGGTGCTCAAGCGACAGACAACAAGATTCCACGTCTGTGCAACACATTTTGGACAGACACGAATGGCGTAATCATTTCCTGTCCGACTTTCATGTAGACATTACTTTATCTGAAAATAATTTATTGTTTCATCTGAAACACATTATGAGTTTACAGATGTGTTGGTACACCAGGCATAGGATGTTTTATAGCTATATATGGGAGACATTTTGCATCGCGCGCAAAATTATTCTATGTCGGAATATTTTGAAATTACCACACCAGACACACTTGTGTGAAATGATTGGAGCCCTAAGTAGCTTCATAACAAACAGATGCGGTGGTAGGACAGAAAATATAAAGGAAATAAATATTAGAGAAACATAAATGTATGTTGTCAGGCACTCGTAAGAAATGAAGAAGTAGAAAACTAGTCAACAGAAAAACAACAGACGTGAGTGGCTTACCCAGGACTCTAACCAAAGACCTTCCGTGCGATAACCCCGCCTAGCTATGCAAGCGAATCACACTATCCTCCCTGCCATCTAGGCATTACTCATAAATGATGCTTCGTTGACAGGTCATTATTGCGACCCGCAAAACACAGCACCCGAAATTTACCATTTGCAGTCCAGCCTATTAATGACGCAATCACTTCTGTTGTTCCCTATTATACAGTATAGGTCAGACCAGACAAGGAAAAGACCTTAATACTGTGTCTAGAAAATTATAGAAGACTAAGAACAGTAAGTACAGGACAGAGGGAAGGTTTTGGTATTGTATACACATTTATAAAATGGCGAAAGCTTGCCTGGTTTGGGCATGTAACACTCTGGAACAAGACGGGAACAGTGGCCTGAGCTTTAAGACGAGGGACCAACTGTGTAGACACTACCCTAACACTTCTGGGAACGTGCTACGCCCTACATCATTGACCAGCGAGGAGCGTTTCAGTGACCTATCTGCTCAGAACCAAACCATCAGCGGAAGCAGTACCTACCAGGGGCAGATGTGAAACATCTAAGCTGCCTGGTGAACTCATTTATAAACTTTTATCCCATCGCAACAGTGATGATACCTTTCTCAAAAAACCATTATTCACTCTTTTAAACCCTTGTTAAACCTAAATGATTATTAAAGATGTTATTTGTAATTATACAAATTTAACTTCGAATTAATCATTTTTAATGTACTACATGTTTGCCTTAGTCAATTTACTAAATACACTCTAAGTAGAGCTATACCTTAATAATAAGAATTCCACTGAGTAAATGAGGGTGACGGCTTGACGAGCTTAAATTAATAATTGCTCAATTCGTCATAAAAGGCGGCGGACCGATATAAAGTTAACAATTGCCTTGCCAGTGCAGCGTTGTGCTTGACGTTGGAAATATCTTTTGAACAGTACCTTGAGATAAAAGCATCATTATCCATCTTTCCAACTCTGCCAAGAGTAATCTTGTGCAAAGGTAGACACCTTCTAAGGCCCATTTTCGATACTCTTGAGCTTTGGCCACTGTTAGACCACTGCTGAAAAGCATGGGAGGCAATCCGTGACAAGAGATAGAAGAATGGATCGCTCGCGCCTCTGGTCAATATTAAGAGTTGCAGCACGTTCCAAGTAGAATCAGGGAGTAACTGCAAAGCTGGTCCTGTGTCTCTAAGAATCGTCTGATGATTGTGTCTAGTATCGACTTGAAGCTTTTATACTCTCACTTGTTCCAGAAATAGTACTTTCAACTGGTACCACCAACTAGTATGCAAAAGATACCACCAACTAGTATACAAACAAATACCCTTTGAGGAGTGAGTTTCCCGACACACACTTATGTCCGTCCATCTTTACATTTTACCATCCCATCTACCCCAGAACTGTTACCCTCTGTGATAGTTAATCTTAATTTCAGGGGGCAAAAAACTATTTTTACATTTAAAATGAATAGTTTTATATTTACACTGGTTGGAAAGGTTAATAATATAACACATATGTACATCATTTCTTGCTTCTTTCCCTTCCTGCTGCATATGGAACTTGGGGCTACCTCTGCTTTTGGTTCTTTATAAGAAACTCGCAATAAAGCAGTCACCAGTCCTGGTAGTGGCGGTTCATGAAATCATCATTCTATATGCTGAGATTGCCAGCATCAAATGATTTGGACATCCACAAGCAATTTTCACATATTAATATTCAATTGTCAATTTTTATGATGATAGGAAACTCTTTACAGAGCGATACAACAGGAAGCAATCTGATCATCAGAAGAAGTCCCCCCGTCCGACAAGTGTTTCGGCCCTATATACTCCAATTTTTACGTATTAGTTCACTTGTCAATTATGAAAAACATATAGAATTCAAAGAGTACAACTTACACCAATCTTTAGTCTCACAGACTGCTGACTCAGAGAAATAAAAGCACATATTGAGGCCTCTTACACATGGTCTGGGATGTTTTCACATTAGCAATAAGTTCCCAGTTTTACTTATGTTTCACTACCCTCAGATTCCGGTTTTCCGTGATGAAATAGTAGAGTTTTCATTGGCTGTAAGTCGCCAAGGTGCTCAAACACGGATCCGGTCCGATATATGAAAGCTAATTTTAATCTTAACTATGGCAAGGTATGGTTGTCTTCTTGGCGCGAGGTAGATTTTCACCGTGTTCTAAACTGGACAGAGTGTCACGTTACATTGCTCTTGTCTACTTTGTTACGACTTAGGCAGTGTCCAATCAGGAATTTGGTTGTTCCTCTATTTCGAGCCCCCGCAAAAAGTTTCAAAACTTGCGTGTTTTGTGGAGTAATTCAAACTATTTCCACAGGGAGCTTTCTGCGCGTTACTGCAAAGGTCATATTTCCCAAATATTGAAAGAAAACATGCAATCCTCTCTCGGCAATGTTTTCTCAAATATAACATCTTACGTTCATCTAAAGTAATGTCTTTGTGACAAGGTGTGCAGGAAATCATTTCTGCCGAGTGCATGCCGACAGGTCGATAATTTATCGCGGGGCACTACTAGGTAAACGTGACACGCGGTCACTATACGAAAATTTACCGGGCTCATCTTGGTTTTACCTGCGTCTTAATCTTAGCAAAACATTGAGAAAAATTAGATCAAACAGTTCAGCTACATCCTTGGAAAATACGAATGCACTGAAAAGTGTGGAGGCAGTGCTGAAAGAAATGAAAGCCATACAGCTTCAAATTGCCAGAGATGTGGACACATTTTCAGAACTGAAAGATGAAAATGAAAAACCTCTAAAAATAGAAAGGGAAAGACAGATGGTAAACATAGACAGAGAAGCGTAAGAAAAGGATAGTGACAAACAGCAAGAAGAAGACTCCATATAGAACGAATGGGTAACCAAAGCCATCAGTAACTTAAATCTAGTGTTGGAGGAGGTACCAGATCTGCTTGTATAAACCCAGATATTCACAACAAGTCATAAATTACATACAAGAACCACAATGAAGAGAGTAACGCCTCATGCAAACTATAGAAACAATATAACGTACGCGCAAATATAACAGAATACTAGCAACAACCTGCCAAAACTGGCAGGTTTTTAATTATAGTGTGTTGTTTCTGTTAAACGTATTACATTGCTGCTTCTTCTATAGTCTCGCTTGCTCGCTGTGAATGACGCGATCGTCTCTTCCTTTTAGCCATCTTATCATTTTCATCCATAATAATAAGTCTGCAATGCTTTAAATTACAAATTTGTGTTGAGAAAACAATCCAAAAACTTACATTTTAAAATTATTTTTAAGAAAAAGGATGAGTTAAATCCTTGTAACGAATGAAATTGGACAGAAAAGTGTCTCGATTGTCTGCTGATTTAATGCACACCGTCACACTTTTTCTATTTTCGGGTGAGTACATATAATGGGAAACAACACAATTATTGTCTAACTTTCAACCACAGTTGCACCCCATTAGCTGTGGTCGAAAGTTAATATACTTTATCGAAAATAGAAAAAAGTGCGCAAATGACGATGGGCAAAGTGTTACAGACCGACAGACCGAAGTACCTTAAGGGGGAATTATGGTATTAGATAACAAAACATCAAACAGTCACTATTTAATAATGAAAATGGACAATAAAGGATGGAGAACTGTTCAATGGAATTGTACGGGTATCAAAAAGGATTATGCGCCCCTGCTTAAAGAAACCAGATTAACAAACTCAATATGTGCCTTAGAAAAGACACATTTAGATCCCAATAGTAGGTATAGTCGCAAGGGTGTAAAGATATTCATGCACGATATGAAACACGGCATAGGAGAGGGTATATCATTTTTTGTACTTGACACATTTAAAATTATACATTGGGAAATATATGAAACAAAAACATAGAAGGTATTCAGCTCACAACAGCAAGCCAACCAGACAATCTGAAATTCTGCAAAAATATACGGTAAGAATGACACAATTAAAGAAAAATTTATGTACTGTCCATAAGCACCAAACTTGGCTTCAGAACGCAGAAATTTTAATTCTCATCTTCATGCCCGTGTGGGGTAGGGGAGTCTTGCGGACAACTCAGGAAAGCGCTTACTTTATAGAAAACAACGGTCTGCTAACACTAAACGATGGAACATGAACTTAAATCAATCCACATGCTATAGGGGCAGATTCAGCAATGCCAATTGGAAAGTGTTACAAGACACAAACTCAGACCATCTGCCCATTATAATGACATTGCATGAAAATGTTGTTCCAAACCAAGGACCAGAAGAATCAACTTTCAACTATTAAAAAGCAAACTGGGAAGTCTTCCAATCAGAGCTGGAAGTGTTAGAGTATAAAGACATGGTGTTGCGGACAGTTTTGCTGAGTTTATATTTTGTTAAATGTACCTGTTTGAGTTTGGAAACATTTTTGACATTATTTGTTAGATTCCTGATCTAAGGGGAGTTACTCATTTTTTACTTGGGGTTGAAGTCAACAGTGGTTGTTATCCCACTTGTCTGTTAACCAAGCGGTCTAATTTTAGAACCGATGTATTGTTACCTGACCATATATGGCTTGAATGGTCAGCCTTTCCTAGAATGTTTTCAGATAGCCCACCTCAGTTTAGCTCAAGGGTCTGGCGTCTGACGACGCATGCGCAAGTTTTGGCGCGATGAAGAGAGACATTTTTGTTAGAGAGACGAGCTGTGATTTTCGAACGGTCGAGACGTGTTGGCGTCTTCGATCTGGCTTTATGCCTGGGGAAGGAAAGTCCTCTGTGAGCAGACCAAGATGTCTAAAGTTTGTTTCCCCATGTTGTATTCTATGCGCCTAGGAGGCGAGTGTGTTTTTTGGTGTTTATTCTGAAGAGATGTCAAGGTAAATTATCCTTCGAATCATTTTCTCCATTGCCAGAATCCTGAATAACATTTATTACCAGCGTAGTGACTTTTCCCTGGGCGGGAAAGAGTCCTTTGAGAATATTAGAATTTGAACTCACGAATTATGCTGATATTGTGTGTATCGGGTCTGTGAATGCCCGTAGAACTTTATACCTTGTTTGTTCAAGGAATCGTAGAGGACACTGGATTTAGGGGCCTGCCATATTATGCGGCCTGCTGTATACTAGAACAATGTATCTGACTTGCTGGTGTCAGAGTGGAGCTGAACTAAGCTCATATATTTGAAGACCCGCTGGTAATGCTGGGTATTTTGCTGTAGATCAAGAAAGAAAGATAGACTGAGGTCAGCATCAAATATGCACAGCTTACTGATGAACTGTTGATGCAAACTGTACTGGGCTGTTGTCATGTTTACCATGTCCTGAGTTTTGTCAAATGACTGTTTATATTGATGTCAGCGTACCTTGTAGTCGTACTGTATTAAAGTGTTGAAAACGTCAGAGTTGTTACCAACGTTTACTGACTCCTACATGTGGTTGAGTGGGTGTATCGTGACATTGTCCAAGAGCCTATACGCATTCGTGTCCCTCATCCTATCTGACGTCTACTCACCCACACATCATGTCAACCACACACTTCTACGAGCACTACATATTTGAGAGCCTGTACGTTTGAGAGTGAGTCTACATTACACCTTGTCAGCGCCTCAACACTTGGTGACCTAGATCCACCACAACACTGTACGGTCCAGTTTGACCTGACCACTTACTCACTCAAAACAGCCCATTACATTTATGGTGGCCACATAAATCGACCTGGCCATTTATCGACCTTTACATTTATGGTGGCCATTTATGGTGCAACACTTATGTGTTACATTTATGGTGAGCCAGCTTGATGGGGCTATTGCCGTTAAGATGTCAAATTCGTCGCAACTGATAGTAGATTGTTGACAATTCGACATTTCCTGAGCCTGAGTTGTTCACAACTAGTCAAGTTCCAGTACCATCGTTATTACTGGTATTCAGAAGGTCAAGTTCCTGTACCATTATTGTTGCTGTTGTTCAGAAGGTCAAGTTCCTGCACCATCGTTATTCCTTTTGTTTGAGAAGCAAGTTGAGATGTACCCTTCAGCGTTGGATCTTCTGATCCTGAGAATGCTGAATATAGTGCTTCACCTTTGCTGGTTTTGACGATAGGATTGTCATAAGATAAGTGGCCTGTTTGTTATTGTGAACTGTGCCATTATATTGTGTAACTGAACCTTCTGTATACATTCTTCTTACACTCTTTGTTTACATGTTACATGTTATTTATATGTTTACATTTCGGCGGGTATTTTCGGTTGGGCAGTGTCTTGCACTAGGAAATCCCACTTAACCGAGGGCCTACTGTAAGCGTTATTTAGGGACTTTTGCAAATTTCCATTAGTGGAAATTGCTAGCGACATTTGTTGCTATTTTTGTTTAGTTCTGACGAGGTGTACCTTTCGTTGTTCTTGTCATATTTTTTTTTGTTCTTTCGTTTTGTTTTGATTTGTTTGTATTTGTCCGCCTTCTCTTCCTTTCGTTTAGTTTTATACACCTTTATGTTTATACACTGTTGCGTCATTTGTTTTGTTTACTTTTCGCAGTTGCCATTACATACTTTGTAATATTTTTCTTTATTTCCGCTTTAATGCTCATTTGATTTCTGCAAATGTTATCGTATTGTCCTTTGATGCTTGTTCTTTGTTGATGTTATTCTCTGTTGTCATACGCTATTTATATATATGAATTTAGTCATGCACTATTAGTAGTCTAGTGTACTTGAGATAAAAATTGATTGAGAGTATTATTATTATAAAGGTGATTATACAAGTTCCTTATTAAAGACTTGTCTCCCACAGAGATTGGGATAAAGAGAAGAGATTATTGGTCATATTATTATAAAGGTGATTATACAAGTTCTTTATTAAAGACGTGTCTCCCACTGAGTTGGGACAGTGTGACTTATACAAAGTGAGTTTCTTAGGTAGTATATTAACATAAGGTACTATGGATATGTTGGATTATTTTCTCCGTGAAGGAGATAGAAAATTACTTTTATTTGGGTCAAGCTGTGAAGAATATGCCACAGAACAGTTCCTACTTCAAGTGAGCCAGGATCTTAAACAATATGCTCTGTGTCATTTTGGTTACGACTATTCAAAGGAGAAAGCAGTTAGACTTTCTAAGTTGGTATCTACTATTTTTTATGATGAGGGAAAACCAACAACTCAGGACAGTAGTAATATTGAGTTGAAAAAAAACGATAAATAAACTTCAGGGAAAAAATAAGGCTCTTACTGATGAGCTACAGCAGTTTAAAATGCAGTATGAATAAGAAGGTCAGCAATGGTTTTTGAAAACGTTGTATTGGAGAATAGATTGACTCTGTTGATAGCGGATGATAATATGCTTACACAGAAAAGAGAGTTGGAGAATGAAGTGACTTCATTAAAAGAGATGTTGGAAAATCGGGTAGATAAGGTGAACTCTTCCACGCTTGATTTAAAACTACTGTGCAAGATTATAGAAACATTAGCTCTTCCTCATGAGAATACTTTAAGGCAATCTCAATTGGAGAAGGAGAAAAAGGAGCTAGAACAAACTAAAATCTCTGCATCATACATAATGTCCCTGGAGGATGACTTACATAAATCGAATTTGGAACTTGCTAGTGTGCAAGTGAATTAAATTCAGCACTAAGCAAAATCAAAGAGTTGGAGGTTCAGATGAAAGATAAGAAGGTTGAGGTGAAAGATCTTACACAGGAGGCCCAAAAGATTAATAAGGCAGATCGCAATAATCAATTTGAAGAAAAGAATATTATTTTGACCCAGAAGGTTGATGAAGTTGAAAGTACTTAAACTTGAACTTGTTCAGCAGAAGGCTACAGTTTTAGAAACTACATCTCAAAATGAACAATTGAAAATAGATCTTAGAGATAGGATCACTAGAGAGAAGACTCTTACTTCCCAGCTACGTGCTTTAAGGTTAGATTATAACAGGGAAGTTAAAACCAACGAGAAAATGCATAAAGCCCTTGCTAGGCAAAAAACTATCTCAGAAGTAGAAATTGCAAAACTTCAAAAAAGAGTCGATGGTCTATTAGATATTGTTTTGGACAACAAGATGTTACCTAATGCCAAGGTAAATGAAGTTAGACATAAAGCTGATGGTCAATATGTTAATGCAAAGAGTCAGCCACATGCACTCAATGCAAACCATAACATTAAATATATATAATTTCCCACTTAACTACGATACTGCCTCTAATGGGAGTGATTCCTGGCGTCAAGCCAACAAAAGTAATCCGACTATAATAGTCAGTCCTGATAAAGTGGTAACAGAAAACAAACCTATTAGTACTCGTTCCCAAAATGATAATCATTATGTGCGGAACAATAAAGATTCTACCATTCCAGTTATTCATCATACCTAGCACAAGCAGTATGATCCATCTGTTAAGCACATTGCCACAGGCAGAAATAACAACAATTTTGCTAGGAAAGATAGTCGTGATTTTGAACAGCACCAAGGGCGTTCATCTCGTGGTAATTTTCCTTCTTCAAGAAATTGGAGACAATTTAAAGGTCCTCAAAATTTTGGTTCTAATAATTATAGGAACTTTGGAAGAGGTAACTCCAATAGAGGTTGTCAACTTTGTGGTAATTTTTCACGGAGACAACAAAACCCATCAAATAGATATTTTGATCAGAGAGAAAATAACAATCGCAACTATGCTAACTGGGGTTCAAATCTGAACAATGGTTTCAATAGAGATAGTAATGGTGATAGATATTGATATGACTCTGTTTAATTCATGATTGTAAATTGATGGATTTACTTTCTCTGCTACTGTCTTAGAGTAACAGAGGAAGGTTTGGTTGTCGCAATATAAGGGCCGAAAGTTCGCACGGCCACATTTAATGGTTACGAATGTAGGTTTGATTACTGTATATTAGAAAATCTAACGGTTATCAAATAGAACTGTGTTATTTCTTTTTCTCAGCTAATCATTGATGTTCTGGGAGAATCTTTACATTTTGCCAATCATGACGTATTATGATGTCCATACTTACCCTTCGGACGGCACTATAGATGCGCCCGCTTAGACTATGATCTTGGACTTCATTGATCATCTACATAGTTTATATATATATATATGTATATATATATGTATATACAGTGCAGACCTGATAAGGAGAACTCACCAGGGACCCAAGAAATAGTTCTTCTTATCAGAAATTCCTCTTATCAGATAAGAGTTCAAGCATATGGTAATGCATTTGCAACGTACAATGCAATAATGAATTAGCGTTGAATACGACAGATGTATGACACAGAAAAAATGTAAATCACCAAAAGTGTTAATGTACAACGTTGGCACAGATATCTAGATAATAACAGCATATATTATTTTATATATATATATATATATATATTTAAGTGCAGAAAAAGAAAAGCTGCAATTTTCCTCTGTATCAGATAGTACCCGTACTTGAATGAATAAAAAATGTCTTTCCATGAAATCCTTAAATTCAAAGAGATATTTATAAATTAACTTTGAAAAGAAAAAGCTGCAATCATCTTGGCATCCAGCCATGCATTATATACAATGTTAGTTTTATCCATGCAATTTGTTAGTTTTAAACTTCCAACTGTGAAATAGTTTTTGTACCGTTTAACCCACAGTCATCATTATCTCTAGAATTTTGTAAACTCTTAAATGATAAAGCACTCTTAAATGAAAAAGTCTGTAATTTTCCTCTGTGCCTTGGTACCTGAGTTAATAAAATGTCTTTCCATGGCCTCTTTAAATCCAAAGAAATGAGAAATTAAATCATCTTGGCATCCAGCCTGCATTATATGCATGTTAATTGTCCATGCAATTTGAAACTTCCATTTGTGAAACAGTTTGCACTGGCAACCCACAGTCATCATCATCATCTCCATCTAGGTCAGGACTGGAAAGGACAGAAGATGAAACTGTTGGCATACACATCCCTAGAATATCAGCACTGGCAAGGCTAGCACTACATGTAGTAACAATATCATTGTCAATGTTGACAAAATCTTCTGCTGAAATGTTCAGTTCCTGATATAGTCGATGAAGCAAAGGTTCCACAGAAGTTTCAATTATAATACTGCCATTACAAGTATTTGATACAACCGTGTTTTCATCATCTGTATCATCTCCAACTTTAAAGCCTGCTTTTCGAAAACAGTTTGCAATAGTCACAGGCAACACTTTACCCCATGCAGATTTCAACATAACAATAGCGTCCAGAAGGGTTATCTTGAAGTCTTCAGCAACCAAGTCTGCATCAATGTGACCTACAAGTTTGGACAACATTGCTGACCTATAATGAACCTTCAGATTTTGAATAATACCTTGGTCACAAGGCTGAAGTTTGGATGTCGCATTTGGTGGTAAAAATAAAAGTTCTGTTGCTTTTAGATTTTGAACATTTAGGTGGGCTGAACAGTTGTCAAGCACCAAAAGAACTTTGCGATGTTGACGTTCCATAGAATGATCAAATGCATGTAGCCACTTGGTGAAAATGTCTGATGTCATCCAGGCTTGTGAATTAGCTGCATAATCAACACACAATTTTTTCAAACCTTTAAAACAGCGTGGATTTTTGAATTTACCGATTACAAGTAATGGCAATTTTTCTGAACCATCCATATTTGTACACACAACAGCTGTGATTCTTTCTTTCGATTTTTTCCCCCCATGACACTTTTCATTTCTGAAGGAAAAAGTCTTGTCAGGCAGCAATCTCCAAAAAACAATCCAGTTTCATCAGCATTAAACACATCAGCGGAATTATACCTACTCATGGCTGGTTTTAGCACCTCCTCCGTCCATGACTCGGTAGTCGTTTCATTAACAGAATGCCTTTCCCCACACAAAGCTTTGTAAGTAATGTTGTGCCGTTTTTTAAAACGACCCAACTAGCCAGGACTACATTTCCAGCCAGTCCGACCTTCCAGAAGTGCTAACTCTTCTGCCTTTGCAGTTAATATAGGTCCATTTACAAGAACATTTGCTGATCTCGCCATGGTGAACCATTTTAGGAGTGCCGTGTCAACAACATCACACGCCGCTTTTCGGTTCTTCATTCTGTGACAATGAACTTGTCCACCATAAAACATTTTTCTGTACCGATCCTTATTTTTTATGATTCCTGAAAGCGTTGATTTTGGAATGTCGAATTCCTTTGCTATTTCCATTTTCTTTTTGCCACTATTTTCCACTTCTTGTAATAGCTCAATCTTTCTTTTCAAAGATATGGATTTTAACTTTCCAGCCATTTTTAGAGGGGAAATAACTCAAATTCTAACATCAACGAAGCGCGCAATTTCCGAAAATAGCCAAAAAGTTGTACAAATGTCCAGGTACTGTATTTGAAAAAAGTTCGTCTTAAGCAGATCAAATTATATAGTCGGGACACGTTTAATCGTTCGGCATATCCGAAAATTCGTGATAAACGGATTCCGCTTAACCGGACATTTTTTACAAAGACAAAGAAGAAAAATTGCCAGGGATAAACAAATTGTTCTTCACAACAGAAATTCGCCACATCCGAGATCGCCTTAAGCGGTCTGCTCTGTATATATATATATATATATATATATATATATATATATATGTGTTTGTTTTATTATATATGTATATATGTATATATATGTATATATGTATATATATGTATATATGTATATATGTGTATATATGTATATATATGTATATATGTATATATATTTATATATTTATATATTGTATTTAAGTAGATATTACATTTTAAAATGATGTATCCTTTTCTTGTTAAAGTGATTGTGTCATTATACTGCGGTACATTAAGATAATGACACCGCTGGTTTTTTGATGATTTTTTGTCATTGCTAAGCATGGAAATAAGATACTTGATGTGATATATAAAATTGACTTTTGCTTGAATTGTATCATTACCAGCACTGTAGTGTACGTTTGTGGCACCTCCCTGGATATGTGTATACTTAGAGAAATGCTTTCTCTAATGTTCTGATATATATTCTCACCTGACGCTACATGCGTCGAGTTACCCTCACATTAGACGTCATATTTATTTGTGATACTTCTCGTCTGCGCATCATTCGTGCGTTTTGAGCCTGTTGTATCTTGCTCTTGGATGTATTTTTTTTTTAAATGTTTCATTTTTTTTCCTGTGGGTGTGGGGGGGGGGGGGTGCGGTAAACTGTTGCGGACAGTTTTGCTGAGTTTATATTTTGTTAAATGTACCTGTTTAAGTTTAGAGACATTTTTGACATTATTTGATAGATTCCTGATCTAAGGGGAGTTACTCATTTTTTACTTGGGGTTGAAGTCAACAGCGGTTGTTATCCCACTTGTCTGTTAACCAAGCGGTCTAATTTTAGAACCGAGGTCTTGTTACCTGACCATATATGGCTTGAATGGTCAGCCTTTCCTAGAATGTTTTCAGATAGCCCACCTCAGTTTAGCTCAAGGGTCTGGTGTCTCACGACGCATGCGCAAATTTTGGCGCGATGAAGAGAGACATTTTTGTTAGAGAGACGAGCTGTGATTTTCGAACGGTCGAGACGTGTTGGCGTCTTTGATCTGGCTTTATGCCTGGGGAAGGAAAGTCCTCTCTGAGCAGACCAAGATGTCTAAAGTTTGTTTCCCCATGTTGTATTCTATGCGCCTAGGAGGCGAGTGTGTTTTTTGGTATTTATTCTGAAGAGATGTCAAGGTAAATTATCCTTCGAATCATTTTCTCCATTGCCAGAATCCTGAATAACATTTATTGCCAGCGTAGTGGCTTTTCCCTGGGCGGGAAAGAGTCCTTTGAGAATATTAGAATTTGAACTCACGAATTATGCTGATATTGTGTGTAACGGGTCTGTGAATGCCCGTAGAACTTTATACCTTGTTTGTTCAAGGAATCGTAGAGGACACTGGATTTAGGGGCCTGCCATATTATGCGGCCTGCTGTATACTAGAACAATGTATCTGACTTGCTGGTGTCAGAGTGGAGCTGAACTAAGCTCATATATTTGAAGACCCGCTGGTAATGCGGGGTATTTTGCTGTAGATGAATAAAGAGAGATAGATTGAGGTCAGCATCAAATATGCACAGCTTACTGATGAACTGTTGATGCAAACTATACTGAGCAGTTGTCATGTTTACCATATCCTGAGTTTTGTCAAATGACTGTTTATATTGATGTCAGCGTACCTTGTAATCGTACTGTATTAAAGTGTTGAAAACTTCAGAGTTGTTACCAACGTTTACTGACTCCTACATGTGGTTGAGTGGGTGTATCGTGACATTGTCCAAGAGCCTATACGTATTCGTGTCCCTCATCCTATCTGACGTCTACTCACCCACACATCATGTCAACCACACACTTCTACGAGCACTACATATTTGAGAGCCTGTACGTTTGAGAGTGAGTCTACATTACACCCTGTCAGCGCCTCAACACTTGGTGACCTAGATCCACCACAACACTGTACGGTCCAGTTTGACCTGACCACTTACTCACTCAAAACAGCCCATTACATTTATGGTGGCCACAGAAATCGACCTGGCCATTTATCGACCTTTACATTTATGTTGGCCATTTATGGTGCAACACATGGAATCAGATGATACTAATATATTACCAGAAACACTGACAAATGAAATTCTGAAAATAGCCATGAAATATACAACAATTACAAATATGTCGCAGCACTCAAATCCAATGAAGAACCATAATAAATAAGACATTGCATAACATGACCAATTTCTTTGTGGAGTAAAAGTTGCTCGAAAATTCATGGTGGAGAACAAAAAGCCTTTTAAAAAGTTGTAGAATTAAACAGAACAGAAGAAAATAATAATGGCTATAAACACATAGAAATGAATCGAATATAAGAGAATTCAAACCTAAAGAAATTCACTAGAAAAAAACTATGTCAATTACTTAAACCTAGTACACACATTATAGTAGTGTGGAAAAAACTTAAGACAATCAAACAACGAATAAGAAAACAACAATGCCAGCGTTCAAACCACCAACGAAAGCTGAAACAGATAAAGAAAAAGTAAATGCTCTTGCTGAATATTTCTATAAAGTCGGCGCAAAAAAATAGACTTTGACATGACGATAATGAGAGAAAAGAAAGACATGAAGAATCATATAAAAGAACTACCAGACCACATAGATGAACCACACTTACCAGAGGCTGAAATAACAGAGAAAGAAGTAGCTGGTGCAATAAAGGAGAAATCTAATACTGTCTCAGGGAATGATATTGTTAGCTATAAAAGGTACACACAAAACTTAATCTTCCCTTTGTAACAAAATCTTGAGTTTAGGCAAAATACCCAAAGCATGAGAAGTAGCTATATTAGTACCAATCTTAAAATTTGATAAGGAAACTCATGATGTAAGTTCATATTAGCCTTTCTCCTTAACTTCACAAGTAGGCTAAATTCTGAAAAGTGTTGTTAACAAAAGAGTTAGATTCTACCTAGAAAAAAAAGCTATATAGACCAATCCCATCTTGGTTCAGAGTAGACAGACGTACAGTAGAGAAACTGGTACATGATAGGTATTTTGCAGTACAGGTGACAAATTATGTCAGACAATATGAATAACAAAATGAGATTCCACAGGGATCAGTAATTTCACTTAAAATTTTTACAATCTTTGTAATTGATCTAGACTATGAATTTAGCGAACTAGACAGGTGACCCAGTTGAAAATATTTTCAAGGGGGAACAGTGAAATAAGTCAGATGAGAGCTGGATGAACTACCAGCAGGTCATTACTAGCCTTGGTAGAGAATGCAGAACTTGAGCAAATGGGAGAACAGAGTTGGAAATTTATCAGCTTATAAATGATAATGCTGATGATGAGGGATTCCTCAGGGATCAGTGATTTCACCTTAAATTTTCACTATAGCAGTAAATGATTTATCAGATGAATTTAACGACATTAAGAATGCTGTATCACAATGTGCAGATGACTGTGCCATTTGGCAATCTGGAAAAAAACTTGGATCATGTTTACCAAAAACTTCAAAAACAAATAGACAAAGTTTCAGAGTGGATGAAAAGTTGGGGCTTCCAAATTAATTAAACAAAACAGTAGGTATGATATTCAGCAAAGGAAATTTTTAAAAATAACAAAATCAATATAACAATTAAAGGACAGAAAATATGCACTTCCTCAACAACAAGTTTGCTGGGCAATATTAGATAAACAACTAAATTGGAATAAACATATAGACAGTTTAGTAGAAAGCTGTAGGGGACCCCTAAATATACTAAGGATATTAAAAGGTAATGGATGGGGTGCCAGCAATAAAATAATGATTATGTTCTACAAGTCTTTCATCAGGTGGAGACTGGATTAAGCCAGCATAGTCTATGACTCAGCTGCAGCTTCTAACAAAGCAAAACTAGACAGAATACAAAATGCAGCCATAAGAACTATTACAGGTGCATTTATATCAACACCAGTAAAAGCGCTAGAAGTAGCTCTTGGTATACCGTCCCTTGGTCTAAGCAGGAAAGAACTAAGATTAAATTATTGGAGTAAAGTAGCACAAGAAGTAACCCACCCAGCACATAAACCATTTGTCAAAACCAACCAAGTGTATGTGACGTCCTCTTAAATAAATATAGATATCGAACATGGTGGAGAACTATAGAAGATCTATTGCAGTTCAAAGAACTGTCAAACACAATTAAAAATAGTAATAAATATAGAAGCAAAATACCACCATGGGAACTAAAAACACCAATCATAGACTACTCACTTACTGAAAAGATCAAACAAAACATAGAAGATAAGAAAGCCAAAATGATAAGTAGAAAGTTCATAGATCAACTTACAAAACAAAGTCTGGCCGTCTACACTGATAGATCCAATGGTGATTGTCAGCACCAAAATATATTGTGGATTTATCATAACACAATATTAATGGTTATAGGCTCGCTCCCTAGGAGCATGACCACAACATATAATGGCTAACAAAGAAAGGTTAACACTTTCTACAGGTACTTCCCTTTAATGAATAAATGCACACATTACCGCCACACACTGCTAACAAACATATGAAATACATATATTAATGTCAGAGAAAACTTGCCTCAATAAATTTATCTACTAGCCTCATACAACACAATATGACGACCCTGTACAAGCAATGCACTGATTACCGCTCACCATAGCGGCCAAAATCTATGACAATGAAAATACTCTAATCATAGACAACTTGTACTCTGCGGTATGTAGAAAATGCCAGTAGATAATACACCCAAAACTAGCATTACACAATATGATCCACTTACTCCGCAAAACGGCAAAAACCTAGAATACACATCTCATGGCACACTTCTCAGCAAGAATGCTGGCCAGG
This sequence comes from Oreohelix idahoensis, assembly GCA_024509875.1. NCBI lineage: Eukaryota > Metazoa > Mollusca > Gastropoda > Stylommatophora > Oreohelicidae > Oreohelix > Oreohelix idahoensis. Next base: position 47,148 of record JAMPIV010012950.1, read on the forward strand.
GAAAACATAGGTACGTCTTCACCCGGACGCGGCTAGACGACTAATCCTTATCTTGGTGCCTAAAAATTCCTTCTTCTGCTAATCACAAGACTTGCGGGTAGTTATCCCAATGTTGCCAAAACTCAGTCTTGCCAGTCTGATATTTTGTCACTGAGAAATAGCGCCGTGACAGTGATAGTGGGCAACTATTTGCAGGAATTGTAATACCACAGTGGGGAATTAAAAGGAGCTACAGTGTTACTGAAACGGCTTCGATTTTTACCGCAGAGATGCTAGCAATTCTAAAAAGTTTAGAAATAATCGAAGATAACCCACCAGAAGTTGTTACGATATTTACAGACTCACTATCATCACTACAAGCATTAGAACACTCAGCTAAATGTAGCCGGCCAGACATAAAGGAAGAAATTCTAGCAATTAATTCATCACTAGGGAACAGAGGATGTAGTGTCAGGCTAGTGCGGGTTCCAGCACACATAGGTAAAGCTGGTAACGAGGGGACAGACCAGAACGCTAAGAATGGAAGAAAAAGTAAAAACAATATAAGAGCAGAACTGGGAAGGTCGGAGATCAAGAGCCAAGTGGAGCTAACTATAAACGAGGAATGGAAGACAACATGGAAGAACAGTAGAAAAGGCAGACACGCGTTCAAACTGCTGAAAGAACCAACAAGGACGTGCCAGGTAAGAGAAGAATTAAAGATACCATCGAACAAAAAATGGAGGCGTCTCCGTCTCGGTGCAGCATACTTTATGATAGAGGAACCACACTGCCAAGAATGTCAGGAAGAGAATGACATAGACCACTACCTGATCCATTGTAAAAAGTACGAACAACAAACGCTTGAATTTAAAAAAACGTACTATAGAAATCACAATATAGACATGACAGGTGATATGGTTGTAAGTATAGATGCCCCAGGAGATACTTAAGCAATAATTAAAAGATACATACATAAAACAAAAGAAAACATATAAGGTTAGTACTTCAGAAAAGACATTAAACTAAATATAAATTAAGCAACAAGAAATAACAAATCACTAACAAATAAATTACTAACTACTCATAGGACAAGGAGGCGTGATGTTGACCACGTTACCCCGTAGTGTGCCGATGGTGAAGAAAATATGGGCCTAACACCATATTCCCAATGTGCCTCAATGAGCGTGTAACGGGATCCTTTACCTTTTTTTTATAGGACAAGGAAAGACAACGAGGTATACAAAGAAAGGGCAACAACTCAAAAAGAACAAATACTAATACAAATTAAAACCAAGTGTAAAGGACAACAGCTATCTATAAACAATACAAAAGAGAAAATAAAATGGACAAATACTAATATAAATTAAAATCACCAACTGCAAAAGACAATAGTTATTTAAATTGAATACAAAACTAATAAATAAAATGACACTAAATACCCCAATTATAACCAATTTTCAGGTTGAACAGGGTAGACCAAGATGGAACGAGAAGAGGCAATAACGGTCAGCTGTTAAGTGCCCGCTCTCTACCCATCACCTCTTCAAAACAACAACAACAATGATGCCAATGTGTACACTGATGGGTCTGTAATCTGTGGTAATAAATCAGGGCGGGGCTTCTCTGCTAGATTAAGGGCAGAACCGTCGCTGAACATAGCGGGGCTTATTTGATAACAAGCTCCAGCATGAGAATATAGGTAGAGGCAGTTACTGCTTTCTTATGATGGCTGTCTGAGACTTTATTAACAAAGGCAGTTATTGTATCAGTCTTACAATCCATGCTTCGAAAGGTCCAAAATGGTTGGCTTCGACATGAATGGAAAACCTCCATAGAAGCATCGAATCTTATCTTTAAGAACTCATATGGATCTACTGTCCTGGTCAAGCCGGGGTACGTGGTAATGAAAGATCTGGCAGACTAGCTTCAAGAGCACCCTTAAAATGTGCATCCTCCATGGATAAGGAAGAAATACTGAGGGCTACTTATGTTCATCTATTAAAGAATGACACTGCAATCGATGAATCATCAAGGCTAAGACTGCTGGAATTTGGCATCAAACGTAGGACCAGCAGAGATGTACATATGACAGGATGCATTCGCCTTGTATACAACCAGTGCGCAACAGGAACAATTAGCATTCATACCCTTCGACATTTGCTGAGGAAGACTGAGCACCAATGCGTTAGCCCGGAGTGCAATCGCGTTGATTATGATTAACATTAACATTAACATTAATACTGAACTATCGCTATTAGCAGATGATTACACTATTTGGCGGGTTGGAACCTGTTAAACCACTGCTAAAAATAATATAAAACGTTTTAGAATGGATGAACCATTGGAGCTCTCAAATGAATGTTAAAAAAACAATAAGTATGGATTTCAGTGAAATTTAAGAAAACACAACAAAATGATTATAACCATTAAAGGGTAGAAAATATGTACCGAAGAATAGTAAAAGGTAGTGAATGGCGGTCCAGCCATAAAATAATGGTTATATTCGGTAATTGATCAGGGGTAAACTAAACAATAGCTCTTCTTCAGCTTCTGGCAAAATAAAACTATAAATTATTCAAAATGCAGCCATGACAGCCATTCTGGCCGCATTAAAATCAACATCAGTAGAAGCACTTGGCATACTACCCTTTGAACTAAGACGGAAAGGACTAAGATTTAATTATTGTAACAAAGTAACACAAGAAGTGGTACACCCGGCAAATAAAGATTTTTCAAAACCAACAAAGTGTATGGGAAGTCCCTTGGATCCTGAAAGATATCCAATAGGGTGAACTATTGAAGATCTAATACGGTTCAAAGAACTGCCAATCTCAATTAATAGTAGTGATAAATATATAATTGCTTTACCAACTGGGAACTAAACGCACCAGTCATAGACTGCACACTTACCGAAAAGATAAAACAGCACACAGAAGATAATGAAGTCAGGATGTAATAAGGAAGTTCATAAATCAACTTACAAAATAAATCTTGGCTGTATACACGATTTATCCAAGAGCGATGTTGGGCAATTAGGTGCAGGGGTAGTAACACTACAGTGGGGAAATAAAAACCGTCGTAGTTTATCTGAAGATGCTTCAATTTTTACAGCGGAGATGGTAGCAGTATTACGAAGTTTAGAAATAATTACATATAATCTGCCAGACGTAGTTACGGTATTTACAGATTCACTACCATCACTACAAGCACCGGAACACTAACGTAATTGTAGCCGGTCATACATCAAGTAAGAATTCTTTCAATCAATACATCATTGGTGAACAGAGTCTGCAGTGTGAGACTATTGTAAGTGGTTCCAGCACATATAGATGTAGCTGGAAACGAGACCATTTTGCCCAATATTAAAGAATACGTAACAACAGTGATAGAGCAGGGCTTGGAACATCGGAGATTAAGAGTCAAGTGAAGCAAACTATAAACAAGGAATGGAAGACAACATGGAAGGAAAGTAGTAAAGACAGACACGCGTTCAAACGTCTGAGAGAACCAGCAAGGACGTGTTAGGTCAGAGAAGAACTAAAGGAACCGTTGAACACAACGTTGTGGCGCATCCATTTAGGTGCAGCATATTTCCTGATGCACAATGGGCTAATCACCTGTTTGCCAAGTCACTTCGATTACATGTCCTGCCCATGGGCCTTGTGCACTTGGGTCCCCTCTACACCTCGTTTCACGGGGTAGACGAGGTTCCGATTATGAGATGAGATGAGATATTTCCTGATAGAGGAACCACACTGCAAAGAATGCCAGACAGAAAATGACATAGATCACTACCTGATACACTATAAAAATATGATCACCAGAGGCAAGAATTTGAAAATGTTCTTATAATAATAATAAATCACATTATTGTCGTATATTTTCGATAGGGTAATTAAGATCAATTTTGGTCCCTCCTGAATAGGACTGAATACGACTAGAACAGGTGATAGCTCAGTGGGAGATAAGGTAAAGAAATAGAATTTCACAAGTGAAATAGTGAAAGAAAAAAATCTGTCCCTGGATTTGATAGATACTCAAACCAGCCTATCGATCACTACTGAGAGTTTAGATCAGACAGTTTCCTATATATATATATATATATATATATATATATATATATATATATATATATATATATATATATTAATATATTCAACCGCTCACACATACACACACAGAGATAAGTGACTACAATTAGACGCACATACGTGAAAACTGTATCTATAAAATAGGGATCTTATTTGGAACAAAGTTTATGTCAATATTTATTTATCATAAAGAAACTTTACAAAGACAACATTGAATATCAAATCAAATACAATACTCATAGGATTAAAGAATTAATTAAAGAGTTAGACCCATAGGTTTAATCCTCCATCCCTCTGTTCAGATAAGATCAGGTTTAGAGAAAAGTTATTAACCCCCAAAAGAGTCAAAGAATATATGCCATGGTCTAGGATTTCTTTTTCCAGTAAAGAACAGAGTTATACGTTAATCTATTCTGAAAGAAAAAGACTGCATTAGCAAAACTTGCATAAACAAGAATACATAGAGTGATTACATGAAGTATACAATGAAAGAATTATTCATCCCTGCATTCGCTCGCTCTGACAATCTGTGATCACAACTCAGTCTCTCGCTTACCTAAATAGGTGCTTCACAAACTCTGGAACAATAGTTACAGGACACCCCAGCCCATCCAAGGTTGGTTGTTTGGCGAATCAAGCCCCAGTTTCTCCAAAGACTAATTAATCACAATGTTGGGAAACGCTTGATTCGCTATAGTAAGTAGGATGCTGATAAATGTCACTTCACTTTATGTCCAGGTAGTAAAATAATTATGAGATCAAATGTCACAGTGTACAGTAGCTTGGAATCTTCGATCGTTAAATCGGGTGAAAAATAAATAAATATGTTCAGGATCAATCTTCTTCACAACATAGTGGTCGTTATATATATATATATATATATATATATATATATATATATATATATATATATATATATATATATATAATATATATATATATATTAATATATTATATATATATATATATATATATATATATATATATATATATATATATATATATATATATACGTAATGTAAATGTTTTTTGATTTAAGTCTAGGTACCATTTTTTTCTGAATGTATATTCTTGGGAAAAGAAATATTTATTCTTAATATTTCTTTTGGGCCGGTACTCTGTCTCTTTCTGGGTGTAAAACACGAGGCCAGACAGGTCACCTTGAAAAACCCGATAAAGTTATTAGAATGTTCTCTGGTAAAAATTATTTACAGTTCATATGAAAGCCGCTGGTAAGGTTTTAGGGTTTTGACCCAAATACTGTATAGGTAAAAAACAAAAATATATAACATAATATAGCATATCTCACAATCCTATCCTTACCCCGCATAAAATAGAATATATTTATCTACTTCGGTTATTTAACTTAGATCAGAAACTATAAGCTTAGAGCTTGTCTCATCGTTTAAAACTTCCGTGAAATAAATTCTAGTCATTTAAAAATCAATCATCATGAATTAGAAATACATACATATTTCGTCACCACTTATGAGGAATCAGTGCATTTTCTTAGATGGTTAACTATTCTCTGACTGGTTACTAGCAGTTACTAACATTTATATTATAGTTTAGCTAGAAAATATTATTTATTATGCTATCTACTGTAACACAGTAAAACTTAGAGAATTATCGAATGACGGACCTATTCTAGTAAAACACTCTGCACAAATCTAGAGAAATATAGTAATTACCTCCACACAGATCTACTGAGATTATTCTCCAACAAAACTAAGGACTTCACTAATACAAGAGAATTCTAGAACGCAGCTAGCTGTTTAAAGAGTCTGCGAGGCACTGGATAAAATTTAGTTAGAAGTCTAAGGTATATACCTCTCTGAAATCAAAGGGAATGTTACGTCTAAAACCCGAAAACAGACTCATCTGCCAGATATTAGCATCTTTGGGAAAATCTTCATATTCCCTTTCTCGTTCTACGAATCAAACGAATTTTTCACACTGAGACCGAAACCCAGACTCCATTCTCTCGTTCTGATCCGACATCGGCAATTAACTAATCAGTGTGAGTTTTGCACATTTCTGCTTCATATAGCAATTTCCAGCAAGCAATGTCTCGATCTCTCGTTCTCACCGTGTTTTAATTAACTATCAATGAACGAATTAGGAAAAGGTAATAGACAATTGTCTACGCGTTGGTTTCCAAATTTTCTCTCCTGATCACTGTTACAACGATTTCTCGATCTCTGGCGTTTAAAATTAACATGAAACCGATTCGCGTATGCTAAGTCTGCTCTTGATCTACATCAAATGGAATTAGCTCTAACGCAATAAAATGCGTGCTAAATTAGAAAAAAGGAAAGACAGATCTCTGATTGACTGAGGTTTAAGTTACCAAAAGTACGTAGATGAAAGTTTGGCAAAAGAGAAAAATAGTGACAGAAATAGATAATATGAAATATATTCACATAATCTACCACAATTATAGATATTGCATATGATATGGTGTTAAGTCTAGATGCTCCATGGAAAGCCTAATCGATATTAAAACGGTACATGAACAAAACAAAAGAAAACATATACAGTTAAACATACAAATCTCTGCAAGAACTTATAGGGGTTGGTCCCACAGCATTGAAGGCCCAATAGCTTGTCCACTTTTAGGTTACACTGCAGCAGGCGCCCCCAGAAGGCGAAATCAATAGGTAGACAGGACAAGCAAAGAAAAGAAGAAAAGGAGAACAGATGACAACAAAAAATAAAATAGTTTCGTGCTTAAGCACTCACTCTAGAATCCCGCTGAGGGGGGAAGAAATTGAAAAATTGGCACAGTGATAAAGTGAAGGAGGATAGCCCATATCAATCCAAAAAAATAACAAGCGATGGTAAAAATATGGAAGAGTAAAGCGAATGGCAGTCAATTAGTGGCGAAAGGATCACCATTGCAAGCACCATGCAAGGCTCTGGGACGGACACAAAGGTCAAGTTTGGTACAACCAGCTGTCTCCCTGGTTGAACATCGGGTGCAGGGTGCATTCAAAAATCCTCCAATCCAGGTGGCCCTACAGCCCGTATACACTGGTTGAGGATACCTACGGCCTTTTCCACGCACGCGCAATAACAGTGACAATATTAGCAATAATAATAACAATAGTAATGCTATTAAAGACACACAAATTAAACCTATAATAATTAATGAGCGAAAATAAACACACTATTTAAATAAAAAAAAAAGGAACCACACAATAAAAAATAAAACAAAAACACTAATAACTACTCATAATGGAAGGAAAAACAGTGAAGGAACAAAAATCACCACTTGAAAACAACACATTCTAAAATAAATTGACACAACCAAAAGCATTCAATTATAAAGGAAAATATGAATTTGAATATGACATAAAACTGAAAATAAAATGACATTAAACACCCTAATTATAACCGATAATTATGTTGAACAGGGTAGACCAAGATGATGGACGAGCAGAGGCAATGAAGTTCAGCTGATACTAGCCCGCTCGACTCCCGTCACCTTTAAAAAACAAAAAAAGAAGAAATCACTTTCTGCATTCACGTCGAGCACATACAGTCCAGCTGAATGATGGCGATCTGACTTGAACTCTTAGCAAGCTTCAAGCCATACATCCTTTGTTAGCTAAGTTGTGTTTTGATGGTTGCACACCGCAGATAAAAGAGTTTCTATAGACGTTTTGTTACTACAGTGGTTCTCAACTCGTAGAATAGAAAGGTGCACATGAGCAAATATATTGCCGAGTTCCTGCCACTAAAGCCTATGATCCCACTGGTTCTCACTACGTAGAACAGCATGCCTGACAGATCTATAGCAGATTTCTTGTTTGGATGAACAAATTCCCTGACCTTACCTCTAGCACAGAAAGTTATGGGACATCGCTATAGAGTAACTTGAAAGTCACCATCTATTATGAAAATCCACTTGCAGAACTGCACTGTAGAGAAAGGATTAAGAAGTTAAGTACAATTATTTATTAGAGATAATAATCCCAGTACAACAATAATGATCAGGGGGTGGTAGGGAATGGGCGAGGATGGATAAAAGATTACATGGAGGGGTCTATACTCAACAAAGTTTAGGGTTCCCTGAATTTGATAAGCCAGGATAGAAATTGTAGCATCAACTTTCACTCTAACGAGTACTTGAAAAAAGCGTTCTTTCAAAGCACAGCACGGAGAGACGAGTTACCTGATTTTTTTTCGAAAATGCTATTCTTTCAGACGAATGTAATCAAGAAATTTCTTGTTGAAATTCATATTTATATTACAACCAATTTATTATTATCAACCGTGTCATTTGGTTAATGACAGGGTCTTTAGGCATCTACATACTAGTACTAGTCTATACTGGGTAGGCTTCCATCAGGATAGCAGGATTTTTCGTCTCTTTGGTGCATAGAAACGGCTGCCAATGACATCTGGAATTTAGCGGCATCCTGTATCTCGTGTGACCAGAGTGGCTGCAGGTTGAGCTAAATCCTTATTTCAACCCCGGGAGCTCTGCTGTGTGCTTGCTACCCTGTGGAGACTAAGTGTGTCACTTTGTCTTCATTGGTTTTTTTTTTCCTGTCTTTTGTTTGTCTTCTAAACTGTCGCGTCCACTATTATATGGGATTGGAGGGTTAAACATTCTAGGGTGTATTAGCCCGTTGGGAATGTTTTTGTTTTTTTTTACATTTATTTCTTACCATTTATTCATTGTCTGTGCATTTCCTTTTCGGGGGCCCTGTAATAATGCGACGAAAGAGTTGGGATGCAAATAAGCCTGAGAAGTTAGAGATCAACCGTTGTGGTAACCCGCGCAAAATTTCAGATTTGTTTTTATAGGCTCACATGATTTTCTGCATTCTGTGATATCAAACCAGACCACAAGATAGTTTATATTTGGACATGCAACCTAATATAACCAAAGAACCGTGTGTTTCAGTTGAAAGGAACGCAATTCGCCAAAACAAGGCACCATTTTATTTTACTTTTAAAAATTATTCTGCTGATATGACATTTGATTACATTTTGACAGAAAGGGGCGGCCCTTATCGGTCTTTGTTTCACTCCGGCAGTATCGGTACATTTGTGGTACTGATTTTATTGTGGGCTTTCATTTGTCGAACTTTCTTTCTTTCTTTTTCTGCTAGGTGTAGCAGATATTATGTATTTTCCTTCTTAACTGTTTTCAGGGATAAGTAGACATGTCTGGTAGTTATCCATTTCTCCGTAAGTTGCAAGGAGTTGCAGGACCTAACCATGTTGGCTATCGTGGGCGCAGCGATATCAGTACAAAGATAAACACGTAAATCGCGTCAGCATAGTGCTTAATCATTGATAAGACTGATAAGACACGGGTGCACTTATCACCAAAGCTTGGTATACGGACAGACAATTGATGGACAGACACAGATACGAGATTACTTTGTGATAAAAGTAATGATTGTTACATTGGGAATACGTAGTTATATGAGTTTACCGACATGTTCGTTTGTTTGTGCCACAGGAAAACCGGATGTTTACCGTCCATTTTCAGAAAATTAATGTTTGAAATTTTGCATTAGCTGACTCATTCATGTCGTAGATTTGTGATAAGTTAATTAAGACTTAGATTTGGTCCCTTCTGAATAGCAATAGAAACAGGTGATAGCTCAGTGAGATGATAAAATAGAAATAGATTTCACTAGTGAGATGGAGGAAATATATTAGAGTCGGTCTCTGACCCTCGAGATGATTTCTTTCAGTCAGCCTATCATCTACAACAGATTAAGATTTGTCAGACCGTCTAGTATAATATATATTAATATATATATATATATATATATATATATATATCTATATATATATATATATATATATATATATATATATATATATATATATATATATATATATATATACCTCACATACCCACACACATAAGTGACTAAAATAGACACACAGAAGTGAAACTATGACAATGCAAATATAGATAATTGGGAACGAACTGACCGACACACTGATTAAGTTTAAGTGAATTTTAATTATCATAAGAAAATTCCATCAGAACACATAAAAATTACATCAAGCATATACAAATAGTCATAAAGTCAATGAATTGCTACAAGAATGATAGACCCATTGGTATGATCGTTTCCTTCGATGTATAGCCCTGTTACACATAAGAATTTCACTATGTTATCTGTGTACGCAATTTTTTCTAATGCAAGGTAAATAACTCTTGGAATTGGAGTTACGTTTTACTTTAGGTGGTAACCTGTTCTTATGCCCTTCGGTTGCCGATATTATTGCGGGTTGACCGATGTTGGGTCATGTCCATTTATGGAGCGCTCAGGCCCACTTTTCTTGTAAACGTTTGTCAACCTTCGTCGATAGTTATTTCCTATCCTTATAAGGCTCGATTTTAAGTGTCGTTCTTAGAATGTGCCCATAGCTTCGACGTTGTGTGAATTGTATTCAGATCGAACGGTTCTGCGCATGTCTGTTGTTTGGTTGTGGGTTTTGTACCAGCTTCCGCCCGTGAGTGCCACAGATTTTGTCGAGTGAGATAGACGCGTTTTTCAGCGTCTGACATGTTATATTGTTCGGGAAATGGAAGTCCTCTATAATGTTCATCTTTGATGATATTTCCCTTTTGTGATTCAAAGCGCCTGGAGGCGAGTGAGTTGTTTATTTATTCTTGAAGAAAGGTAATTGCTCTACATTGATTATCATTGTCATTAACTTTCATGATTGACATGTTGTGCCTAGTTGTCAACTTTCCCTGGGCGGGGAAGAGTCGACGTTATGAGAAGTTTTCAACTCACGAATCACCATGTTGTTATGCATCGGGTTTATGCATGTCCTAAAGGCTATCTGCTTGTTGGACTTTACTGCTCTGGCGGTTCTACGTCAGTTTTGGTTTGATACAGTTGTTATTACAGGGAATCAGAGGACATTATTTGATACTCCAGAAGTCATGCCTGTCTTGCTGGAGGTCAGAGAAGGAGAAGGAATTTAATCTCCTACATTTGTACATTTATAAAGATATCGACTGTTATAGAAAAGGATGATGGTTTCCACACCTGACTACATTTACAGTCGTTTATGATGCATTGAAGCCCATGATTTGATTCACCATTACTATGCTGTCTGCTGTCGAATGTTGTGCTGACTATGTCGATATAATGAAGACTGTTCTACATGTTAATGTCTACACATCTTGTCATTGTGGCGTCCCAATAAATGATGGAAACGTCACTAACAGTTACAACATTCATTGACTTTCTACGTCGTGAGTTTATGTGACGTCCTGTGTGGACTCTACTTTACTGCTACCTGTTTGACTCCACATATACACAAACCAGACCAAAGACACCATACTTCTGCGCCTTCATCATCCCCGGCGTCTCAGCCATACAACAAGCCCACAGTCCTGTTAGAAGAAAAGTGATAGCCCCAAAGAGTCACGGATACATATGCTATAGTCTAAGATTTCCCTTTAAAGGTATGAACAGACTTTGATATTTGATCTATCCTAGGGAAAATATTGTTAGCAACAAAACTTTCATAAAGAAATTTAAGACAGCAAAATGGGTGCCAAAATACAACAATAAAGGAATCGCTCAGTCCTGCATTCACTCTATTCAGTCAGCCGTGATCACTAGCTATCGTTCGTACTTACAGCTTTGGTAGCAACTTCTGGACAAACAATTTTTAGGACATGCACATACAGAATCTCCAGGGTTAGTCATTGGTCAAGAGAACCTCAGCTCCACAAAGATAGGTTGAATTCGCTACTTCAGGGAACGTTTCCTTGGTATTTCTTATTTTAGGATATCTGGTTCTGTCACATTAAAATTGTCCAGGCACGAACGTTAACAGCGAGGAAAGTGTCAATAGCTTAGATTTCTAGTAGCTAGGAATGTCAGGTCGGTGCCTTCTCTCAGTGTAGGACTTTATTTGGTCACACCACAACTAATTAAAACTCCGTCGGAATGCTACTGATAGTAATATTTTACTTGCCACAAGAGCTGAAAATGTACTTGAGGTTTTTTTTCTCAGGAAGAATTAAATCTGGCGCGATAGGCCCGTTACTTCATTTAATCTTAAAGTTCATGTAATGGGTACTATGTCGTTCTGGATGCCAATGCAATGCCAGACAGGTTTTACTTTATACACCCAAGTCTTTAAGAAAAAAAATGTTTTTGTTCTTCACAGATATTTCTCATGTACTAAAACGCTGGTAGAGTTGGGCCACCCCAGTTTTCACTGAATAAAGAGAAAACAACATATAAAATATTATACATACTATTCCTCGGTAATAACTTACATTATAAACTGCAACCGTAGAGCTTGTCTTATCGTTTAAAATTCCCGGGAAATAAGTTATATTCACAAAACAATCATCATGAGTTAGAAATACATACGTATTTCGTCAATACTCAATGATCAATCAGTGCAGTTATAAGTTAGTTTAAAATATTCTCGACTGATTATTAGCAGTTTAATTAAATTCATTAATAGCTGAATGAGTTTAAGTTAGAAATTGTAATTTATTCTACTTTCCACTGTAACATGTCGACTAGCGAATATTCTTCTTCTTCTTCCGTCCTTAGCCACCGACCGTCAAAGCAGTCAGTGGCCATTACGCCTAGTGGCGTCTTAGGGCAACAGCAGATAGGTTTTTTTGCCATTGTTTCCCATCACGCCTATTGGCGTCTTTAGGGCAACGGCAAATCAATCCATTTGCTGTTGTTTCCGTAATCGAAGTGACTGGCAAACGGGTGATCAGCCCGTTGGTAGCGAATATAACCGAATTATAAATTATTTTCTTCTGCACAGAAATCTAACTAGTAAAATGGAATAAGCGGTTATCACTGAATCACTCAATACTACTAGATATATATAAATAATATTTACCTCAACACAGAACTACTAAGAACTAAATCCGCTTCGACCAACTAAATGATGCTTCTATTAACAGAGATCTTTAGGAATCGAAATCTAGATCGTTCTCGTCTTGTCTGCGGAGTACTGAGTAAATGAAGTCTAAAACTCTGGGTAAGATACGAGGGACGGTCAAAAATTAATGTCTCGTAACTTTTAATTTCATTCAAAAGGCAAGAAAACAGATAAAATTCACATTGAAATGTAGCCCCAAGTCTGAACTTCAAAAATTTATTTCTCAATGTAGTCTCCGTTATTTGTTACAGTTTTTTTCAATCTTCTCACAAGGGCATGTATCCCCGCACGGTAAAAATGTGTGTCCTTTTTCCTAAACCACTGGCGTACGGCGCGTTTAAGGGTCTCGGTGTCCTCAAAGTGATGTCTGCGAAGATCTTCTTTCAGTGGTCCAAACAGATGGAAGTCAGAAGGTGCAAGATCGGGATTGTAAGGAGGATGTGGAAATAATGTCCAGCCAAATTCTGCAATCGCATCAGTGGTGCGTTTTTGCGGTGTGTGGCGTGGCATTATCGTGCAACAGTAGTGCAGTTCTCTGATCTTTTAATGGATAAAGTCGCCGAAGACGACCTCTAAGCTTCTTAAAAGTTTCAATGTAACGGTCTGAATTTACCGTGTTTCCCTGTTCCAAGACGTCGAGAAGAATCACACCCTTCTCATCCCAAAACACGGAGGCCGTAACTTTCCCTACAGATGGTGAACTTTTGAACTTCTTTCTTGTCGGCGATGTTGTGTGATGCCATTCCATTGACGGCCTCTTGGATTCTGGTTAAAAAAAATGAACCCAAGTCTCATCACCTGTCACAATATTCGATAAAAACTCTTCTCCTTCAGTTTTGTAACGGTGCAGGAGGTTGATGACTATGGTTTTCTTTGTTTCTTTATGTCTGTCTGTCAACATTCTATGACATAACGTTGTTTTAACCGAACGTCTTTGGCAGCCATTTTTAAACTGTTACAGTGCTGCCACCTGTTACTGAAACAGGTTGGTAATGCTATACAATGCAGAAGAGTGTTTGAGGAATCCTGCTAAATTTACAAATTGCACACCGATGCAGTATTTACATACATAAAAATAGGAGGCAATAATTTTTGACCTTTCCTCGTATATGAAAACGGACAAAGGATCCCACGCTATTACGACAACCCGAAATAACGCCGATCTCTCTCTCTCTCCCCTCTCTCTCTCTCTCTTTCTTAACACTTCACATACTTAGACGCTGGCCATAACTGCCAAAACGCGTCTTCACACTTCCCACGACATGCCTCATTTCTGAGCTATGCATGAGGGCGCCGTTCACACCCCTCGCCAAGAAACTCCGAAGGAAAACTCGTGTCAGCTTGAAAATGTAGATAAATGTCTGCTCTCTATGTCTGGCGAGGCGAATTCTCACACTATTACGCTCACATCCAGGGACTGACATATTATGTAATAAAATGCGTTTCTAAATGAGAAAAGAAACACGCGAAAGTTTGAATGGGAAAGTAAAATTTTGTCGCAAACGTACGAATGCGAAAAACAGGAAAAGGATAAAAGAGCGATAATAAAGTAGAGGACACGGGTAGAAAAGAAAAGAATATAGAAAATTTATTGATCATAGATCTCTATGCGACAATTCAACATATTTGAATCAGATTGGCTGATCCCATGAGGCGCATAATAAATGCGTGGGAAAGCAGTGGATATAATCTGACCATTTTCTCAAGCTATTTCACTTGAGAAATCGTTCGCAAAGACACCAGACTGCCAGAATGAAGAATTAGAATTCAGAATTCCTTCTTAAAGATACAGGACATTTTTTATTGAAGGATTTTGGACAGACTTTCATAGCCCAGGACATCTCTTTCATTTTAAACAAGGAAACTGAAGGACCACGCAGAGAAGGAACTTATTAAATTAACGACACCTCAGACGCTTGCAAGAGGCAGATTCAATTCTCTTTTATTCATCTGAGCAAAAAAGTATGTGAGCTGGGATTGGCGTAAGTTGTGATATACATTTTATATTTTATCACTAACATGTGAACTAACACACACACACGCACACGCACACGCGTACGCGCACACGCACACGCGCACGTGCACGCACGCACACTCACATACGCACACTCACACACACACACACATATGGCGGAGTTGTGGAATTTAAAGTTGCTACCATAAGTGAAATGGGTTCATTTTTGATGCAAGACAACAGGAAGCTGAGACGCTTGGGAGTCATGACCCAAGTGGGCCCGCCCCCCTTAGAGTGTAAAGGAGTATATAGGGCCGAAACACTTGTCGGACGGGGGGACCTCTTCTGATGATTAGATTGCTTCCTGTTGTATCGCTCTGTAAAGAGTTTCCTATCATATATATATATATATATATATATATATATATATATATATATATATATATATATATATATATATATATATATATATATATATATATATATATATATATATATATATATATATATATATATATATATATATATATATATATATATATATATATATATTTCTATGTGAATTTTAATATGTGAAACTCGCTAGTGGATGTCACAGTCATTTGAGGCTGGCAACATCAGCGTATAGAATGATGATTCATGAACCAACACTGCAAGGGACGTGATTGCTTTATTGCTAGTTTCGTAAAAATAACTAAAAGCATAAAGTAGTTCCGGGTTCCATATGGAGCAGGAATGGAAAGATGAAAGAAATGATGTACATTCTAAGTATAATACTTACATTTTCAAAGCAGTGTAAATGTCCATATAAACATATTTCGTTTAAGATTAATGTAAGTTTTCAAGCTTTAAACCAGGGTAAATGTCTATGTGAAAATATTCATTTTAAAGTAATGGAAGTTTAAAGCTTTTCAGTCAGTGTAAACATAACTGAAAACATATTCAATTTTGATTGTGAACACTTTTTAATCAGTGGAGATGTATATGTAAACAGACTCTATCCGTATTATTAGCCTTTCATTTAAATATAAAGTAACTTTGAAAGCTAATCTATTTAAATGTAAAGGCAGTTTTATACAGAGGGATTAAATTTCATTTTCATCGAGTGTAAAGTCTGAGTTAACTGGGAAGGTGATGTGGGAAGATAGGAACCCATAACTATGGGGTGGAAAACGCCATACTCAGAAAAGCGTTTCGTTCTATTCTGTTACCATAGTTATTGGTGGTTCCAGCAGAAAGTATTATCTCTGGAACAAGAATGGAACAGTGGCTTACGCTTTAAGACGAAGGACCCACGTGGTATATTCTCCTTGACATCTCTGGGAAACGAGCTACACCCGACAACCTTGATCAGGGACGAGCGCGAGCAGTGTGAAAAGAACCAACCCATAAGAAGGAGCAGAACCGTCATTGGCAGCTAAGTTCAAATCTATGCTGCCACTTGAACTTCTTATAGCATTTCACAATCCATAACGGCTATGATGAATACTTTTCTTGATCCATAACTATTCAAATTATTTTTAAACTGTTAAAACTTAAGTGATTATTACATTTTGTTATTTGTAATTATACAAATTTAACTTCGGTCTAATCACATTAAAGTTACTGCATGTTTGTCTCATTCAATTTACTGCACACACTCTAAATAGAGCCATAATAGAATAATATAACTCCACTGAGTATATCAGGGGTGGGGCCTTAAACAAGCTGACATTAATAAGTGCTTAAATCCTTCACAAAATCGTCGGCAGAATTACGGGGTTAACATACTCAGCCAAAGCAGTATTGTTTTCGTTTATTCTTAATATCTTGTGAAGACTCCCTTTTGAAATAGAAGTGTCATCACCCTTCTATCTATACTGTTCAAAAAAAGAAACGCAACATTATTGCAGTGTTAATGGACACCAAATTTCAAACTTGTACCAAAATTTTATTTTACGGAATTAATGTTTCAATCTTGGCATGAAGAAACTTTCAGACTTTAACAATGAAATGATGTTCATTAAATTTGGTTTGGACTTTTATTCTTTACGACTGAGGCCTCCGTTTCAGTAAGGTGTAAGGCCTCCTCTGGCCTCTATCAGAGAACGACATCTTCTTGACATGGATCCGATTAGCCGATGGATCTGTTGTTGTGGGATGGTTGCCCACTCTTCCCGCAGTGCAAGAGACAACTGTCGGAGATTGGCTGGAGCCACGTCTCGCTGGCGGAGTCGTCTGTCCAGTTCATCCCATAAGTGTTCTATGGGGTTCATGTCTGATGACATGGCTGGCCACGGAATGGTCTGGACGTTGTTGTCTGCGAGGAACTGGGTGGTGAGTTGTGCCACATGAGGTCGAGCGTTATCCTGCTGAAAAATCGACCCTCGTGCAGCCAGAAGGGGAAGGACGTGAGGACGAAGAATTTCAGCGACGTATTTTTGGGCATTCAGGCGTCCTTCAATTTGCACCAGGTCACTTCTTCCCATGAAGTTGATCGCCCCCCACATCAGTACACCTCCACCACCATGTTGAGGAGCCTCATCAACGCTGTTCTGGGCGTAGCGCTCATGGACTCTGCGGTAAACTCTTCTCCGTCTATCGTGTCGCTGGAGCACAAAAAATGATTCATCACTAAACCAAACCCGTCTCCAGTCATTCCCAACGGTCCATTGACGATGCTGGTTCACCCACTGCAGTCGGTTCTGGCGATGCCGGTCCGTAAGAACAGGACCTCTGCAGGGTCTTCTCGCCCAAAGACAAGAGTCGTGCAGCCGGTTCCTGACCGTTTGATCTGAAATTCGACGAGTTGCTGACATTGACTGGACTGTGGAGGACGCAGATGCAAGTCGATTCCTGAGGTGACGCACCCGTATGAAGCGGTCTTCGGCAGGAGTTGTGACTCTAAGTGTTCCACTGCGCGGCCGGTCTGCCACTGAGCCAGTTTCTTGAAATCGCCTCCAAAGGCGACTAATGGTGCTTCTAACCACAATAAATTGTCTGGCCACTACACTTTGTGACTTTCCAGTCTGTAAACGTCCAACGATGATGAGTCGTTGTTCTGTAGTGAGATGAGCCATACTTGCGCATTGAATTTTCAACTGAATTTTTTCGAGGAGCGTCAATCTTTTATAGGCGTTCAATAATATGGTCAGAGAGTTTTGTGTTCAGTAAGTTTCACGGGATTCCCATGAACCTGTCACGAGTTATTGTCAAAAATGTTGTTTTGACCTTGACCTCTTTCATGACCTCACGAATCATGAGGTGAGTACAATTCAGGTAACCACGAGAAGTTAATGACCGGGTGGACACAGTCGATAGGTTGACTGATGTCCAATCAGCGAATATCTTTTATAAAAGTAACACCAAAAAAGTTGCGTTTCTTTTTTTAAACAGTATACATATATGCCAAAAGTAATCTTGTGCGAAGGTAGATACGTTTGAAGTTCATATTAGATACTCTTGAGTTTTGGCCACTGTTTGATCACTACTGCAAAGCAGAGGAGGCAATACCGTCACATACATTTTGCAGTTCTATTTGGGGCATGTGTATTTCCATTGTTTTATCCACGTTTCTGGTAGGAGAAAAACAAGGAAGAAAGCGGATCGACTCTCTGTGAAATACGTTCGTACGGGGTACTGGAACTGTCGAAGCGCTTACCAACGAGCTGCCATTATTCAAACTAGTATCTATGATTTTGATGTACTGAATGACACTGACATAGATGAATCATCAAGGTTAAGACTGTTGGAATTTGGCATCAAACGTAAAGCTAGTAGAGAGGATGCGTCCGTCGTGTCTACAACCAGCGAGCTACAGGAACAATTAACATTCACACTCTTCGACATATACTGATGGAGACTGAGCACCTATGGGTTTGCTCGGAGTGCAATGATGTCAATTCTGCATAACAATAACAGTCCACGTTTCTGTCATTAAGGCATGTGTTTGGGTCACACTTCCGGTACTTGTGTGTGTTTTTCTTAACTATAGCAGACAGCGAATTATGTAATTATCTTTCAGACATTAATACCACAGTAGTTGATCTACCATCGAGTGTCCTGTTTCTAACTGGATGCACTATTGAATTTTGTGTCAAGTAACTTCAGTTGTTGTTGTTGTTTTGTTTTTTTTAAATTTGACACTTTGCTGTTGACACTGTTAAAATTGCACGAGTACTACTTCACTGCTTTGTTTTCGTGTGGTCTTTCTCTCCTCAATATAATAAATGTGATTTAACTATTCGTCTCATTTTCCTAATCATAGTCTAAATGGGTTTACTTACTCTACTCCGTTTCGGTGTCTTTGTATGTTAATTTCTTTTCAACAATTCATTCGTGAAGAGTAGCCCACGCGAGCCTTACATTGCACCTTTCTCTTTGCTTCCTAAAGATTTATTAACTAACATTATCTCTTCTTTGCCATTATGAGAAAAAAAGTTTTCAAACCTCGACATTGATTCTGGAAAAACCTGCGACCTGTTGGACATCTGCAGGAATAACTCTGATGCCCATCAACACATAGAGATCCCCCTGGGCAGATTACTCCAGAGCAGTCATCTTTGGATGCTTCACATCTAACTCCTTGCCAAGCAGGTTTGCACAAACATGTGGCTAAAAGAAAAAAATAGCAAATAAGTGAAGTGAAGATACACCGAAGCCTGTTTTTGATGGTTATATTGATGAGACTGATTCCGCGGTTGATATTTGCGTGTGATTTTCGTTATTCTTCTAGTATTCCCCTATTGGAGAAAACTGTGATATGAATGAATTGATATGGTGTTAGCTTTCTCCTGTGTGCAACTGAATGTGACGGGTGATTATATTTAACCTGTCTTCTGTAAATACAGTATGTTTACAATTCTCCAGTAAAATGTTATTGGAAGAATTCTTACAATGCATAAATGTTTGGGATTACCGAGCACGCAATCAGCTTCCTCATGTAGGTAGAAAGTCCTCTTGTCAAACCTTATTAGACAAAACAACACACAGCAGACAATGAAGTCAAGACGTAATAAGAAAGATCGTATATCAACGTACTAACGAAACAACAACTTGGCTATTTACACCGATGGATCCAAGGGCGATAGGAGGCACTACGTTTCTAAAACATTAAGTCAAGTTGGTTAACGAGTGGTAGGGGATGGCACAAGAATGCTACGTAATAAACCGCGCAGATATAGATAGTGTATGTAGAAAGAGAGCTGCGAAGTAAGTCACCTTCTCGCTAGATCTATCCTATGCTATAGGGGTGTTTATATTAAACGGTGCCGAAATACGTAACTAGTTTATTCTACCACTGAGAGCACGTGCAGACACTTGAACACGTGCTCTCAGCTGCAAAGTGTCATTAGGGCAAGGGCGATACACATGGCGCCACAACAAAGCGCTAAATGAGCTGGCTGCGACAATATATCTGGCAAGGATGAAGGCGAATAGCAATGTCAGGCCGAACACCGGAAACACGTACTTTCTGAGAGCAGGAAAGTCAGCACATCCAAAACCGAGTAAAGCAGGTAGGTGTGTACCATCTCTCCTTGACCGTGCAAATGACTAAGAGATGGCAGTAGACCTGCCCGGACGAGGTGCATATCCAGAGAGTATTAGGAAATCTCGAAGACGGCCGGATATAGTGCTGCATTTTTCATCATCGCACCAGGTTATATTGATTGAACTGACCGTGCCATTTGAATTCAGTCTGGAAGAGCAATATTTGTTCAAAGCGACCAAATATAGTGATCTGGCCGCGGATCTGAGACACGATGGGTTCACTGCAAGGGTCATGGCTGTTGAGGTGGGTGCAAGAGGGCTCGTAGCTTCATCAGTGTATTATCTAATAAAACTGTTGGGGCTGAGGGGACAGTCGAGAACAAGGGCACTGAAGAGGCTTAGTGAAACTGTGGAAACGGCATTATGCTGGTTGTGGAACAACCGTATTGGGCTATGTAATTCATGACAGTAAATTCTATCCCCACCTGCGTTACAGGAAACATCCGGAAAGTTGAAATTTTTCAAAGTCCGCAATACATTGAGTTTTTCATTGTATTGGTGAAGAGACGGTAGATTACATGCAACACGCGGCGTATTTTTAAATAAGGTGTCGGGAGCAAGTAGATTTCAGATGTTAGCATGCAGTGGCTTCAAACCTCGTTGGCTTTGCGCAGGTGGGTCAATGTCCGTCTCCGGTCGTGGTATGCCTGTGGAACAATGATTTGTTTTCAACATAAGTGTTACTTTCACAATTGCCTCCGGCTGGCAGAATTGTGGATTTTAAAGCTGCAACCAAGGTGGAGTGGGTTTATTTTCTACAAAAGACAACAGGAGGCAGAGACACTTGGGAGTCATGACCCAGGTGGGCTCGCCCCCATTATAGTGTAAAGGAGTATACAGGGCCGAAACATTTGTTCGACGGGGAGAACCCTTTTGATGATCAGATTGCCCGCTGTTGTATCGCTCTGTATAGAGTTTCTTATCATACCACACACTGTGCTAAATCCCAATGTGTAAATTATTTCCTCCCTCCCTAATATTTCATGTAACGTATATGTTGCCATTACCATTACTTGACTGCTTCGGCTCTTATTTATCGTGGTGAGCTCTAGATCTAGCTATTGATATCAGCTCTATGCTTTCTGTTGAATCTCTCTACTACTATCAGTTGTCACACAAAGTATGGATAACATTAGAATTTATCAATATACGTCAGAAAAAAAAAAAATTTAAATATTTTAAACACAGGCTTTTAGTGCACTACAAAGCCACAAACAATTTTTCACGGAGTTTATAGCTTGCAGTAAAAAAATGTAACATCAAATAGACAAAAAAGCATGGTGCGCTTAGCGCTATTAATTTTTTATCCATAAGTGTCTAATGAAGTATAAAGCAGAAGTTAATTTCATGTAGAATCAGCGCCCTAGGCTTTTTGTCAATTTGATGTTACATTTTTTTACTGCAAGCTATAAACTCCGTGAAAAATTATTTGTGCCTTTTTAGTGCATTAAAAGCCTATGTTGAGAATATTTTTAAAAATATTTTTGTATTTTCTTCTTTTTTAGTGTTATTTTTTATGTTGTTTGTACAGTACATTTAAGTCAAATGTCATCGATCCGCTAATGACATTATCAGTTTGCGATAAACGAGTCCAGAGCACAGGAGGTGGATTTCATTGTTCAGTAAATTACACGGAAAGTTAATTTTTTTTTCTTTTTTAAATTTATTTTGGTAAGAATTATAAACTACATTTTTTAAAATGTAGTTGTCAGTTGCGTGATGTATATGCACGGGCGTGCGATAGAGTGTGTGTGTGTGCGTGTGCGCGTGCGCGAGCGCGTGTGCGTGCGTGCGTGCGTCTGTGCGTGTGCGTGTGCGTGCGCGTGCGCGTGCGCGTGCGCGTGTGCGTGTGTGTGTGTGTGTGTGTGTGTGTGTGTGTGTGTGTGTGTGTGTGTGTGTGTGTGTGTGTGTGTGTGTGTGTGTGTGTGTGTGTGTGTGTGTGTGTGTGTGTGTGTGCGTGCGTGTGTGTGTGTGTGTGTGTGTGTGTGTGTGTGTGTGTGTGTGTGTGTGTGTGTGTGTGTGTGTGTGTGTGTGTGTGTGTGTGTGTGTGTGTGTGTGTGTGTGTGTGTGTGTGTGAGGGGGATGGAAGAGAAGTTTCAATATTTCTCTCAAGAAAACAATCTTTTTGGAAAGAATCATCTCATCTCAACCCGTAACCCATCGTGGGTCGTAGGGGTGCCATGGTGGAGGCATCAGCAGACAGGGTCCTCTACTGCTCTCTATCCTCAGCAATGCGTACAAGTGTGGAAAAACCGTGTCCTGTCCATTCTTTGATGTTATCAGCCCAGGATTTTTTTTGCCTTCCTCTTCTCCGTTTACCTTCGACTGTTTCCTGGAGGATCGTTTTCGAAAGGGTGTCATGACGAGTTACATGCCCAAACCAGGCAAGCTTTCGACGATTCACTACTGTCAAAAGTGGTTCTTGGTGGCCTGCATACGTGTTTATTATTTCTCATGGCGGCACCGTTTAATACTAACAGGAGAAGGTTCGAAGGGCGAGTGTCTGGCGCGTTAAAACCAGCTTGCTCCAGGTACATTTTTGTATGTACCTGCAAGGATACTTGGAGAAGAGATGGACACCGCCAAGCAAACCTCATGCCCACTGAAATGCTATGATGGAAAGTCAACTCAGTTAGAAAGAATACACCTAGATTATTTGCAGTTATCGCCCATTTCACTGAAGAAACAATACAAACAAAAAATTATTAATTTTAGTGTTATTCATTTTATCATTTTTTTATGACTGATATTGTACTGTCATTGGGAATACACAACTATGCCAAATTTCAGAGCTATTGCTCGTCTGCAAGTGATCGAAAAATCGATTGCAAGATTTGAAGGTGACATACTTGCAAGATAAAGAACAGGATAAGGAAAACCTTAAGGTCCAGGTGAAAAATAGCGGGACATCACATAAACAAACAAAGAAGAGGTAGTTATTCTGAAGATACTGCCAAATGGTAGAGGTGAATTTTTTAACATTCAACAAACTACATCAAATTTTATTAGGTATGTTGACCATTTTCCTTTCCTAACTAAAGAGTAGACTCAGGTTACAATTTAAATATGGGTTGACTGGAGCGTGACCCACTAGGTTTTGAAAACAAAGATATAGCATGAAATATTTGAAAAGACAGTAAAATACATGAGCGAGATAGCAAGAGAGACAGAAGCAGATGCGGCCAACTGGCGCATGCCTAGGCGAATAGAAGAGAACAAAAATGTTAGCAGGAAAAGATAAGCACTCAAATTAGCCTACAAAGAACACCACCATGTAGCAATAGTTTGTACTTATTTACTTACTTAGTCGTTCCCCTTCTACCGTGAGGTGTAGAGGTTTGGAAGAGAGAGCGCCAGACTATCCTATTGGCGGTCTTCCTCCTTGCCTGGTTCCATTCTAGTCCTCGGTCCTTCAAAGATTGTCTAATGTTGTCCTCCGAGAGGACTCTGGGTCGTCCTGGGGGTCTGGATCCCTTGTTCTTTGTTTCCCATACTTGTCGTGGTAGCCGATCTTCTCCCATTCTGTAGACATGACCAAACCATCTTAGTTGGGACTGTTCTACTTGGGTTTGCAGGGGGTGGGATTTAAGGCCTTGACGTATCGTCTGGTTGCGTACCATGTCTCTTCTTGTTACTTCAACCACCTTCCTCAGATACCTCATTTCTGAGGTTTGGATCTGGCTTTTGTGGGTTGTAGTCATTGCCCATGACTCGCATCCATATGTCAAAACTGGGACATAGGTGGAGCGGTATACAGCCATCTTCGTTTTCTTACCAACCTCTCTCTTGCTGAGGAATCCTCGATTTATGGCCTGAAAAAGTCTCCCAGCTGCTGCTTTTCGAGTGGCCAACTCTTCTTTGATGCCTCCCTTTCGGTCAATAATAGCTCCGAGGTATTTAAAGTGGTCTACCTGCTCCAGGACCTATTCTCCCAGCTTAATCTGATGTCTTCTTTCTTCTCGTGATATCACCATGGATTTTGTTTTAGAGCTGCTTATGACCATCCCTCTCTTCTCCAGCTCTTCCTTCCAGACTTGCAGGTTGAATTGGAGATGTGCCTCTGATTTAGCAATCAGGGCAAGATCATCAGCAAATGCCAGCTCCGAAATACAGACCTGTGTCATCTTCCAGTACCCCACTGAATACTTTCTTCTTCTCTCCTTACATGCCTTAATGACGTCGTCCATGAGAAGTATGAAAAGGTAAGGTGACAGGATATCACCTTGTCTTACACCAGTGGTGGTCCTGAACTCTTCTGACTTATGGTTTGCTGTCCTCACATAATTTCTGCAAGACTTGTAGAAGCTCTGTATAGCAAGAATCAGAGGTGCTGGAATGTTCTTCCTTGCCAAACAATCCCAAAGTTTGCTCCAGGGGACCCTGTCAAACGCCTTTTCCAGATCTATGAAACAAAGATGGATCTCACTCTTATACTCAAGGGCCTTTTCACTCAGCTGTCTGAGTGTGAAGATTAGGTCTTGAGTACTTCGGTTCGCTCGGAATCCGCACTGGACCTCATCCAGTTGTGGCTCAGCTAGGCGTCTGCCAAATGGTAGAGGTGAATTTTTGAACATTCAACAAACTACGTCAAATTTTATTAGGTATGTTGACCATTTTCCTTTCCTAACTAAAGAGTAGACTCAGGTACCAATTTAAAAATGGGTTGACTGGAGCGTGACCCACTAGGTTTTGAAAACAAAGATAAAGCATGAAATATTTGAAAAGACAGTAAAATACATGAGCGAGATAGCAAGAGAGATAGAAGCAGATGCGGCCAACTGGCGCATGCCTAGGCGAATAGAAGAGAACAAAAATGTTAGCAGGAAAAGATAATCAATCAAATTAGCCTACAAAGAACAACACCATGTAGCAATTGTTTGTAGCTGATAGTAAATGCTAATTTTACAACATATTACATTACTTACATTCACAGTAAAGTATGTTTTCAAGCACGCAATCGCATGTCTCTGAGCAGTTGAATCCGTGATGAAATACAGGGCACGCTAGAAATTGTAGTGAAACACGAACTGGTTAACTTCTAAGTTGTGATTTGGCGTCTAGCGTAATAATTATAAAATGCATCTTTTTTTTTGTGGCTTATGTCTAGCAAAGAATTGAGAAGAATGAACTCCTCGAAGAGTCATAACACATCATTGAATCTGTTTCTCTCTGTTTTCATGAACGTTTTTCTTTCAACATCTTCCTGTCTCTCTCTCTCTGTCTCTATTTCTGTCTCTATCTCAGCAAAACGTACCGTTATCTCTGTTTTCTGTATGTATTTAGTAATATCTAAACACACACACGCTCACACGCTTACCCCTTGAATTGTTCCCTCCAACGCCTCTCGGTCACTGCATTGCATTCTCTGCTTCTATTATTGTCTCCATTTCCTTTAATTAAATACCTCTGTCATTCTTCATTAGTTCACACTTTATATCCAAATCATTCTCTTTTCATTTAGCTTGTTTGTTTTTAACGAAAGTCTTTTGTCTTTATCTGTCTATCTGTAATGAGCAATTGTTCTCTATCTCGCTATGGTTCTCTCTAATTATATCACTGTCTCGCCATATCCTATATCGTTATGTCTATGTATCTTTGTCCATCTCGATGGTTGTGTCTATTATCTCTGTCTTTACTTAAAACTATCTCTGCATGTGTTTATCTCTTTATGACTGTGATGATGTACTTAAATTCTGTCCCTTCAATAGGCCCGAGTCTGTTCTTCTATTTGAGCTTTAACCATTCTTCTTCACTTTGTAACTATATGTGTTTGCCATGTTTCTTCTCATTTGATTATATCGTGTTTAGTCTTTTTCTGTAGGGTTTTAATTGCGTTATTTTTAATGACGGTAGGTTTATTTTATACTCGCACCAGTTTTACTTCTTCCGATTTTTCGCGATCATGGAGATTTTTCGTTGTTTACGAAAATCGTCATTTCATGCACGCCGGTATGACGCAAGTCAGAAACGCACGCGGCCGACACGTAACGTGATGCAAATTTGGGACACGCGGTCTGCGCGTGGTTTCAAATCTGATTGGCGCAGGTCGCAGTTATTTAATTTTTCTAGCGTTTCCATTGGTCCGAGGGATAGCTTTAGAAAGACGTAGGAGGAAATCAGCGGGAGTGGTTCCCTGTATATAATGAGTCGTTAAACAGTGGGCAAATCTCTATCTGAAGAAATAATTGCCGGCCGTGCACCAACGCATTATCGTCTCCATTGCGGGGAAGAAAAGCGGTAATTGGTATGTAGTAATTTTATTAGCGTCTTACTTATTAGAGGGTTATTTGATAGAGTATTCGCCCCTAAGTAAAGTTCTTCGGGGACATTAACTTAAAGTTTTAAACGTAAAGCGTCATCCATTATTATCTTTGAAGAATGATGTAAATGTAAAAGTGCATAATTCTTTCTAGGATTATTGGCAGACGATAGGAGCGTGGGGAGTTATGAGATACATGGGTGCTCATAGTTGTAGAGTGGTGTGAGATACCACCATTTATTCCTGTTTATTTACATGTAATTTTATTGTTAAATCAATTGTGTGTACGTTTATTTTAATATGCCTTAAATGTGGGGAATGCAGACGGAGGGTGCAGAGGTATGTTATAATTGAATTATACTGCTTAGAGAAGTACATTATTCCTATAGCGAGAGGTTTAGTTTAATTTTGGAGTAAGGACGGAAACCTCAGGTGTAATGGTAAAAAGGAGACCAAGGAATTTCGGACAAAGGATTTCCCTAGTGTAATGTTTGGACACGTGGTTAGCCATGCGTAACAACAACGTAACCCGTCAGACAGTATCTGGGGTTTTGTTTACTTACCGGGCAGATTTAAGAGAGGGAAGGGAGGAGTAGATGGAGCTCATCTAGAAGCTATTCAGCAGCAGAGAAGTTTTCTACAGTTAATCAAGTTCTTCATACTTGATACCCAAAATCATCATCATTGCAGTAGTCAGGAGCAGGTGAAAGGGTTACCATAACTGGGTCCTGAAAGTAACGAGAGAAGAACTTTACGGAGACGACGCATCAGCAGAAGTCGAGTCTTAGAGAGACACTGAGACCACGAGAGAGAGAGAGAGAGAGAGAGAGAGAGAGAGGAGGGAGAAAATAGACAGGACCATTAGGGTCTTTTTATTATCCATTTGACGGATAGACACTGAGCCATCGTTGTAAGCCAAGTCGATTATTGTCGCATTCCAGTGGTTTTATTTAGCGGCGCATATCGCCTAACAAGTTGGAAGCTGTGTAGAAGTTCGTTTGGGAAGAGTCAACAGGACTGAGACAGCAGAAATCTTATTTGTATTAGAGAGTGGAGGCTAAACTGAGGCAACACCAATTAGATTGTGTTTAACTCACTAATCATTTTATCTTTTCCCCAGCAGGGTGACAGAAAGAGCGAATGTGATTGGGGTTTTCCTAGTGTCTATCAATTTAATTGTGACTTTGCTTTTTCAGGCCTGTGCGACAGTGCACGCTATTTATTTGATTGATGTATGATGAAATTTATGTTTGTATGGTGTAAATAAATATATACATACTGTATACTGGATCAGCTTCTACACTATACTTACCTATATGTTGTCTGTATAGCTGTGTCTGTGGTCGTTAATTACACCTTATCTCCTTATGTTTAAAGGTAGTTAGAGGAGGGTGAGATTATAGCAATTCTGAAGTTACGAAGCGGCAAGGGGAGAGTCAATTCAGGTTCCCGCCCCTTGAGCCAATAGTCTCATCTGTCCACAGGCACTGTCATTTTCATCTAAATTCTATCTTCTCAGACTTTCTCAAACTAGGGTCTTGCTTTCACTCAGGCAAACTCTATAAACTTAAATCAACTTCGTGACAATGACTATATTTATTTTCCCGTCTATCCTTGCTTATGTTTCTACACGTGTTTGTCTCGTTAGATTTATGTTTGTCTATTCTTCTTTGCCGAAGTCTCTACGTGTTTTCGTTTCCATAGGTCTATTACACAAACTGCAACTCCTGGCTGGGAACTTTGGTATGGCTCTAGGTATATAAAGAGCTGTAGGCACCAACAGACTTCCTCTACAGTGGATGTTTTGTACTTTGTAATATCGGGACAAAGCCTGGAATGAAAGATAACCGCATTCCATGCAGGTTCCAGCACCACTCCACACACACAACATCACATATAAACATTATTCAGATATTGTGCTAACAGTTTGCAAGGACATATGACTTCATTTCTCTTACAGCCAGTTCCATGTGATTCTTTTCCTATAAACATCCTATGATAGATCCCTTAGCCCATGATTGGCTTCCATACAATGATTTGGTTAAGTTCACAATAGTAAGTGACAACTTGATTACATCATGTTAACAATTCCTGTACTCCTATCTTATGTTCGTGAACAGTGTGTAATTCCAGGAAGAAATACTCATTCAAATACCCTATTAAAACTTACTGTCGTAATTTTGCCCTACTTACAAATATTATACACATTTCCTAAAGCTGGCTTTTGTCTCAAAATCACACAGGTATGCCCTCAATGCGGCAACACACTAGTCTTGTAATTTCACTTTCTACACATCACTGAACACATAAGCGGGTATACACAGGCAAATAATCAACTATATATACAAATATATATATCTGGCTTACCATCAGGCAATAATACACAAGCTGATACAGGCATTCATTGGGAATCTAGGTCTGCTTCCAGCTCACAGCGGCAAAAGATTTTGCAGTAACAGTTTGCGCTCGATTCATTCAGCTTGGTATATTAAAATTTTGTGGCGGAACTCCCTAAGTTCCAGTTCTATATATAGCGCCGTGTCCACCCAATCGGAAGCACGGTCCAAATGTGTGTTTAAGAATCAAAAGCTAAACGTATTTCAGCTTGCCCGTATAATGTGACTAAGTTTAAATATTCTATATCTAACTTATTACTGGGCCGATTTTAATTATTTAAAGTGATATTTAAACTGCTAATTTATCTCTATCTTTCTATATCTTTGTTGTTTAGTTATTACATGGCATTTAAATCTATGCAGTCTTTAATTAGCTAAATCGGGAACTACCCTGATGTAGAAATATCACTAAAACCAATTTTTCTCTTTAAATAAATTACTATTATGAGGCCGTCTTTGTACCTACTTATTAAGTAATATCCCAGATGTTAGAATAGTTATGTATTTCCTTTTATATATAGTTATTCTTTCAGAAATAAAATAACTCCTTCCCATAATAAACACAGAATAGGCCCTTTCTGTTCAACATAAAAAGGTTTATTTATACATAGACAACGGAGAATGGGAGGTCAGTGATCAACTATCCCATTGTTAGGAGGAGCTCATTCAAATATGTCCGGGACGCTAGAGTCTGGAGGGGTCAGAGATTGGAAGTGATCACTACCTGCTTACAATAAAAAGAACAATTGAAAGAGTTGCTCGGCCTGAAGGCTGCCCGACATCGCGCAAGAGATCAGGTAAACAGGCGGGAGAGGTGAGAATTGAGACCTACAGGCTGGGAGAGCCAGAGGTTAATACCAGATGTCGGGGGCTTATTGCTACAGCAATGAGAAGCACAGAGGCGCAGCCTGGTGACTTGGAAACCCTCTGGCTTAAATTCAAGGACATTATAACGACAGCTGCTGCTAAGGCGTGTGGTGAGGTCCGACTTGGGAACGGAAGAGAGAGGACGCCTTGGTGGACAGGGGAAGTCGGAGAGAAAATGGGGGAGAGGAGGATGGCATGGAGACAATACTTGGGAGCTGGGAACGCGGCAAGACAAATGGAGAAATATAGGGAATGTGTGATACTCGGAACGGGGTCGGAGAGCAAGGTGCTGGCAGCGGAGCAGAGGTCCTGGGAAGAGTTTGGAGAGGGGCTGGAAGGGGATGCGCAGGAGAACCAGAGATTGTTATGTGGGACCCTAGGGAACATGAGGAGGGAGAGGCAGTGCCCTCTCAGGTTTATAGGGGACGGGCGGGGCGGGTTGCTTACTGCCTCGGGGGAAGTGGTGGAGGGATGGAGGCGGTGTTTCTCGGGGCTCCTTGGTGGGGAGCGGGGTCGGGCATCGGAGATGGTGGCCACTGGCACAGATGAGGAGAACAATGGTGATGGGGATGACATGGGGATGGAAGAGCTGAAGGCAGCACTGGAGAAAATCGGGATGGGCGGGACAGAAGGGCATGATGGTATGGCACCAGAAATGGTTAAGTACATGGGAGCATCAGGTGACCTATTGCTCTTGGGGGTCCTACGGGCAGCGTGGTGCGGCAGGACCATGCCAGGGGATTGGGAGATTACCATCATAAAACCAATTTTCAAACGGGGTTATAGTCGACGGTATGGAAACCATAGAGGCATATCCCTTCTCAGTGTCCCTGGTAAAATCTACTCTAGAATCCTAGAGCAGAGACTCCGATGCCTAACCGAGCCACAGTTGGATGAGGTCCGGTGCGGATTCCGAGCAAACCGAAGTACTCAAGACCTAATCTTCACACTCAGACAGCTGAGTGAAAAGGCCCTTGAGAATAGGAGTGAGATCCATCGTTGTTTCATAGATCTGGAAAAGGCGTTTGACAGGGTCCCCTGGAGCAAACGTATGGATTGTTTGGCAAGGAAGAACATTCCAGCAACTCTGATTCATGCTATACAGAGCTTCTACAGGTCTTGCAGAAATTATGTGAGGACAGCAAACCATAAGTCAGAGGAGTTCAGGATCACCACTGGCGTAAGACAAGATGATATTCTGTCACCTTATCTTTTCATACTCCTCATGGACGATGTTATCAAGACATGTAAGGAGAGAACAAACAAGAAAGTATTCAGTGGGGTACTGCAAGATGAGACACTTCTGCATTTCAGAGCTGGCATTTGCTGATGATGTTGCCCTGATTGCTGGGTCAGCGGCATATCTCCAGTCCAACCTGCAAGTCTGGAAGGAAGAGCTGGAGAAGAGAGGGATGGTCATAAGCAGCTATAAAACAAAATCTATGGTGATATCACGAGAAGAAAGAAGACATCAGATTAAGCTGGGAGAACAGGCCCTGGAGCATATCAACCACTTTAAATATCTCGGAGCTATTATAGACCGAAAGGGAGGCATCAAAGAAGAGTTGGCCACTCGAAAAGCAGCAGCTGAGAGACTTTTTAGGCCATAAATCGAGGATTCCTCAGCAAGGAAGAGGTTGGTAAGAAAAAGAAGATGGCTGTATACCGCTACACGTATGTCGCAGTCTTGACATATGGATGCGAGTCATGGGCAATGACTTCAACCCACAAAAGCCAGATCCAAACCTCAGAAATGAGGTATCTGAGGAAAATGGTTGAAGTAACAAGAAGAGACATGGTCCGCAACCAGACGATACGTCAAGGCCTAAAATCCCACCCCCTGCAGACCCAAGTAGAACAGTCCCAACTAATATTGTTTGGCCATGTCTGCAGAATGGGAGAAGATCGGCTACCACGACAAGCATGGGAAACAAAGAGCCAGGAATCCATACCCCCAGGACGACCCAGAGTCCGCTGGGAGGACAACATTAGACAATCTTTGAAGGACTGAGGACTAGAATGGAACCAGGCCACGAAGAAGACAGCCGATAGAATAGTCTGGCGCTCTCTCTTCCAAACCTCTACACCTCACGGTAGAAGGGGAACGACTAAGTACGTAAGATTTAGAAGAAGGATTTTACATATAGACATGATTAGATAGATAAAAAATTTTGCTAGGCAGTTGTACCGTTAGGTGAACTTCGTCTTTGAAATTATCAAGTCAAGTTTTTAAGTTGACAAGTTTTTATATTAGTCTGTTGAATATATTTTTTCTTGTGGATATATATTTTCATTTTGGATACTCACTATGTTGTTTAAGGTGCAAGTAATACGTACTTCACAATTGTGAAAATACCAGTGCTTATCGAATGACGATCAATAAACTTATACTGCATAGCTGTTTGTGGAACTTTACAGTATTTCATTTGGCTATACCTTGTCATGTTGGGACTGTTTTGTTTATCACTAAACCTAAAGAGAACGAACGAACCTGAGAAGAAAAGTGAGCAAAAGTCAAATATTTCCATCTCCGGCAGAAGGCCAGTTAGCACTTAAACGACAACAACATATAAAGGATTAACTCTGATTGAAAATAAAATCAATTTAACTGCTTGCGCATTTAACTGACACGGGCACATTTTAAATTTGTCTCCCTAGGTCCACATCTATGTCCGTGTCCAAAAGTGTTTATGTATGTTTAAACATATGCTTGCCATCTTAGCTCTCTTCTACATTCTTATAATTGTTTGTCTATTATCTCTCCGGGCTCTCAGTTGTTACACCTCGCCTTGTCATTTTCAACTCTCGTGCTCTTGATTTATTATTATTACAAGAATATATTTATTCATGTAAACAACAGAGAAGCAATACTAACTGCTTTATTTTAAAAAGTGTGTACACTACATAGTCTGTTCACAACCATTCGCACAAGTAATGCAAAAAACGAAGTTATAGCTTTAGGTTCTCTCCTTTGTAAAGTGCAGCTAGTTTATTCATCGAATACTGTCCAATGTTCACTTAGTTTTACACATATAACCACTAAAAGCATAATTATAGCTACATAATTTGTCTAGAATGTATATTAAAAAAGGCCCACGTTTTTGAAAAGGCAAAAACCATACTTTCTAGCAAACTAAAAACGAGTATTCAAACAAGTTCACCTATGACAGCTAAAACTTACGGATGCAGTTGTCAAGAGGGGACATCTTAAAACCATCACGACATGTGCATTTATATGATCCTACGGTATTTAAGCAGTTCATATTCATATTAGTGCAGGGCCTGGTATGGTGAGAAACAATATCGTCATCTTAACGCAAAATGTATTACTATCTTTAGCAGTAACAACAGCGTAACACATATTACTTAATATGATTCAACATAACAATGTAATAAAATAAATCTGAGATGCTAACTTATATCTGATCCGTCGACTTTTGTGAAAGATTTAAATAATGATGTTTAGTCCGTTCTAGTCATTAGGTAAGTTAATTCAGCGAATTTCCTCTTATAATGGTATAGCTCTGTTTAGAGGTAAATATATGTCTAGATGTATATTTATATTAAATATTCGTGCTCTTACGTTTGCTTTCATACATGTAATAACTGAATCAACTATGTTTGTTTAGTTTTAAAATACCATGTAACAAATTTGATGGTGAAATAGTCTTTAACATGTTAAAATATATATGGAAAGATTGGTGATATTTTAGATGAAAGCGTCTTCATAGAGACTTGAAAGAGGAATGATAAAAGTCCATTTTACTGATGCCTTTTAATCAGGACTTAACTGATCTAGTGAGTCCTGCAGCTGTGGATTTCGTCACTTCTGTTTGGTGATGAGTGCACTTCTTTACACACTTGTCCAATATAGGCTGTCAGTGTTGATGCTCTTCTCTCACACTAGTGACGTAGGAACTTTAGTCCTTCAAACGGTCCGATAGCATGTAACAACGAACTCAAAATTTTGGGAATCTACAATCTCCGCGCACAGATTAGAAAGCACACGAACAATTTAGGTTATATGCTTTCGAATCACTTGGCCTGGACATTTTAGTAATTCCTCTTATGACCGGTGTTCTGCGAAGCACTTGGTCTGGGAAATGTTAGAAATCCTTTGTCAGACCCTTCTCTTTCTGGCTTTTTGGAGTTGCTTGCTTAAAGATGCGAAGATGTCTGATCCGTTACTTCGCTTTCACCAGATTTTATTCTCAGTTTCCAGTTCTAATCTCAGATGGTACTTCCGCCGAATTTTCCATTGAGATTCCTTGTTTATTCCTGCTTCTCAAGCCAAGCCAAATGTAAGCTCTTTAGCACTGGGTAGTGTTGTTTTAATCCAAAATATCCCCCACGTGTTTAAAATATTAAATTTAATATTCCAACGCGTGACTTTTTATAATAAGACGAAATATTTCCGCCAATTCCCAAACAAATCTGTGAACTCTTTGATGGGCATATGCTACCTTCCGCCCATATTGTCTTCCCAGACAGATTAACTGTAATAATCTCACAGAAATGCCCCGGCAAAAGCTATTTTCTCATTAACGCCTGTGTTTCTGCACACCTCAGACGGCTCTCTTAGACAGACAATATTGGCTTCCTATTCATTCTCGTACGAGACCACATTGTGTCAAACGAAGATCGTCTCTTATCAAAGGTGGCCGGAATCCAGAGAGATAAACATATTACCGCTGACCGGTGACAATGACTGGGTTTTGTTACGATAATACCACAGTTCACCTGGCGGGACATAAATACGTCTGGGAGTGGTCACAGAAAAGAAAGATACATGTAAGGGCAATAAATATGCCACATAAAAGGACGATGAGTGAGAAAATTAAGAACTGAAGAGACACTGCTGGAGTGAATGAAAGAGTGAGAGTGGAGTCAAAAGTACATGTAAAAACTACAGACGTTTTGTCACAGTACCACTAAGATATTTTATAAACTTAATGATCTCTACATTTTTAAATATACCCTAAGTCACAACTTCCTTCGAGAGACAGGTAAGTAAAGACCGTGGCTAGAACAACAATTTCTTAGTAAATGAGCTTGTATTCTCAGCAGTGAAATCTTGGTGTGATTTCAGAAAGTGTAGGGTTTTGTTTTTGCGTCATTTATATAGCTGTAATGCCCTGCTCAACCGTTCGGTTATATTTGGGGTATAATATGTGGTAAATTCTTCTTCGATGCTAGTCTGGTGTTATTTCTGAAAAAAAAACCTGTCCTGAGAAAGACCGCTTAATGGCTGTCTGGATTCCTCTCGTCATTTGTCTGTTATGGTGGCATGTTCGACACTGTATTTTAAATATTGTGTTACTCTGCTGAGTCCTGGGAGGGCCTATTCCTAAAAAAGGCGTACTGGCTGGATTTTTGAGCTTTGTGTGCTTTGGCTGCCTCGTTTTTGTTGTTTGTATCGCTTTTTTTGGCTGTATTTTGTCTATCTCTTTCTCGATAATTGATGGAAGCAGCAGTTCGGTCATGATTTTTTTTTCTTTCGATGGTTGTTGTTTTTATTTTCGTGCGTGCTTTTAGTCGTGATCTCGATCGTCATTCTTTAAGTTTCAATTCCATCGAGGACATCTGCGTTTTCGTCTTTCAGCACTGACAGCTTCTTGATATGTGGTTATATTTTTTTGCTGGATTTTGTTTATGTCCTCTATCATGCTCCTAAAGCTCTGTGGATGTATCGTGTCATTACATCTTTCAGTTTGGGCCTCATAGATTTGTTTTACTCTCAACCTGTAGTTTTAACTCGATGTCTTTCACTTCTGTTGACAGCTAAAGAAGTTGACTTCTTGTATTTTGGTCCTCTTTGACTGGGGTATCTGCAGTCAAACTGTGTTTTGCCTCTATGGATCAGATGTTTTTTGTCACACCGACTACTTTAGTATGTTGTTGGTCTCCTGAAAAACCGGACAGCCTCGGTATTTTGCCCCGTGGTTTCTTTATACTTGCTATCCTTGTTTACCTTAGGACAGTCACTATATGGTTAACATCCTGCACAGTTCCGGCACACTTTCTCTTTCCTGCACGTTTCTTGGTATGGAAAAAACATTGGCAGTAAGAACACTGCTTTACGGGCGTAATGTATGTTTTTTTCTTTCTGAATCATTCGTTCAGGAGTGGTCGCCTGGATTTGTCGCTCCGTCGATGGTAATGATAATGAGGTTTGTCTCATTTTAGTCCAACGTCTTCTGTCTCTCCAAATGGTTAAATTTCACTTCCACGTTTTTTTTCTTGCAGACGACTGTGGATTTCTTGTGTAGACCAGTTGGTAACCACCCCTCTTAGGACCAGCTTCTTAGTTATATTTTAAATCTCCACCAGGACCTTAATCTGGTGGCGCAGCTGGACATCTGGATTCCAGTTCGGCCATCAAGGATCGCGATTTTTCAATATCGTAGAGTTGTTTCTGAAACGTGCTCATATACAGTTTGTCAGTAGCAAACAAGTGTGATAGGCCAAAAAATATCGTCTCAATGTGAACCTGCTATCCCCCTTACTTGCTATTACGGTTGCGTTTTTTATACAGACTACTTTAGTATGTTGTTGGTCTCCTGAAAAACCGGACATACTTGCTATCCTTGTTTACCTTAGGATAGTCACTATATGGTTAACATCCTGTACAATTCCGGCACACTTTCTCTTTCCTGCACGTTTCGTGGTATGGAAAAAACCTTGGCAGTTAGAACACTGCTTTACGGGCGTAATGTATGTTTTTGTCTTTCTGGATCATTCGTTCAGGAGTGGTCGCCTGGACTTGTCGCTCCGTCGATGGTAATGATAATGAGGTTTGTCTCATTTTAGTCCAACGTCTTCTGTCTCTCCAAATGGTTAAATTTCACTTCCACGTTTTTTTTTTCTTGCAGACGACTGTGGATTTCTTGTGTAGACCAGTTGGTAACCACCCCTCTTAGGACCAGCTTCTTAGTTATATTTTAAATCTCCACCAGGACCTTAATCTGGTGGCGCAGCTGGACATCTGGATTCCAGTTCGGCCATCAAGGATCGCGATTTTTCAATATCGTAGAGTTGTTTCTGAAACGTGCTCATATACAGTTTGTCAGTAGCAAACAAGTGTGATAGGCCAGGATGTGAATGCTACCCAGCTATTGCTACAGTTAGCTATAAATCGGCTATGATGCCTCATTTCACATACATGGTATCCACCCTTAGCAAAGCCCGTTACTTGACCCATAAAGCAACAGCTGCACTGGCAAAGCTGCTACCATCTATGCCCTTCTCACAACACGTGTATGGGCAAACCATGTGTCTACAATTAAGACCAAAGCTGTGGTATGCGAGGCCTGCATCACCAGCACACTCCTATATGGCAGCGACATTGACACCCTATGGTAAGCAAGAAAACAGGTTCAATATCGTCCACCTACGATGTCTACCCCTTATCCTTAGTATTTCGTGGAAGGACAAAGTGACAAATGTCGAGGTGTTGTCACATGCTGGTCTTCAGAGCATGAATACTCCCATTAGAAAATTGCTTATTATGCGGGCTAAGCCTTGTTCGCTGCATGGAAGATGGTCGTATCCTTAATGATAGTTTCTGCGAGCAACTGGTAGATACCACAAGAACAGCCGGAATGAGGTTCAGAGATGTGTGCAAGAGAGACTTGAAGGCACTGGACATAACTCCAGTGGCCTGGCAGAACAAAGTTTCAATTGCACCAAGTGAAAATTCTCCATCAGATTGGGCGAAAATAAGCTCTTACAAAAGTAGATGAGCACTAGACAAATCGCAGCTGAGGGTTATCACCTCAAGAGTGCATTATCTCCATACTCGGTTAGGATTTGAGCAGGCTACTGCATCAAATTGGAAAAATGTCTAAAGGTTTGATTCTCTTATATAATCTTGGATAATCTTCCATATAGACCTTATGCATTACGAAGGATTCTGATTAGTCAATAAAAAATAAGAATTATGTTTTCTCATTCTTCTTGTAACAAAGGACTAACATGGTGATGTAATTGTGTCTGGGAACTTTTTTCTGGGATTTACATTATGTTAAATACGTTGCTACAGAAACTACATCTGCAATAGTACGTAAACGATTTGGTACAAGGTTGCCAGCTATAGTAGTGGTTGTGCTCGATATAGTGGGAAAATGATAATGAAAATGAAGCTACCTTAAACTATATAAACTATTAGAAATGTTCCTAACTTTAAAATGTATCGGCTATTAGAAACGTTCCTAACTTAATATGTATAGACTATTAGAAACGTTCCTAACTTAAGCTGTATAGACTATTAGAAATGTTCCTAACTTAATCTGTATAGACTATTAGAAACGTTCCTAACTTAAAATGTATCGGCTATTAGAAACGTTCCTAACTTAAACTGCAGAGGTCAATTTGAAGATTGTACGGAGTTCCTAACACTCAAACTGTATTGGTCTATTCCTTCTTTACAATAGCATACGCCAGTTTCACTGTCGCAATGTCTAGTTCCCAGACTATTGCAAAGACAAGTTCCTAGACAGTTTGTGCCATATTTTCCTTCAGGGCATTCTGAGGACAATTATAAGCGTCAGCATTATAATACAATTTGGACAATTTTGTCGTGTTCTGTTTGTATTATTATGGCTTAACACTTTAAGTTCGCAGGAAGCATTTATTTTTTGCCCAGACAAAAAAGTGGATTTCATATGTTCCCCCCTGGCTGATGTAAACAACAGACTAAAACATATAGTACTGAGACAATGAGACGTTATAAATATCGTAAACACCAGACTAAAACATATATTACTGAGACAATGTGATGTTATAAATATAAAACTTTTGAAGAATAGATTCAGATATTGCTTAAATGCAACAATTTTGTTTTATACTGTGTAAGTCACAGACTTGAAGAATTTTGCAGGTAATTTAATGATCGTACTAAGTTGGACTTTGCAGACTAATCTACCACATCGGGCTCTTTGGGTAGTAATAGTTAAATATCTGCAGGATGAGATAGCCGGCCCCATGTCCTCCCTTCCTTAATCGTCAGTTACGATATGCCTGATATGTCATTGCGTTAATGCTTTTCCCCCTATTCCTGGTCCCAGTGGTGGCGCGGGAGAACACATTACTTGGCATTGTTTCCTCTAATCAAATTAATGTTTATAGTCTGGCAGAGATAAAAATGTTGGCAGGTTTAAGTGAAGGAAACCTGGTTGATTTGCAGGAGTGTACAAGTTACAGAGAAACAGTCTTATTTTCAGTGCCAAGGAAATAATGAAACAGTATCTGCCGTGAGAGCTCAAAATAGAACTGAAGCACATGAAGGGGAACTAGTTGGGTTTTCGACAAAACAGATCCTGATCAGCCCAGATAACCCCATTGCGCATATTATTATTACTGAGACTGGCTTTGAATACACCACGTTAACTATGCATTATAGAGTTTGATGCCTTGGACATTTTAGGTAAAGAAAACATTTAGGAAACTAACAAGGCATTATGGAGTTAGCTTTAAATTTTTTAACCCGATGAAGAGTTTTTCTGGTTCTTTCAACCAATTCCACAATGGTAATCTTATCATATCATATTAATCTCAATTTTTATATTACAACCTTCTTGTCTGTAGTATTTATTGTTGTGATTTAAGAAAAGTAAGGCCCCTGGGATATTTTGTGTAGTCCAAGTGGTTCTCGTGATCTTTAACGAGACATGGAAAGAATAGGTCTACTCATCCCTCAGGCATAACGCAGAAAGCTATATGAGGTTATGTCTGCTGCTGACATCCTCATCATGTCAAGCCAATTGTGAAAGACACATACATTATTTAGCACAGAAACTGTTCCAATTAAATTGAAGCGTGCCTAAAAACTAATCATAATTGCAACATATCAGACACATTTCTAAACGTTGTGATGGAAATAACCAAGGACAAAGGCAATTTGTAAGGAGTAAAACTAAATAGTCAGAAAAACAACTCACTAATTATACATGCACCTACTTGCCAATACCAACGTAAGCAATGACAACACTATGCAAATGTGTATCTCAGTCCTGAAATAAACATGAAACAAACAATGTATCAAAAGTGTGCTTCTCGGCTCGTTAAACTATAAATATTTATTTTTACTTTTTCATTTTAAGCTGTAACTGATTAGGAACAAAATATCCAATATGAAATATCCGGCTTATTAAGTCTGAATGTTCCGTTTGAAAAGTCATTGCTTAT
The DNA here is from genome assembly GCA_024509875.1 of Oreohelix idahoensis. Classification (NCBI taxonomy): domain Eukaryota; kingdom Metazoa; phylum Mollusca; class Gastropoda; order Stylommatophora; family Oreohelicidae; genus Oreohelix; species Oreohelix idahoensis. The sequence continues at coordinate 87,327 of JAMPIV010012950.1, forward strand.
TATATTCAATAATTTCATAAACACAACGAACAATTTAAAAGAAACAGTTCCGCTGGGATCAACCTTGATGCATAGCCATGGTAATGAATTTCTACTTGCAACTGGATGATTTCTACACATTTTAACTTCACTCCTGAAATCCGGCATTTTCAAACATCAAGTCTTGAACCCGATAACTTCGACAAATGACTGAATCAATGTTGTTAAGCTGACTATTTCACCAAGAGCGTACGCTCAGTGATGGTGGATTAAAGACACGCCGACTTTCGCTGTGTTTCACTGTCAACAGGCCTCTAAAGGTCAGGGTCAATTTCAATGCATCAATGACTTTAGGTGTCGAACTCTCTAAACTAGACGCTTCGCTGCCTACGGACCTCAAACCCTACAATCTGGATCATCAGAGTAACCAGAACTCAAAAATATCGATGCACCACTAAATTCATATCTTGCCTGACAATTTATACACGAAATACTGTTTAGTTTCTGAATGGCCTGAATGGGCGTGTAACGGGATCCTTTACTTTACCTTTTTCTGTATGGCGGAGGGCAAAAAAATAAAGAAAGAGATAATACGTTTTACTAGTGTCGTACATTTAGATAGGTATTAGAGATAGATTTGGTCCCGTATGAATAGAACAGAGAAAGTGGTAAATAAGTGAGAAATAAGGTATAAGAAATAAATTTCACGAGTGAATAGTTTAAGGGTAGGATCTGTCACTGGATTGAGAAGATACTGTATTCCAGCCTACCTTTACGACTGTAATTTATTACCAGACAATCCTACTCTCTATACATGTAACATATACGTTTAACCACTCATACACACACACAGTTATGTAACAACAAGACACACAACCGTGAAAACTATGGTAAATGGAGATTGGGGCTGACCAACACAATTAATTAAGTTTTGTTTAGTTTATTATCACTTAAACTTTACAACATCAAACATATAGAAATCAATATAATCATTGTGTGCGGACATAGGAAAATAACCCATTAAGTGCCCTCCCCTCGTGTTGAGAAAAGATCCCAACGAAGATAATAACCCCAAGGGTCAAGGATTAACACTAGGGTATAGAATAGACTGTAAAGAAAACAAAAGTTCCTAGTTAATCTATCCCGTAAAATAACAGTAATTGCAAAGAAAATGAAGGATGGTACAGTTTCCGTAACTAGAATGTATTTCCTCTCACTCTGTCATTCGTGGCCACCTCAATCACACCTTACCTAATACTTGGTTAGCAACGTCTTGAACGTAAACCTCAATGAACATGTATCATAATCCTGTGTTGTGCTTCTCCGAAGTAAGCCCCAGTTCCTCCAAGAATAATTAATTTTCCTAATGGGGAACGCTTAATTTGGTGGTGGGATATTGGATATGATAATGTCACATCAGTTAGTTCATGTAGCAAAATACAAACCGCGATCTAGTGTTCACAGTAGATAGTAGACAGTACTTCTAATAGCTAAAGGAAACATCTGGTTGGTAAACTGTTAATAAAGATGCTGAAGGTATATCCTATCGGTTTTTCTCTCTGGGGTTGAGTGCCGATCAGGAAACAACGTATTACTCTGGATACATTCACTTGGAAACACGATTGTCAGTAGTCGGGAAAAAATGTTATATCTATTTTTGGCCACAGCGGGCTGATAAAATTGAATACAAAAATTTGGGTATTTTGTAAGCCCAGTTACGTTTACTCTTATTGTTTATATTTTGGTCTCTCTCTGCATGAAGCAGGATGACTGAACAGGTCAACATCGAAGACCCGATAATAATAAGAATTGTTACTGGTGCTATTAGACCGTTGGAAGCTGGTTTGTGATCAGCACTAAATTAGGAAGAAAACAAAACATTTAACCACAATATCCATATCCTATCCTAACACACGCATGTGTATGATCTCTTATCCTCTCCGTCATCTAATTAAATTAAAAGGCACACGTGTCCTAGCCTATCTTATCACGCTTCGCTCAACTGGTACGGGTTGGGTTTTAGGTATGCGCCTTTCCCCTCCCGCCCGGCAAAACACTCAGCGCACATGTTTCAGTGTTAATTTAATTATGCCTACTTTACAAATATCGCTTGTCATTACTAGCTATTTGTTGCGCCACATGATATTACACTAGTCACTTATATAATTAGACGCAATAATTTGAAGGGAATTTATATTCCGTCAATTGTCAGTCGTCTAGTGTATTTATTAGTCAATTTAAACATCTCTTTCTGGGTGATAGCGGGTGATTAAATCTACATTACAACTGGAAAAATTTAGCTATGCGTTATTTAATATGCTAGTCTTAGCACATAGAGACTCCCAGTGAATTATAATGATAAACTTCACATTAAACCACTTAAATGCTAACTTATATTTTAAAAAAAGTATGTACATGTGCTTCATTGACTATAAGAAGGCTTTTGACAGAGTCCATCATGAGAAAATAATTGAATGCCTCGAAGACATAGGTATAGATGGAAAAGATATAAGAATACTCAGTAACCTTTATTGGGAGCAAACTGCCACAGTAAGATCTGGAAGGAATTATTCATCATACATAGACATAAAAAGAGGTGTCAGACAAGGTTGTGTGCTGTCCCCCTGCCTATTTAATTTATACACCGAAAAAAATTTCAAACAGATACAGGAAATACCAGGACTAAACATCAGTGGAAGGTCAATAAACAACCTTAGATATGCAGATGATACCGTGTTGTTAGCTGAAAGCGAACAAGAGTTACAAGAACTAGTGAAGCAAGTGAACAGTATAAGTCATGAATATGGACTCGACATTAATATTGAGAAAACAAAAACTATGATAATTAGCAAAACAGACGATAACTCCACATTAAAGATAAGCGTAAATGGGAAAATCCTGGAACAAGTCAAGAGCTACGTATATCTCGGTCATATAATAACAGAAGATGGCAGATGTGAAACAGAAATCAAGAAGAGAATAGGAATGGCCAAAGCTACATTCAACAACATGAAACATATACTGACATCCAAACAGTTATCTCACAAATTAAAACTGAGTCATAAAGTATTTTATGTATTCTGCATTTCTGTATGGTGCAGAAACATGGACGATGAATAAGCAGTTGGAAGAAAGAATTGAGGCTCTTGAAATGTGGGTATATAGAAGAATGGGGCGTATCTCATGGAAAGAGATGAAAACAAATGAGGAGGTCCTAGAAAATCTAAGTATGAAAAGAGAACTAATGAGGGAGGTCAAAGTTCGGCAGCTAAAATACTTTGGCCACATAAAAAGGCATAACACCTTGCAGAAGATCATAACAGACGGGAGAGTTGAAGGCAAACGTGCAAGGGGAAGACAGCGCTATAAGTGGGAAGATAACATCAAGAGATGGACAGGAAAGAATCTATCAGAGTGCACCTCCAAGACAAGAGACAGAAGACGTTGGAGATCCATTACAGCCAACCTTTGTTGTGGAGATGGCAACTGATGATGATGATGATATTACCGCAATCAGAAATGAAATAATCTCCACGGAATGCTATAACACACTTTTACAATGGCTCTAGTGTAACAAGCTAGATTTTCCCAAATTTCTGAGCGATTGCATAACTGACTTTGCAAGGACGGAGTATTTATACAGAAATTGTGTTTTTTCACTAACGGGTGCGGGAATTCACGCCTTCGGCCGTATCAGGGAAAATCAACGAGTTCGACTCTCGAGGTAAAGGATTTTCCTGTTCGCTCGCTCGCGATGCCGAACCGACATCACAAAGCCCTGGCCATCCGAACAGGCCTTCTTTGATTTCGTCCCTCTGCCGTTGATCAAATAATTTAAGTCCCCTGGGATCTCGGGATCTGTTACTATCGATGATTGACATCTCACCTTGCTTGGGAACTCAGGTAAACATCCCGGTTCGCTCCCCTCTTGTTAAGACGGTCGGGTGCGAAAATTTTTAAACGCTCATTAGCGCATGTAAACAGAAACAAAAGGTATGACTTCAAAAGTGAGTCTTTAGTCAGCGAATACCATGGTTTTTGCGTAGGAAAAAATAATTAAAAACCCTACTTTGCAGCCACAAGCTACTCGTCAGGAACAGACAAGCAAGGAACAGAAAGAAAAGAATGCGAGAATGAAGTGAAAAACTTTATAATAAAAGCAAACACTCCCTGATATGTGTCGTCGGATGTTAGAATATAAATGTATGCCGCTAAGCCATAAACCGGAAGTGGATAGAAAAGCATAACAAATTATATTAAAAGAACTGGAAAAATAAGTGAGGGTAAATTAATATTATTTACAAAAATGCTGAGAGAGAAGAGGGAGGGAGAGAGAGAGAGAGAGAGAGAGAGAGAGAGAGAGAGAGAGAGAGAGAGAGAGAGAGAGAGAGAGAGAGAGAGAGAGAGAGAGAGAGAGAGAGAGAGAGAGTAATAAAATAATAAAAATAAAAAAGCCAAAATAAAATTAAATGAAGAAATGAAATAAAATAAATACATACTAGAGGAAAAGGAAGGGTGATAGACATAGGAATGAATAGACAAGAGCGGCTCAGATAAAACAATGCTGGGTATTCAAACCAAGGGGTGTAAGGCAACCAGTTAGGTGGATGAGGCGTTGTTCAAGGCGGAACCGACTATTAGTGTCCGGGGAACAGGATCCGATAACTGCAACCTAGATGTCAGTGGCACCGTGGTAGACATAGTTTATGTAAGCAAAAATGTTGCTTCGGATTTTAAAGTAGGAGTATACAAAGGCACAGCATTTCATAGCGTGACTACACGCATTAAGGCATATTTGGAGTCATCCTTATATGACCACCGACTATGCACAGTGCTACAATATGCGTACGTGGAAGTGAGCCTATGTCTGTGAGGCTCATTGTACCCTCATTGACTCTTGAAATCATCCACATACTTCCATGGATTCCCTCTGTGGTAAAACTTGTTGAGAATCCAGCATTGCACACTATTCTTGGAGACGCAAGTGAGCCTCAGACGTAATTCTTTTGTTTTGACTTGGTTGACTGCATGCATAAGGATCTAACAATGGACGAAATGATAGGCAGTGGAAGCTGACATGTCACTCTGTGTAGGATGTGACAATTCCTTGGGAGAGAGCAGAACCGAAGTGCAGTATTTTATCTCAGCACAGTTGGAGCGCCCGTTTGATTGCCGGGGAACATACAGTGTTCCATGCGCTTCTTATTTCTAGCTTGAGACCAGATGCGATGATCCGTTAAATGCAAGCCAAGCTGGAGAAAATGAAGCTCGTGACATCAACTCAGCACGTTTCCGAATGACAGAAAAGCAACATAGAAAGCCTTGATCTACAGAGTAGATAATACCAAGGAGATTTCAACTTGGTATTGGCTGCTAAAGATCGAGAAGCTCGGCAGCCTTAGTTAAACAACAAAAACAACAACAATTGCGTGATCAGTAGCCAGTATAAGGCTTATATCCAAGCTACGCCACTGTCGCATAACTGTAAGAAATTCCCTGTGAATTACTTTTAGATCAGCCAATCAGAGACGGGCTTTTCCACGGCGACGTAGAAGACCGGTTTCTATTCACAATGGCTGAAGTGAGCAGGTCGAACGTTGTGCAACAGGAGGTTAAACATAGCCATTTATTGCAAAAATGGAATAATTGAAAAGATTTTCTACATAACCTAATTTAGGAGTAGAACGAAGGCAGGTATAGACATCGTGTGAATATTACTACGTGACTTAAATACTGTAAACATGGCAATTATGCATGTGTTGATGTTGACAAAATCATGCAAATGCAACTTCGGAAAATTATATTACAATCTAGACAGTTCGGTATTGGATTAAACTTTCATCCAAAGAAAGCTGAAAGTGAGCTGGATCTAATCAGATATCAAGGAGAGCGAGTGATACGGTAGTTAAAGTGAACGAAGAAGATATGTGTTGGTAGAAAAGCACAATCTGCCAAAATTTGTTTTCAGAAGGAGGACCGCAGATTCATCCTACATCTGTATCAGTGGCAGACTAACCTTGCTTTAAAGTGTCCAGCTATTGTATTCTGCGACCAGAGGGTATGTAGAATTGCAAGAAATACTTATATAATTAATATAACTGTTCATTTCAGGTTATTACCGTTTTGTTTTTTACATGTATCGATATGGTGATTGATGTACTTGTGACAAAACGTCTGAACATGTCCTTTTGTGCGATCTCTCGCCCCTTCAGCCCTTCTGCTGTATCCTTTCCTTTTCTTCTTTGTTCTCATTTATCGCTTTTATTTGGCATAAATCATGCCTTTTCATTCGTTATTTTCACTATTTTGCTCTATGCTGGACATAGCATGATGAATTCTCTAACTCGCCACTCCCCTATGGCAGTATTTGCTATGGGAGTAATGCGTAACTTATTGTTTCACACTCCACTCCTAGGCTGTTGTTACGATTCACCAGGTTTGATGACCCGGCCAGCGATAATATACTACTCGTCAAAAGTCAAGGGCCACCCTATTATTTTCAATACACTTTTATATAAGCGCATAGAATGATTAAATGAAGGAAGTTTTTAGTAAAAATGGGTGCAATATCGTCCTCTGACAGTCCTCTATGCACGTTAAGCATAAAAACAACTCACCGACAACCATGGTGATCACGTGCAATTTGGTTTGCTGACCATAAATTTACATTTTTAATCTGTTTTTTCAAACTTCCGTACAACCAAACAGGTGAAGTAATCGTGCTGATTGACATTCCACGTGCAATGGCGACTTTTCGTGAACAGAGTTCAATCTTAATTTGTTTTACAATCAGCAGACTTAGGGTAGTTTCATCACTTGCAAAAACCATGCCACCGAGAAGAAGTCTTGACATCTTACAAAGAATGCGGGCTATAGTGTGGGTTGAAAGTGGTTTATCTGTCCGTGAGGTTGCTAGACGGCTTGCAGTGTCGCACTCTACTATCCAAAGACTTTTGGAGAGATTTCAGGCCACAGGAAGTGTGGAGGATCGCCACCGGCCAGGTCGCCCTAGATGCACCAATAGACATGATGACCGGTACCTCTTGTTGTCAGCCCTGCGCCATCGAACAGTGACTTGTTCCACTCTAAGGTGTCAGCTGAGACAAACTGTAAACGTTAATGTCAGTCAAAGCACCATTCGCAGACGTTTACATGAATTTGGACTGGTTGCTCGACGTCCTGCAGTCAGAATCCCTTTTACTCCTGCTCACCGCAGAACCCGTGTTGCTTGGTGTCGCGAGCACATCCGATGGACAAGGCAACAATGGAGTCAAGTTCTCTTCACTGATGAATCTCGCTTCACGGTGTCATTCAATGATGGCAGGATTCGAGTTTGGAGACGACCAGGAGAGCTGACACTTCACAATGTTCGAGAGACTTCTACAGGATGCTCGATTTGACCCCCATCCAGCTCGTGTGGTGAATGAGTTTATTCAGCAACATGGGATCATCAGGATGGCGTGGCCAGCTCATTCACATGACCTTTCTCCGATTAAGCACCTCTGGGGTGTCCTTGGTCGAAGATTGTCAACAAATCACCCCCTGCCAATGGATGTTGCACAGCTGACTGCATTTCTGCTTCAGGAATGGCAAGCTGTTCCTCAGGATACTGTTCGGACCCTTGTGGACTCGATGCGTCTACGCTGTCTTGAATGCCTTGCTGCAAACGGTGGTCATACCCGATTTTGAAATGTCTATTTGTCCAATATCTATTGTGTGACTTTTGAAAAGGTGGGTGACACACTTCACAGCTTCATTGCGTTTGAAGGTGTGTTTCCATTTCTTTACGTGACATGTCAATTTGGTATTCAATAAATGCCGTTTTGACTGATACCAATTACCTTTATATCAGATTTGTTTTATGGTTTCAACCAAGGTTTTTCTAAGTGGCCCTTGACTTTTGACGAATAGTATATTTAATCGCCTAATCCGTCTGAACACATGTGGTAACGTGTCCGTCAAACATTTGACCCCACTGGAAAGCGGCTGATCGTGTTGACACAAGCTGCTATAGTGATCAGATGAATGAAGACCACACGGGCTGTCCAGACATCTGTCTGGCGTAGGCACGTAGATTATTCTGATAAACAGAGGTGTGCCGGAAGTTTTAGGTAACGATATAACATCACTGTGTAAGAGGCCACGCGTGTGTATTACATTTAATATTTCCAAATACGCGTGGAATGAGTAATGATAAATTTCACCACTCAAACAGTGCTAGATAGATTGGATTGGTTCACCAGAATATACTAAGATTTGATTGGAACTTTCGGCGAAAACACAGCTGAGATTGGAAACTAAGGATTGTGAGATATAATCTAACAAACTCGGAGTCTCAACACAACACAGACAGACTGCATCGCAGCGTCAACTAAACACCTCCTACAAGCCAGAAGAAAGAGGATGGGACTTACAGTTCCACAACTATAAGTACCAGGTCGAGTATTGGGCAACTTTTGAATTCACGAGTAAACCCGCCATTTTAATACAAGACTGGAAATTTGGGAATTATTTCACAAGAAGTCATAAGAGGAATTATAGATTTCCAGGCCACGTGTTTCACCCGTCATAAGAGGAAGTTTAGATTTCCAGACCAAGTGTCTCACCCGTTACAAGAGGAATTATGGATTATAGACCAAGTGTTTCACACGTCATAAGTGGAACTGCTCAGACTTAAGTGATTCGAACAGCATCTAACTACAGGGCTGTGGGTCCGTTCTAAATCTGTGCCAGGAGACGTGTGTATTCCTAAAATTTTGGGGTAAGTGCAAACAAATTATTTACTAATGTAAATTCTACATGTTTCTCGCTAAGTCGTTATATGAGGCTGGCAACCTCAACATATGAAAATAGTATATTCATGAGCCATTACTGCAAGAGTTGGTCATTGTTTCTGACTAGTCGTGCGGGGAAACCCGACAGCAGAGATGACCTAGACCCCGACGGGAGTAGCGACGAGTAATGAGTGATGATTACATCACATGTGCCTAAAGTGTATAGAATCAGTTTGTGAGATTTATATACCTTCTTACTTGTAATTTCGGCAAATCATTATTCGTGCACTCCAGACGCAATTTCCTAGTTGACACCCAGAAGGGTATTGGTGAATTTTCATCATATTCCTTGAGTTAAATGGGGGCGCTCCGGAATTTAATTCTTCTGAGACTTTAACATTCGTGGGTAGAAGGCATGAAAATGAGCCTGTTAGTTTGCGGAGAACAAATGTACTGAGGCATTTGTTTATTTCTAATTTGTCGCAGTTTGTGGTTACAAGACATCAGACTTAAGTACTGAAGTTCCTACGCCACTAGTGTGAGAGAAGAGTATCACCACCAACCGCCTACAGTATACGAGTTACGCGGAGAAGTGTACTCATCACCACAATGAAGTGACAGAAACCACAGCTACATGACTCAGCTGGAGTTAAGTTGTGTGTAACAGGCTACAGAAAAACTACGGACAGTATTAGTCAAGCCCTACCAGAACCTCAATGTGGAAAAATTTAATGTAACTTTCACCCCCTTTAATCCTTATTTTAACTTGTTGAACTAACTGACTATTAAATTTGTTGCATGTTATTTTAAACTAATCAATAATAGTTGATTCAGTTTATATTGACGAAAGCGTGAATGCAATACACTTTGGGATGAACGCTATTCACTGACTACGCAACTGAAACCCTATAAAAGGATAACGCTACACACAAAAAATTCAGTTCATTTTCAAGCAGACATTTATGGCGTCTCTATCGATAAATTTAAGGAACATTGCTATTGGCCGACTGCATGCAGGCGAAAGTCAAAGTCAGGTTGCCAGGCATCTAAACGTGTATTAGAGTACCATCAGTCGACTTTGGCACCAGTTCAAAGCCACTGGCTCAGTTGAAGACCGGCATCGCAGTGGACGACCCAGCGTGACAACAGCAGCGGAGGATCGCTTTATTCGGTTTCGTCACCTCAGAGACAGGTTTACAACAGCTTTCTCAACTGCCCAGTCATTGCTTGCAGGACGTCATGTGTCTGATCAGACTGTTCGGAATGGACTGTATGACGGTGGACTTTGGGCACAATGGCCTCACCGAGGACCTGTCCTTACGCGCCGCCATCGCCAAAATCGACTTCTTTGGGCCAACCAGCATCGTCCCTGGGCAGCTGACAATCAATGGAGACGTGTCTGGTTTAGTGACGAATCTTTCTCTTTGTTGCAGCGTCATGATAGACGGCGTAGAGTCTACTGTAGGGAAAATGAACGTTTTGCTATAAATTGCGTTGATGAAGCTCCGCCGCACGGTGGTGGAGGTGCAATGGTGTGGGAAATGATCAGTTACAACGGAAGGAGTCAATTGGTGCACATTGAAGGAGGCTTGAATGCGCAACGATACGTCAATGAAATTCTTCGACCGCATGTCCTTCCACTTTTGGCTGCCCAAAGGTCTGTGTTTCAACAGGACAACGCCAGACCCCATTGTGCACGGTTGACTACGCAGTTCCTGACTGCCAACAACATTCTCACCGTTCCCTGGCCATCCCTGTCTCCAGACATTAGTCCGATTGAGCACCTGTGGGATGAGCTGCATAGACGTGTTTGTCGCCGAGACGTTGCTCCAGCCAAATGTCGTGATCTGTTCCAGGCACTCCAAGAAGAGTGGGCAGCCATCCCACAGGCCCACATCAGACGTCTGATCACATCCATGCCCAGGAGATGCCAGTCGCTGATCGATGCAAGAGGAGGCCCAACACCATACTAACGGGAAAGCCCGTACGCCAAAAAAAACTCTCGTGACCCAGATGTAAAACAACTGTCAATTGATTGGTAGAACCCTAAGGTATTCTTGTGTGCAATTTGAACATTTAACTCATTGAATTAAAAAAACGTTATTGAATGTCAAAATTATGGCTATGTGTGTGCCTTCAGTAGCTATGCTTTTCTTTTTTTGAACAGTATATATATATATATATATACCAACGGGCTGATCACCCGTTTGCCAGTCACTTCGATTACGGAAACAACAGCAAATGGATTGATTTGCCGTTGCCCTAAAGACGCCAATAGGTGTGATGGGAAACAATGGCAAAGAAAACCTATCTGCTGTTGCCCTAAGACGCCACTAGGCGTAATGGCCACTGACTGCTTTGACGGTCGGTGGCTAAGGACGGAAGAAGAGAAGAAGAATATATATATATATATATATATATATATATATATATATATATATATATATATATATATATATAGAGAGAGAGAGAGAGAGAGAGAGAGAGAGAGAGAGAGACAGACAGACAGACAGACAGATAGACAGACACACACAGAGAGAGAGAGAGAGAGAGAGAGAGAGAGAGAGAGAGCCAATACTTATAAAATTCGTTGGATTATCCCAACTGGGGGCTTGACGGGCCAGAATCATCGCATAACCGCTTCACAAAAGGCGACGAACCAGATAATAAGTTAACAAATTTGTTCAGCCCTTAAGCTTTGTCCTTGACTTCTGGGAATATCTTGTGAAAACTACTCTAAGGTAGAAAAGTCATTCATCTTCTATCTACATCTTTGCCAAGAGTAATCTTGCGCGAAGATAAATACTTTGGACGACCTACTTTTAGATACGCTTGCGTGGTGACCATTAGTGGTTGTCTTGACAGGAGGAAGATTTAAAGTTTACTAGTGCATCATACCATGTGAGTAAATATATCTGGTGTGTTATATTACATGTATATGGTATTATTGTACATTTATTATGTATCAGCATATAGACATATGTAACACTGACATATGTAACAGACATGTGGGCACCTCATGCAAATGCAAACTCTCATGATACTGACACACACCCACACTAGGACTGGTTGCAACCCGTGGAAAGAGGCTATCCACACGGTCTATAGTGTTGCAGGTTTACTATATTGTTTATATCTCGTCTGTGTGTGTTTTGTGTGAATTGTCTTTCACCATCTTCACTTTTTATTTTCTCTAATAACCATATATGTGTAAATATTTAATTAATAAACCTAATAACCGTTTGATCATTATTTATTTCGTTAATGTATTACTCGTGTTGTCAGTGTTAAATATTTATATATAGGTAAAATTCTACATTTAGATGAGATTTAGGGCTTTTTCGTTCTTTACGGGATCTGAGGACAGAAGCTAAGGTCGTGGTGAAATAGAACAGTCTCCATAATTTACTAGAATACTCTGTCTAGTGGAGAGCATTCGAATTCTCTTCTTCTTGTACTTATCTAGAATAGGTCTGTTTCTTTCTTAACGAGCCAATTTCTTTAGATCTTCTTCATAACATTTCATAGGCCATCCCCAGCGACAACTACTGTTATAGCTACACCAATATTTCTTACGTAGATTATCTTTTAATTTTCATCTTTACCATCAGCTACTCTTCCATAGTTGCCGAAATGAGACATACATAAGCACATTTAGTGTCGGCGTTTTTCGTCATGTTAACTAAAATACTTACTTAGTCGTTCCCCTTCTACAGTGAGGTGTAAAGATTTGGAAGAGAGAGTGCCAGATTATCCTATCTGCTGTCTTCCTTCTGGTCTGGTTCCATTCTAGTCCTCGGTCCTTCAAAGATTGTCTAATGTTGTCCTCCCAGCGGACTCTGGGTCGTCCTGGGGGGTCTGGATCCGGGCTCTTTGTTTCTCATGCTTGACGTTGTAGCCGATCTTCTCCGATTCTGCAAACATGGCCAAACTATCTTAGTTGGGACTGATCTACTTGGCTCTGCAGGGGGTGGGATTTTAGGCCATGACGTATCGTCTGGTTGCGGACCATGTCTTTTCTTATTACTTCAACCACCTTCCTCAGATACCTCATTTCTGAGGTTTGGATCTGGCTTTTGTGGGTTGTAGTTATTGCCCATGAATTGCATCCATATGTCAAGACTGGGACATATGTGGAGCGGTATAAAGCCATCTTCGTTTTCTTACAAACCTCTCTATTGCTGAGGAATCCTCGATTTATGGCCTGAAAACGTCTCTCAGCTGCTTCTTTTCGAGTGGCCAACTCTTCTTTGATGCCTCTTTTTCAGTCTATAATAACTCCGAGGAATTTATGTGGTCGACCTGCTCCATGACCTGTTCTCCCAGCTTAATCTGATGTCTTCTTTCTTCTCGTGATATCACCATGGATTTTGTTTTAGAGCTGCTTATGACCATCTCTCTCGTCTCCAGCTCTTCCTTCCAAAATTACAGGTTGGATTGGAGATGTGCCTCTGATTTAGCAATCAGGGCAACATCATCAGCAAATGCCAGCTCTGAAATACAGACCTGTCTCATCATCCAGTACCCCACTGAATACTTTCTTGTTCTCTCCATGCATGCCTTGATGACATCCTCCATGAGGAGTATGAAAAGATAAGGTAACAGGAAAGCACCTTGTCTTACACCAGTGGTGGTCCTGAACTACGAGTTCTGACTTATGGTTTGCTGTCCTCACATAATTTCTGCAAGACTTGTCGAAGCTCTGTAAAACATGAATCAGTGGTGCAGGAATGTTCTTCTTTGCCAAACAGTCCCAAAGTTTGCTCCAGGGGACCCTGTCAAACGCCTTTTCCAGATCTATGAAACAAAGATGGATCTCACTCTTATACTCAAGGGCCTTTTCACTCAGCTGTCCGAGTGTTAAGATTAGGTATTGAGTACTTCGGTTTGCTCGGAATCCGCACTGGACCTCATCTAATTGTGGCTTAGCTAGGCGTCGAAGTCTCTGCTCTAGGATTCTAGAGTAGATTTTACCAGGGACACTGAGAAGAGATATGCTTCTATGTTTTCCACATTGCCGATTGTCACCCATTTTCGAAAATTGGTGTTATGATGGCAATCTCTAAATCCTGTGGTATGGTCTTGTTGAACCGAGCTGCCTGTAGCACCCTTAAGAGTAATAGGTCGCTTGATGCTCCCATGTACTTAACCATTTCTGGTGTTATACCATCATGCTCTGCTGCTTTATCCATCTTGATTGTCTCTAGTGCTGCCTTCAGTTCTTCCATCTTTATGTCATCTTCACCATCATTGGTTTTCTGTTCTGTGCTAGTGGTTATAATTTCTGATGCTTCACCATGGTCACCATCCAGGAGTTATGAGAAATATTCTTTCCATCTTTCAATTACTTCCTTCGGAGCAGTAAGCAATTTGCCTTGTTTGTCCTTTATGAATTTGAGAGGGCATTGTTTTTCCTTCCTCGTGTTCTTTAGGGTCTTATAGAACAATTTCTGGTTTTCTTGGGCATCTACTTCTAGCTTTTCTCTAAATTCATCCCATGACTTTTGTTTTGCTGCTAGCACCTTGTTCTATGCTTCTGTTCTGAGTGTCACATATTCTCTATATTTTTCCATTTGTCCTGTTGAGGTTTTAGCTCCTAAGTATTGTTCCCATGCCTATTTATTCTCTCTTATTTTCTCTTTGACTTCCTCTGTCCACCAAGATGTCCTCTTTTTTTTGCTCCCATGTCGGGCCTTACCACATTTTTCTGCAGCAGCTGTCTTTATGATGTCAATGAATTTGAGCCAGAGGGTTTCCAACTCATCAGGTTGCTCTTCTGTGTTGCTCACCGCTTCAGCAATAAGCCCCTGATATCTGGTCTTAATTTCTGGCTCTCTAAGCTTGTAGGTCTTAATGCTCACTTCTCCCGTTCGTTTACTTAGTTTCGTGCGTGATGTTGGGACGTTCCTAGGATGAGCAACTCTTTCAGTTGTTATTTTGATTGTAATCACTTCCAATCTCTGGCCCCCTCCAGACTCTAGCATCCCGGACTTATTTGAATGAGCTGCTCTTAATAATGGCATAATCGATCACTGACTTCTCATTCTTTGTTGGTTCACATCTAGTGTATGCATATATGCGCTTATGGGGGAACTTTGTGTTTGTAATGATCAGATAGATTCTGCTCACTGCAGAATCTAAGGAGTCGATTTCCATTGTCATTGAGAGTATCTTCTCCATATCTTCTGATAACTCCACCCCATCTAGCATGGTCATTTCCAACTCTGGCCTTGAAATCTCCGAGCATGTTAATTTCATCTAGGCAGTCATCCACTGTACATTGAAGCAGCTCGAAGAATTCCTCCTTGACCTCTGCTCTCTCATCCTCATTTGGCCCATACACCAGGTTGACTATGGTTTCTCCGTCTTTTAGTTTTACAACCATAATGCGCTCCGAGACAAAGTTCCATCCCTTGATGCTATTTTTTTGGTTTTTGGCCACAACGTAACCCACGCCCCTTTTAGCTCTTTCAGATGTGGGTACACCACTTTAGAGCAGCCTGTTGCCATCGAGATCCATGACTCCTTGTCCATTTTTCTTTGATTCTGTTATAGCCAGGATTTCTAGTTTTGCTTTCATCTCTTCCACCAGCTCCTCTTCTTTCCCATTTATACTTCTTGTGTTCCAAGTTCCATAAGTCGTAGTCCGTAGTCCGTTCCAGTTCGTCGCCTTTCGAATCAGTCCGGTTTTCTCTCTTGTAGTTCTCATAATCAAAAGTTTAAAGCAAACAGGTGATTGGCCTGTTATGCCTTTGCATGGTGGAGGGACTGCCTCCTTACGGCCTTCATGCAGGCCGCCCTCCTCCTTTTTTCAGCCGGGCTTGGGACCGGACTAGGCGGAGTTATGTTAACTAAAATCCGAAGACTTATTCTACAACAATATCCTTTTTTCTTCTTTTTTTTCTTCATCTTCTTCTTCTGCTACTTTCTTCTTTTTCCTAATCACCTTCTTCTTCTTCTTCTTCTTCTTCTTCTTCTTCTTCTTCTTCTTCTTCTTCTTCTTTGTCTTCTTCTTCTTCTTCTTCTTCTTCTGCTTCTTTCTTCTATTGCTTTATCTTTTTCTTCTTCTTCAAGTACAAGGCCTGAAGGCGTAAGTGACAATGTGTCACACAAACTTTCTGTCTCCAGTACTATTTATCAATTATGTTGTTGTCACGGGATTTTGGGTTCGATCCCTTTTCCATTACGGCTGTCCTCATTTTCAATTGAAGTGAGTACTGGTTACGTGCTTTTCAGTGGTCGGTACCTTTTTCTTTCTCTGCTATGTAACACATATTTTATATTTTCAAACATTCTTACACTCCTCTCAGTGAAAAGTCGTCATCTCTGTTTGGTTACCCGTGCCTCCCTGAGGAACGGCTGAGATAATATTACCCGACAATCGTGTTGGTTAATCTCGGGTGCGGCCGACATCAGACTACACATCAACACTAAAACCGCCCCAGCGACTTTGGTTAAGCAATGATAAGGCAAAACGAGTCACACTTGTGAAGATGGTAAAGAGACGGATTTGTGTGCACAAGCGTCGGGTAAACAGATTACTTTAGATGAAAGTAAGATTGTGTACTTGTAGGCATTGCAGAGTATGCGATCAGATGTTTTACTGCCATATATGGGATATGTGACATTTTGCTTCACGCACAGAATATCAGGCAGAAATTATTTTGAATTACCCCACAAAACACGCATGTTTGAAACGATTGCATTAAGCTTTGCTTAGCATTGTAACAAACAAATGTGGGGGAAGACAGGCAATATAACCTGGCTTTTTTCAAGTCTAGTTCACTGTGAGCGTCGCTTACCAAGACGGTCACCAGACTGATAGAAGTTAGAATCAGATTCATTTATCAGACAGGACTTTCGTTGGGGTATTTTGAAGGACTTAAGCAGCCCAGGAAAACTCTATCATTTTAATAATGAAAACCGAGATCTGAGGAAACTGAAAACACGGAGTCATAGCGGGAATTTATTGTTAAAGTAACGACCACCAAAACGCGTGAGAAAAGGGCATCTGCTAGTGCCTTCACCTACTTCTCTGAGCAAACAGTCTATCAGCCAAGATTGGCTTGGTGGTACCAGGGAGGGTACTATATCTGGAACAAGAAGGGAACAAGTGGACAAAAGTTGGAGCTAAATACAATCATCAGACAGGGCTTAAAGTCGAGAGACCAACTTTGTAGCCAATGCCTGGCACTTCTGGTAACGTGCTGCGCTCTACAACCTTGACCAGTGACGAGCGTGATCAGAAATTCAGTCTACTAAGAACCAAAATATCAGAAGGAGCAGATCCGGCACTGACATCCAAGTAACACATGAAAGCTTGCAAGTGACCTCTTTTAGAAACCATCATTACATCGCAACAGTGATGATAATTTTCTGATAAATATTATTCATTTCTTTAAAACCTTGTTACAACCTAAGTGAGAATTAAATCTGTTATTTGTAAATATACAAATTTAACGTCGATTTAATCATTTTGAATGTATTGCATGTTTGTCTCAATTTACTAAATACACTCAAAACAGAGCTATACCATAATAATAAGAATTCCAACGAGTAAATCAGGGTGGGGGCAAGAACGAGCTGAAATTAATAATTGCTTAATTCTTCATAAAAGACGGCGAATCAGATATAAGTTAACAATTGCCGTGCCCAACGCACCATTGTTCTTGACTTCTGACATATCTTATGAAATCTCCCTTGAAATAGAAGCGTCATTACCCTTCTATCTCCAACTCTGCCAAGAGTAATCTTGTGCGAAGGTAGACATCTTTGAAGACCTATATTAGATATTCTTGAGCTCTGGACACTGTTGGACCACTACTGCAAAGCAGGGGAGGCAATTATGTGACAATTGGTGTCCCTTCCCGGATTATTGAACCTGTCTATTTATTTTTCTAGGCGTGACTGGCATAAATTTAAGATTTACTAAAAGAATATTATCAGAGTATGTTTATAGTAAGACTGAGCATATTTATTCATAAATAACAGTAAAAATAAATTTTATGAAGAATAATTGAATAATCAGAAAGAAACAAAATGTTTAGCAAAAAAGTAGGGGAGGCAATTTTTTGACAGTTGTCGACGTCTTTCCGTGTCATGATGTCATATTGTCTAGTATCTTCTCTTGACGCCGTCCTCTATCTGTTTTTCCTTCAGACTTTCATGCTGTCTCATGTTTATTATTGAGAACTGTTATTCACATCTTGTTATCTAGTAAGAAACATATTCACTAAAGCTTCTTAACTACACGACAAAATTGTAAACATTGTTGGACAACTCTAGGCATTGAAAACTAAAATGCAAACAAAATGTAGTGCACGTAAAACGTTTCTTTGGTTCATGAAAAATAGAAACTGTCTATTTGAATAACATAAGTCCTAAGACACTCTTGATACTTTCTATTTTTTTATTCAACTAACATGATATGATTATTAATGTCAAATCTTGTTTGTTTCAATAACAGTAATCTTTTTTTTTTTTTAATTATACGGTTTCCATTATTGCCAGCATTCTACGTACTTTTTGAAAAATTCTTTAAATAATGTATTTGTTGTCAGAATCATTTAATTTTTTTTTTCCAAATATGTACATTCTTGGAAAGTATGTTAAATAAAAGTACATTTGTTGTATTATTTTAATGAGCTAACTTTTTTAAATTCTTGAATCTCTGATTTTCTCTACATTTTTGCGACAAATTCTGCTATAATTTTACCTTGGATAATTACATTGTAAAATATTATTGCTACTAATACCACCGACACACAATGTAGGCCTATTCATCTTTTACCATATTGATGCAAAATATTCATTGGTTTCATGCATTTTTTAAAGATTTTATAGGTGATTTTGTAATGTCGCCATCATCATGTACACATGCACAGTAATTGCCCATATCCAATAATTTATTTAATTTTTATTAAAATTTATGATCAGATTCGTCTAATTTATTCTAATTATATACAAAATTAGACATACTTTTAAATAAAAGCCACTGTTTCGTACATTCTGCATTACTAGTTTTTCCTCCTTTGATTATTGCAGTGAATGTCAATTTGTGCTATTTTGTATGCGTCTAATTAGGTAATTAACCTATTGCTACTCAACCAAGGCAAAAGAAATCACAGAATGACTAGTATTATAATAACATAATGACATATAATACTGATAGGTTTAATATATTTAAAAATATTTTACATGCTTGTAAAAAATATCATCTAAAAACCACACAAAATAAACCCCTTAAGTCATGGATTTAGGCGAAAGTAAAAATAGAAATGATGATAGTGAGTGACACATGCTAGTTTCTAACCTACCTCATTCTTGAGCTATCTTCCATTTGCTAGATTCTACACAGCCAGTGTTTAACCCATCATACATCTGATAATTATTATTTGAACAATAAATTTGTGTTTTATAATTAGCTGAAACATTAATGTAAACGGACGACCAGAAGTTTCTTTAACGTCAGTTTGGTTTTCCTATCATAGCGTGCAGCATCGGTTCTGAACAGTGCAAAATGCGCACCACAAAAACCAGTTAATAAGAGACAAGAATCATATCCATTTTATTGTGAAACAAATTAATAATTGTACAAGTGTACACTGATGGGTCTGTAGTGCATGGTAAGAAATCAGGATGGGGCTTCTCTGCGAGAATAAAGGGCAGGGTCGTTGCTTAACAGAGTGGAGATTACATGACAACAACCTCCAGTATGAGAATTGAGGTAGAGGCAGTTACTGCAGCACTGAGGTGGCTGCCTGAAACTCCATCAACCAGTGCAGTTATATTGCCAGACATTAGTCTCAATGGGCATTTAATTAAAGACACAACAAGCTCAAATATCTTGGAGTTACTTTCGATCGTGGACTAACATACAAGTCCCATGTTGATCACATCATACTGAAATGCAAAAATGGCTGCTGCGCACCTCGAGCAGAGACTTCTGATTCTTCTATATCATCCTCTGGTCTTGTCAGTAGCTGAGTATGGCCTGGGAATACTCACGCTGTCCGTATCGCAATGTGAACGACTGGAACGCATTCAAAATGACGGGATGCGTTTAGTCCTGGGCTGTACACGAGATATCCCCATTGTGACGATGCGGTATATGCTTGGCTTGTGTCTATTAAATCCAGATATGGGATGGCTCAGGTAAAAGCCTACATGCGAGTAACCACAGATAAAAGTCCTCCCCAACACATTAACACAGCCGACATCAAGGGCGTTCAAATAAAGAAGGAGATGTCATAGATGGCGCACGCTGAGTCAACTATTTGACAGGTGGCCCACAGTTGAAAACATATTCAAGGGAGAGGAGTGGAGTAGGTCTAGTGAGAACTTGGCGACCTACCAACAGGTCATCATCAGCCTTGGCAGAGAATGCAGAGCTTGGGGCAATGGAAAAGCAGAACTGTAAATTGATCAACTGATAAATGAAAATGTTGGGAATAATGATGTCGTTGTGTACACTGATGGGTCTGTAACACTAGTCAACAAATTTTCAAAAGTTATTTGTACCAGAAATTAAATATACTATTTCTTATTGATTTCAAATATCATAATGAAATTCCCCAATTGGCTCTGGTTTTTTTTTTTAAATGATGAATTTACATTACAGTAATACAATAATGTATGCTTGTTTAATTCTCTGGGGTGAACAGCTAATCTTTCTACTTTAGCATTATAAAAATTGTGGTTACATACTCAATTAATTGATATTTCAACATAAAATGATAGAAAAAATAAAAACATTATTTAAAGTTCACATATCATGTTTTAAAAAGGCACATTTGAACCTATTCCGTCATTATTCAGTCGCTGTTTGAGCTCTCTTTGCTTGCTTCTTGTAGTCAACCGATGAGGTGTCTCTTGTCACAGTCCAACAGTAATCAGCAAGCATTGAAGGGCTCCAATTGCCTTGATACCTTGTCTCCATAGCAGCAATGTCCGGGTGAAATCGTTCACCATGCTCATCACTGACCGCTCCACAGTTTGACGTAAAGAAATCCAGATGATAATCCAGAAAATGAATTTTCAAAGACATGTTGCAGCCAAGACTCTGTCGTAAATATTTTTAATCTGTATGACACCACGCTCAAATTCCCCGCTCAAAAACTAGCTATAATATTTGAATAAAAAAAATAACTATAGTATTTGAACGTACTCTAAGATCCCAATCAAATTTACCGCCCAAAAGTTATCTAGTTTATTTGAATTTGTCTGGGAACAAGTCCAAAGTTACCGCCCAACCAAAATTATCTAAGAGCATAGTACAAATTTAACAACCAATCAGAGTGCTTCTTTTTTTTTTTTTTGGTAACGATAAAGAAACCTTTTAACTTGGTAACAATGCTTATTTTGTGTTTTTGACTGAACGAAGATATTTTATTTCTTAACAACGAAAGATAATTAAACAGAAGGAAATATCTCAAATTATAGCGCTGATATTGCTTAACACATAAGCATAAATATTCACGCATGATAAAATTTTATTTTAGTAGAAAAATTTATTTTAATGTTTTTTTCACATCAGGGTAATGCCAAATTTAATTACTTAAAAATTACCCAGATTAAAATGCAAAGAAATATCTAAGGAATTTCCATATAGAGCGATAGAGAACAATTGGCCGTTTGATTATCACTTTTGATAACTAAAATCGGTCCACTAATAATTGTAATATAAAATATTTAAAATTAGTCAGATAATACAAACACGCTCTGAACCGCATAAGTTTCAAGTCTCAAAAATTACCTTTTTTGACTTTTCCTCCGATTGGGTGCATGTAGTTGTATAAATATTAACAAGGTGGTACTATCGGGGCCATACGATTCAAAAATTTGCACCGAGCTGACAGCATTGGGAAGATAGAAAGATCAAGTCTTCGCCTTCTGTTCTGAAAGCAGTTCTAAGATCCCTTAGAAGGCCAGTTCAGCTTGAGTGTGTGTGAATATATTTACCTGAGGGTAAGAAAGATATGTTTATTTGCTTATTTTGATAACTATTAACCTGTGATTAACCAGACTACTTGTTCGAGTGCTAGTGGAAAGTGAAACCAATGTGTTGTGCCATACTGACCCATTTATGAATTTGTGTAGTTTTGCAGACATGTTCGAACTGGAAAAAATGTGTATAGTGTTTGCAAATATGGTAACAAATTACGACAGTAAGTGTTAGTAGCGATTTAAATTAGTATTTATTCTGGAGTGACACACTGTTCAAAGATCATGTGATTAACGTACATGAGAAGTTAGAATGAAGTAATCAATAGGTCACATGCTGTTTTGTACTTAACCTGATTATCGTACGGAAGCCAAGCATGGACTATGGACACTAACAGGGAATCAATACAGAGAAGAAATGATCAAATTGAACGGACTGTAGGCAAAGAGATTTTAGGTCTTGTGCAACTTGTTAGCACAATATCTGAAAAAGGGTAAGACTTGGTGTTGTTTGTGGGTGAGTGAATTAAGGCAGACTTTTACATGGAATGTGGTTGTCCTTTTATTCCAGGTTATATCACGAAATTACCTCGTGGCTGTATTCAATTGAGAGGAAGTATGGGAATTGAGAGCTCCTCATACAACTAGAGCCAGACCCGACTTCTCAGTCAGGAGCTACTAAAGTTGTGGTCCTGCAGTGGTATATGAATAGCAGCAACCATATTCGAAGATAAGTCCTTTATAAAGGCCAGTGTCAGAACATCCAAATCATTCACCCAAGAGTAATCAAACTAGAATTTCAACCTTTTTTAGGATGCATAGATAAGACCATCAAAATAATCAAAAGAACCTACATCATAGTAATAACAGACGTTGCCACTCATATGAAAGGAAACTGTATGTGTAGTTATTCCAGTTGTCGTGAGAAATTCTAATCCACATATATAAATTAAAAAGTAAATGTAAAGCCTAACAAATAAATTTAATAAAAGGAAAGAAGAATGGTAAAGAACAGTGCTGTCACAATGACTGTACTCGAAATCCCCCTTGTTTTCTAATTCGTCTGCAAATTGTAACGTTTCACGTTGATAGTAAAAGCCTACTGCTTCAATACCCGCTTTCTACGATAAAACGTGTACTGCCTTTCTAAGAAAAACCTTGAGATACGTAAGCTGACCTATATTTAATATTCCATTCATGTCATTTTATACACTAAGTTACCATAAACGAAAGACAGATGGACTAAGGATAGAAAGAAAGGGAGGGACTGAAAGCCGGAACGCAGGCAATACTACCACAGTCTCGCGATACACAATTAATGCCACCCCTAACACGCGTGTAAGGCCACAAGCACTAGCTTTTTTTCAAATCGACAGTGATAAAAAACACTACCCATACGAGTTAGGTTTTAAAAAACCTGAAAAACGCTTATTAGGAAACATGACATTATACTGGTTTACGTTTGAAAACATTACAGTACCCAGACACCACATCGTATTCGAAGTGAACAGGAGGTAGTAGAAAATGCATATTTTGAACGCAGCCCCTTAGCCCCATTAAATTTATATATTTGGGTTCCTTAGGACTTGCTGACAAAGAATATGTTAAACGTTACGCAAATAGTCTAGGAATTAACAAATTATAGCCAAAAGAAATAGTGAGGGATGTCAGACAACACCAAAATCAGAATCGCTCAGTGGCAGATTTTCACACCACCATTGTACGGGAAATAGGCTGACATGTTACCTCCTATTTGATTGGCGGAAAGTAAATGTAAGGCTAAACACGATTAGTCGGACTATAAATATTGATTCTTTGTTGTTAGGGAAACGGGAGTAGGAGTACCTTTTTTCAAACGCTTGTGTAAACATGGCACGATTGGTTAGACCCGCCAATATAGTCAATCAGAGGCGTCAGGTCAGCACCACATTTTCAAATAAACTTACTAAAGAACCAGTGCGTTGAGCGCCAGTGCATATTTTTCTAAATAAAAGCCTGGGACATCGGCAGATCGAAATTGTGCTATATTCATTGCCAGTCAACGTAACTGTGTATTATTCCATGAATTGTGGTAAGCTTGAAATATTTGATATCTTTTAATGAAAATTGAATGTAAATTGATAATTTATGTCTGTATATATGTGTGGTTCAGTAGCGAACAGGAGGTAAAGCCTATATAGTGCTCCACCCTGAACAGAAGGTGTCGGAGGAAAGTAAAACTACATGGAATTGCCAAACAGTACACTGACACCTATCTTATTGACTAGAAAGAAATAATGCTGGAATTGCAGAGGCGTAGTAACCATTAGGGAGGAGTATACTGGTGAAAATTGTTTCAGATGAAGATAGCAGTTGGCCTACCGCTCTGAACTCAGTGTTTGTTATGTATTGTGTTCAGTCTGGAAATTTATTATAAATTAGTTCTGAAATAGGAGGTACAACCTTCTTGTTTCAGGGACCGTGGTCCTAAAGTTATTGAGCAGCACCTGGTCTGAGCTTTGCTGAACCTAGAGGCTGACAGCATACTCCTGGGTCCAGATAGTGACCAGTGAGGTGTCTCCAGAACACAGGGAGGCTATCGAGCAGAGGAGTCTTTCCTGCCGCCATCACGAAAGATAAGCGTCTGTGGCCAGAGGAGCTCAACATTATGCCCCCCCTCAAAATCTGACTTTATAATAAAACAGAGGGAAAATACAGTGTTTAAATTGATAGGAACTGTGAACTTTTCCCCATACTATGTCCAAGTTAACTCTTTAAGTCCCAATCGACTTTATATATCCTCAGGGGTTAGACGCGCTTGGCCCAATCAATTTTATAAAGCGTTTAGTATATGTGCCTCTGTTTGAGACTGTTTCTAATTATAACTACACACAAACCACCCAAAACGTCATTTCCGACTGCAAGTACATTCTTTTAAATACCGCATGTGTTTAAGAGTGAACAGGTTTCTGTTTTGAGATATTTATTTAAAAATGCACCGGGGTGGCCATTTTTGCTTGGGCCAAACCAATTTTATTGCTTGGGACTGAAAGAGTTAAACAAACACTTGAAGTCATGATGACAAATAACAACATAGCTTGAAAAAACAAAACCAGTATTACCTCATATTACTACTACACAACTGACACACATAGGATAATATTAATAAAATAGGTCACTACAAGGTTCATATTGATAAATTCTGTATATATAAATTGTAATTACAATTGATTGTGATTCCTGGTTCACTTTGTATTTGAATCAGGACACAAATAGTAGTGAAAGAAATTAATACA
Source organism: Oreohelix idahoensis (assembly GCA_024509875.1). Lineage (NCBI taxonomy): Eukaryota > Metazoa > Mollusca > Gastropoda > Stylommatophora > Oreohelicidae > Oreohelix > Oreohelix idahoensis. The sequence goes on from JAMPIV010012950.1 coordinate 112,297, forward strand.
TATTTATATTTGAAACTTTACCAGTGCCTCATTTAAGATAGTCTTATAGAGTGTTAAATGTGTGTGAGTGTCACAGTGTTGTCAAGTGTGGTGGAATAAATTAAATTGTTTATCTGTCTGTTGTTGTTGTGACTTACACTTCATCATTTACATAACCCTAGACATTTAACGTAGTCATCACAATATTCCAGAATAATTCTGACTGAGGTATAATGTGGTAGCAAGCAAGGTTATCTGTAAAACACTACACCTATTAGATACATATACCTTCACAGCTGATCTCAGTCAGTACACTAAGTCCCCTATAAATATTTATATCATCCCACTTTACCACATATATTGGGGTCTCGCTCCAGGGATATTGAACTTTCTCCTGTTATAGATATTGGGAATAATAAGAATTAAAAGGTATCCTTGGGTGGAAATAAATAACGTTGAGCTCTCAGTGCCTGTAGTGTCCTTAGATAATTATTGAAAGATTGAATTGTTTACAATTGCATGTTAGACAATGGCCGATTTGGCAAAATTTCGATCTGCTGCTGTACAGACTGTGAAAGAGTTAGGAATGGACGGGCAAATTATGATTGCTTATGTCACTGCTGAATGTGACAAATATATTGAACGGGAAGAAAGAAGATTAGAAAAAGAGGCCGAAAGAAAACTAGAATCTGAAAGATTGGCCGAAGATAAGAGGTTAGAGGCTGAAAAGGAAATTAAGAAGTTACAATTTGAGGCTGAGGCTGAGACTAAGAGGTTGCAGTTTGAGGCTGACAAAGAGGCTAAAGCATTGGAAGCCGAGGAAAGAAGACAGGCTGCAGAAAGAGAAGAGAAGAAATTAGCTGCAGAAAGGGAAGACAAGAGATTAGCTGCAGAGAGGGAAGCAGAAAAGGAGGAGAAGAGATTACAAAGGGAACATGAGTTACGACTAAGGGAGTTTGAGTTTCAAGGCCATGCTCCTGAAAATGGTGCCAGTTCCTTTGCCTCTGATGCCACTGCTAGTCAGGGAGCCTCAACCTCAGCTATGAACTTTCATTTAGATCATTTTGTTGAGAAAGACGATGATATTGAGAGCTATCTAAATAGATATGAACTATTAGCTACCACATATGGGTTAGAGAGAGAAAGGTGGAGCTTAAAGTTATCTCAAGGTCTTCGTGGGGCAGCTTATGAAGTTTTTGCCAAAATGAGCAGAGGTGATCAGGAAAATTATGACATGCTAAAGCAGGCTCTTTTGTTAAGATATGAAAAGAACGCAGAATTTTATAGGAAAAAATTTAGGAATGCTAAACTACTGTCAGATGAAACCTATCACCAGTTCTCTGCACGGTTAGAGACATACTTGGAGAAATGGACTTCTCTGGGGAAAACCCAAGATCTTAGGGAAATGGTCCTTATAGAACAATTAAGAGAGTCCATGGCTCCAGACCTGAGAAAGTTTCTCATGGAACAAGGTGCAGAGAGGCTGGGTGAGTTGCTAAATGTTGCTGAAAGGTATCAAGCAGCTCAGGCAGAGGTATCAGGTAATAAAAAGAAACAGGTAGAAAATTTTAGGGCACCACAGAACTTTAATAAATTTGATCCTAGAGATCAAAACAAAGGTAAGCACCAATTTGATAGGCCACGGTATGACAATAAAAATAATACCCCACAATTCGATGAAAGGAAATATGATGAAAGAAAATCTTTCAACCAAGGGAAAAGGTGGTGTAAAAATTGTAAGATGAACAATCATGACACTGACCATTGTAGAAGGAAACCTCCTCATTGTGCTGCTATGACATCTGGGAAAAAGGAAAAAAAAGGTCAAACCTGCAGAACTACAGGAACCATACCATCCCCCAGTGTGTGAAGATGTCATCTGTAATGGTGTCACTATAAGGTGTTTATATGATACCGGTTTAGATTACGATTCCGTTGTGAGTTCTCACCTGGTGCAGGCCGATCAATACACCACAGAAACAGTGGAGATTCAAACTGCAACCAAGGATGTAGCTACCATGACACTTCCCGTCGCCCGGATAAAGGTGAAAACGCGATATGTGGAAGGAATCATAAAAGCAGCAGTGATAAATAAGCCAATCTACCCTCTGATATTGGGGTGTAGATATGTCTTCTTGGGGAATCCCAAGAGACCTGTGATATTGGCAACAGTGCAGACCAGATCACAGTCTAAAAAGGAGGAGGATAATCCAATAAATACTCATCCAGATGAGATGAGGAAGGCACAGGCTGAGGACAAAACACTCAAGCCGTGTTTCAAGAAGTTGCCCAAAACCCATACACCTCCAGGCAAGGGAGAGTTTTATATGAAGAACAAGCTGATATATAGGAAGGCTGGATCTGAATCTAATGGTCACGGACAGCTGGTCCTTCCCACTTCATATAGGACTAAAGTGTTGGAACTAGGGCATGCGATTCCATTCAGTGGTCATATGGGGATCAGCGCAACAGGACAGCGTATAGCTTGTCACTATTTCTGGCCAGGGATAACTGAAGATATCAAACGATATGTAAAATCCTGTCCAGAGTGCCAACGAGTAGCACCTAAACATTGGACTGCACCAGCAACTCTGGGGGAAATGCCCATAGTGGGAACACCCTTTGAGAGAGTTGCCGTGGATCTTGTGGGACCTCTCACCCGAACCAAGAGAAGGAACAGCTACATTCTGACTCTGGTGGACACTTGTTTTATGTGGGGAGAGGCGGTAGCCCTGTCATCGATTGATTCTAAACATGTGGCAGAGGCATTGCTCACAATTTTCACAAGGTTAGGCTTTCCCAATCAAATCTTGACTGATAATGGCTCTCAGTTCAAGGGGAAACTAACAGAAGAAGTTTTCAGGATCTTCCAGGCCAAACACTTCCATTGTAGTGTGTACCACCCCCAAGGGAACGGCCAAGTGGAAAGATTTAATGGCACGTTGATGTCGATCCTGAGAAAGTTGGACTGCTGGTTTACGTGTCAATGTCCGTTTAAGGATACAATGCAGTATTGTCGTCAGAACATCACAGCTATATGCACGCGCAGCTAGACATGGCTACCTGCCGACAGTGAGACTGCGAGTCTGAATATTTCATACGAATTTGACGATTATTCTCCTCCTTCTGAGGATTCTAGTTAAATACTAACCTCCATAAATTTTCCTCTCATATAGAGTTCTAGGACTGACCCTGGTCCATCAAAAATGCACATATAAATGGCTATATCATGCCATTGAATTGGAAGGTTAGAAAAACGCAGCTATTCAGCTTGGCGGTCAAGTAACAAAGGGTAGCGTCTCCTAGTTACCGACTGTGTCCTAAACAACGCTAGACACGTCATAATCGATCGTGTATGGAGCGTTCAATAATTGAAACATCTATCGCAATATATTAAATGTCTTAACCTTTGCATTTGCACGTCCGCTAACCTTTAGCAGACGGCGTTAATATCATATACCGTAACAATTCCCTGTACACCGGGGGAAAAAAAATCGATAGATTTTTTTCAAGATCTATCCGACTTAACAATTTTTCAAAAAATTTAACACAATCGTGACATATGGCCGACGATGTTCTGAGTAGAACCGTGTCGCGGTCATATCAACTAACTATTTGTCATAGTCATCTAACATTAATCATATTATATATCAATATTATACATATTATTATATCAACTAAATAAAATGTCCAATAGTGAATGATAGAATTAAATTAAAGTAAGGTCTGTCGTATTAGTATGTCATATAGGAATTAATTTGACTAATTAAAATTAAATTAATTAATTAAACTAAGAGTTAAATTATTGATAAAGTTGTTATTTTATTCCCGTTAATGATGTCCACCAAAAGATAATTATAAGTGGATGGAAGCAGACATCATCATCATCAGTTGATAAACTCTTAATACAAGACCCTTGCCCTGAGCAAGAGTTGATAAAGTCCTCTGGTGTTCTGATTACTGAAGCTCGCTCGAACATCACCAGAGTTAAATACTGTGTTGTTGTGTTGCTCGTGGTTCGAGTATGGAATGTCAACTTGACCTACGCAGTGGTGTGTAGACATAGATGGAGTGTATAATGTGCGAATGATAGGAAGGGTTCGTGGTGTTGACAAATGTTCTTTTCTTACACTCATGTATGGCTGGAAGTCATCGACACCAACGACTGTGTACCTTTACTAAAGTTTAATTGGACGTACACACTCGACAGCACAGATAGTGACAAATCACAGGTTGGCATAATACATCATGGTACAGTGGATAACTGGTCTTGCAATGTTATGTTACATGGGCACTCATGTAGAATAATATTATAATGGACTGTCAGTAGCCAAGCACTCAGTATTGCCCATATATATATATATCAACTGAGTTTACTGACAAAGCACGTCAGATTATAAACAATATCCAAGATGGCTTCTACCTAATCTCGTCTAGCGAAGATTCTTTAACATAATGTTCAGCACATATTTTTCCATATAATAATATTGAACCGCTAGCAATGGGTTCTCATGTGTAGCAGTGATCTCTGGACTAATCAAGCGATAATACGGGCATCCCTTTTCTCTTCTTGAAAGTCACTACATGTTTGGTTCCAAGATGGCTTCACTCGTGAGCTGTCACTCACGTTTGGATACAGATAATGAATCTGTCCTAAAGTTAGTCATTCATTAAATCTTTCATTGCTCTGTAGATTTGATCATGAACACTTGACTGCAATCTACAGGATATAGTGCTGCTAGGAATCGAAGTCGTTTTCATCGAGTCAAATATATTCTCTTAGACATTCAAATCGTACCTATCGAAAATGGTGGCTTCGTACGAGAGTTCATAAGAGTGTCTATTATTACCTTGGTATCAGAAATATGATTCTGCCATTCCTTGGCAATACGAATAAACACTGGGTAAAGCATACACGATAGGTCTAGACGACTATCACTTTCCCCACAAATACTGAGATCACTTTTTCCCCGGCGACAAGCCGACATAGAAAACACAGTCCCTATCGGGACGAAGCCAAATCACCCCACACTCTAGCGACACATCCGCCGAATAGCCTTTGACCTCTCTAGAGACAACATAACATATAGTTCGACTTAGATATGTAAAGATATACAGATATAAGACAGACTCGTCCTACTCAGACAAACAATACACATAAATTCAGGCCATAGATATTCTGAAGCAAGAACAATCTATTACTACCCAAACGAAGAATAAATCGCAGAAAACTGGACTCATCCGCGGAGTTCGATCGAAAGAGCCGACACAACTTTCAAGGGAAGTAACTCAATAATGACTTTCCCTTAAGCACTATTTTGTTTGCAAAATATTTGCGAACATAACAAGTATACCAATGTATAATATTGTAAGATATCAAAGACTGCACGTAACAGTCTTACCACACCTCCCGGGAAAAAAAAAAAAATGGAACTTTTTTTTTTTTGAAATACATCTAGGAGCAACGTACAATAGGCTCACAACGCATGAATAATGCGCAGATGAAAATATCAGGAATACCTATAACGCCTAATATGAGGCTAAGTCGACTTATGGAGCGACTGGTGAGAATGTGTCTCATAAACTGAGAGAAATTATTTCTCTACAAGTATATTGTTCCAGGAAGGTGTCATCAAAGTATAATACAATTCTGGCAATTACACAATGCCTAAAAAATTCATATCATCATTTCGTATTAGATATCTTAAATTTATGATTTATGAAGAAAAAATCATCAAAGCACAGCGGTGAATAAACATCAATGAACCGCTATGTAGTGATACAATCATTATATTATTAAATTACAAATGTGTATCTATCATGATATAGAAAAGGAACTACTATAGAACTAGACATATCAAGAAGTCTAAGCCCTAATAGTTATGTGGAATCATGTGGGCATCTTGACAGAATGTCTGCCATCACATTATCTGATCCACGAATAGCTCGCACAGAGAAATGAAAAGGTTGAAGAGCAATTGCATATCGAGTAGACCTCGAGCTCTTCAAATTCTTACTCTGTATAGCAGTAAGAGCTTTTTGGTCGGTTTCTACTATGAAATGTGCGCCTAGAAGGAATCTCTGTAGTTTGAGGATCGACCAAACCATAGCTAATAGCTCACGGTCTAAAACCGAATAATTCCTTTCTGCCGCATTAAGTTTTCTGGAAATATACATTACAGGATGCAGAGTTCCAGAGTACTCTTGCATTAGTGCCGCTCCAATCCCAGTGGATGAAGCGTCACTACGAAGAACGAATGTCTTATCTTTAGTGGGTAGCACTAAAATAGGTGGTGTTGAAAACAGTGTTTTAATCTTATCCAGAGAGCATTGGCATTCCTGAGACCAGTGGACCACATTAGGCGAACCTTTCTTTAGAAGTGTTGAGAGAGGCGCCATGATAGAGGATAGATTCTGAATGAATCTGCCATAAAATTGAATAAGACCTAACAGACTTCTCACCTGTTTTTTAGTCTTAGGGATTGAGATGTTAAGTATCTTACTAGTATTATGGTCCTCTGTCTTTAGGAAACCATGACCAACTCGGTGGCCTAGGAAAGAAATTTCGCTAAAACCAATATAGGCTTTAGAGGGTTTCGCTGTCAGGTTGTGCTCACGCAAAGTAGACAGCAATTCATCTAACCCTGAATAGTGATCTTCCCAAGTATCGCTGAAAAGACAGATGTCGTCTAGATATGCAATGACATCTGACCGATAAGATAGGATTCGGCGCATCATGCGTACGAATGTAGCTGGTGCGTTCATAAGACCGAAAGGCATAAAATTCCATTGGAACAAACCTCTAGGTGTTGAAAAAGCCGTGAGAGGTTTGGCGCGTTCAGATAAAGGAACTTGCCAATATCCTTTAGACAAATCAAGTTTAGTGAAAAAATGAGATTTGGAGAGTCGAGTAAGTAGCTCTTCCAGTAAAGGCATAGGTTCGGCATCGAACTTCGTTACTTGATTTAATTTTCGATAGTCAACGCAAAGACGTATGTTATTGTCTTTTTTACGAACAATAACCATCGGGAAGAATATGCAGAGGTGGATGGTTCGATTATTTTCAAATCTATCATCTCATCCAACTCTTTCTCGACCTGTGCTTGAAAATGTATAGGTATAGGATAAGGTCTAACCCTAATAGGAGTATGGTCAGTTAGAACAATGTCATGTTCAATGACATGCGTTTGTCCAGGGATGTCAGTGAGTACATCCTGAAATGTTTGCAACATAGTTGAAACTTGTCGCTGTTCTCCTAGAGACAAATCAGGAGAGACAGTAACGTTCTTCCATGATTCACTAGAATAAAGTGGGATCATTGGAAGAGGAAGATTTACATCTGAAAAACTTGTTTCCTCATCCTGTATCACGGACAGTGATGAGTAATGACCATGTGGTACTGGAGAATTGTCCGTTGCTTGGAAAATGGGTTGCAAATAATCCGGACGTTCATGGAATTCCGTAAGCATATTGATGTGGAAGGTTTTATGCTTCCCATCAATATCGACAATATAGTCGACATCGGAAATTTTCGATATTATATCGTACGGACCTTTCCAAGAAATAAGTAATCTGTTTTCCCTACAAGGTAGTAATACAAATGCTTTGTCACCAGGACAAAGTTGTCGTAAGCATCTCTTCTTATTGGCAAATTGCCTTGCCTTCTGTTTCGCAAATTCAGAAGAAGAAGTTGCTAATTTGCATGCTTCGATAATCTTTTGTCTCAACGCGATGACATATTCGTAGGATGACTTTGTGTCATCGTCAATATTGTCAGATGTAATGAGATCGTGAAGCAACGACATAGGGCCACGCGGACGCGCGCCAAAGACGAGTTCAAAGGGAGAAAATCCTGTATGTTCATTGGGTACCTCTCTGTAAGCGAAGAGGGCCGCAGGTAAAACTCTGTCCCAGTCTTGAGGATGATCCTCAGTTATCTTCCCCAGTAAGTTTTTAAGTGTTCTATTAAGGCGTTCGACCATACCATTAGACATTGGATGGTAGATACTACTTAAAGATCTATCTATCTGCAGAGTAGACATTACTTGAGACATGGTATCTGATATTAGTTGGGTGCCATGGTCTGACAATATCTCTCCGGGGAACCCCAGACGAGAAAATATAAGCCAAAGAGCATCTGCAATATCAGCAGTAGTAATGCTCTTCAGAGGAATAGCCTCTGGCCAACGTGTGCACATATCAACACACGTCAAGATAAACTGATGTCCTCTGGCAGACTTGATCTTAAATGGACCAATTATGTCTATGGCCATTTTTTGGAACGGCCGAATAGGAATGTCCGCCGCCTGAATGGGTGCAGCATGCCGTGGACCTTTGGATTTAACTTCCTGACATACTTTACAAGATCGACAATAAATCCGTATGTCCTTGTTTACCAATGGCCAAAAGAAAGCCGCAAGGACTCTTGACTTAGTACGGGAAAAACCCATGTGTCCAGCACACTGAGAGTCGTGAGCGTGCTGCAAAATTTTAACTCTCAAATTCTTGGGAACCAGGATTTGAGAATGACTTGACGTAATGGAGTCTTGAACCATACGTACAAGTACGCCATTCTTCTTTGTAATCCACGATTTACGACTTGTGTCTTTATTCGGATCACCTTTAGTTGCAAGAATGAAGAATTTCTTCAGAGTGGGATCATCTTCTTGCTGTTTTATAAACGAGTCACGAGAAATTACCAAGGGATTATCTTGGTTATGCACTTCATTATCTTCAGTAGATGAAGTTTGAGGCATATTAAGAGCCTGAGCTCTAGTGACTACAGCGTTAGCAATCTGCATGTTTTGCCTTTCCCACGTGGAAATTCGTTGCGGAGTGCATTCTCTGACTCCGTGAATGCGACCGATGATGAGGTCAGCGATCGGATTCGGAAGAAGACATGCGTGTACATCTCCTGTAAAGAAAGGAGTAGCAATCCTAATGATAGCAGTAGAGTATTTCTCTAATGTGCCGCCAAATGTTACACATTTGACTACTTGTCCAGTGGCACGGGAAGGATCTACGAGTGACTGCCTAACACCAATTGTGGTGCATCCAGAATCAAATAGCACAGAGACTGGATTGTTATTCACTAAACCCTTATGTAAGACAAGAGAACCTCTTCCATCATGCGCGACTGATGCCGGAAGAGCAGGAAGAGGATGGCCACAGCTTAAAGTAGACACTGTGGTTGGCTCAAATAACGTTTTTGCATTGGGGGCACTGAGATGCTCTCCCAAAATCAAAAGCGGCACATGCCATATTACTAGCATCATTATTATCTTTACTCTGTTTATAGGCTTCATTGGACTCTTGTTGTGCAGAGTTTGCCTGAAAATGTGGTTTATGTCTTTTGTATTGAGATCTACCTCGGTTATTATCACCTCTGTAGTTATTGTTACCTCTATTGTAACCCCTATTTGGGTTTGAGTCATAGTTCCCTTGGTTACCATTATCATATTCATTATAATGAGTATCTCTGTAATTATGATCTTGTTGACTCCAAGACGGATAACCCTGATAGTTTCTATAATTACTTCCTCTACGGAAATTCCTATAATTATGACCACCCCTGTGTCGAGAGCTATCAGCTCGTCTCCAGTTCTTTGAAGAAGAACCCTGAAATGATTGGTTACCTTGGTTTTGATAACTATTATGGTTACCTTTTTTATCAAATCTGTTTTGAGGTCCCTGAAATCTGTGTGAATAATTGGGATTGTATGGTGTTGCTGAAGCAACTGGCATACTCTCCTTAATCTTAGTGTTGCCAAAAGTCACGTCGGGGTGTGCAGTGACATATTGGGAACAATATTCTTCCATTTCTTTTAGAGATTTGGGTTTACGCTCATGTATAAATTCAAGGAAAGGTTTGTTCACACATGACATAATCTTATCTCTGAGCAACAAATCCATAAGTCCTTCATACGTTTTTTCTGTTTTGGAAAGCTCAATCCAACGATCAACTGTGAGACGTGCCTTTGCAGTGAATTCTGAGAATTCTACACCCGTCTCAGGCACCATCGTTTTAAATAAAAGGCGATAGCCTTCCTCACTTAGCTGATATTTTTTTATCAAAGCCGCCCTAATGACATCATAATTATCCTTATCTGCTTCTCCTACAAGGCATAATCTAGTCAAAGATTCACCTTTCAAGTTTTCTGATAATTGATTAGCGTATTGTGATTTATCCACATTATGTGTACGACAAGAACGTTCAAATCTATCCAGCCAGAATGTAATATCGTCACTGGACTGATTGAACGGTGGAACCTTAACCTTGTAAGTAGAAGGTTTACCATTACCACTAGATGCCTGATTAACATTACTCATACTTGTCAATCTCAATTTCTCTAACTCAAATTCATGTTCTCTTATTGCTTTTTTCTCTTCAGCATCTAATCTTTTTTTGTTCAGCCTCCCTGTCTAATCTTTTTTGTTCAGCTTCCCTGTCTAATCTTTTTTGTTCAGCTTCACTGTCTAATCTTTTTTGTTCCGCAGCAGCTTCTCTTTCTAATTTTTTTTGTTCAGCTGCAGCTTCTCTTTCTAATTTTTTTTGTTCAGCTTCAAATCTCCTTTCCTCCACCTGCATCTGCAATTTCTTTTGTTCAGCAGCAGCCTCAGCTTCTCTTTCTAATCTTTTCTCTTCAGCCATAGTTTTTCTTTCTTCTGCAGCTAATGCTTTGTCATATTGAGCAACAGCCCATTGTTCTAATTGTTGACCAGTCTTATCAAGGGCTTTCCCTTGTGTAATGAAGTATTCTAATGTAGACATGATGTCTAACAATAATACTAATCACCTGAACCAATAATAATACCACAAGTTCTCAATGACTTGATTAATCAGTATACTATCCCAATATCTGTGGGTCACAAGCCTTTAATAAGGTCTTGTATAATAGTAATAATAATCAGGTACTGGTTTATACCATAATCCAAGTGCAGTGCACAGGCAATTGTGTCTTATGAAATATACCTATATAAAACATATGTCAACCAACAGAATACATAAAGTACAAATAGGACTGACAATACAAGAACGTTTGCAGAAATCAAAATAAATCAAATAGGGAAATCAATGAAAATAATCACTGAATCTGCAAAGAATAACAACACAAATGACGTCACAATATATGAATATAAATTGTGAATAGAACTGAAAGATAGAAAAGGTTAGACCAACAAATTACAAACAAATCAAAACAAAACTAAAGAACAAAGAAATATTACAAAAATAACAATAATTACAGACTTCACAGCTAACACAAAAGCAACAGTTGTCGCAGCAAATTTTCAATCAAGAAAATTGCACCTATAGAAAACGCCCACAACGGACCCTCTATGACGTGGGATATTCTGTTGTGAGGACGCCGCCCAACCTTAAACACAACCCGCTGACATAGAAACTAACATACTATACAAACAAATAACATGTAAACATAAATATATATATAAATTATGTGTATGATAGTATGTGTTGCAAAATAGGCTCAGTTTTACAGTAATGGCAAAGTTATTTTTATGAAAATAAACAAACTGCCACTTTATTCAATTAAACATTCTGGCCTTAAATATTAAAGTTCATATACAGAAAACAAGAAGATCCATCGATGAAAATAGGACTTCTTAGTTCACTAATACTGTCTTCCTGTTAATATTACAAGAATTGATCCAACTGTTCCGTGAAACTCTGTAATGTCTAATGTAAAAATGTCAACAACGCTGACCTACATACTGCATTCACTTGACAGGTCACGTGACGAAGTGTTGACAAATAGCAAACCAATACTGCAAGTGTGTCGTATCAGCCACAGGAAACGGTCTGGTATCGGTACTCTGTTGACTTCTGAACTTCTGCGAGGTCAAACCCAGAAAGCTGGTCCACCAGTTGATAAAGTTGTTATTTTATTTCCGTTAATGATGTCCACCAAAAGATAATTATAAGTGGATGGAAGCAGACATCATCATCATCAGTTGATAAACTCTTAATACAAGACCCTTGCCCTGAGCAAGGGTTGATAAAGTCCTCTGGTGTTCTGATTACTGAAGCTCGCTCGAACATCACCAGAGTTAAATACTGTGTTGTTGTGTTGCTCGTGGTTCGAGTATGGAATGTCAACTTGACCTACGCAGTGGTGTGTAGACATAGATGGAGTGTATAATGTGCGAATGATAGGAAGGGTTCGTGGTGTTGACAAATGTTCTTTTCTTACACTCATGTATGGCTGGAAGTCATCGACACCAACGACTGTGTACCTTTACTAAAGTTTAATTGGACGTACACACTCGACAGCACAGATAGTGACAAATCACAGGTTGGCATAATACATCATGGTACAGTGGATAACTGGTCTTGCAATGTTATGTTACATGGGCACTCATGTAGAATAATATTATAATGGACTGTCAGTAGCCAAGCACTCAGTATTGCCCATATATATATATCAACTGAGTTTACTGACAAAGCACGTCAGATTATAAACAATATCCAAGATGGCTTCTACCTAATCTCGTCTAGCGAAGATTCTTTAACATAAGGTTCAGCACAGTTTTTTCATATAATAATATTGAACCGCTAGCAATGGGTTCTCATGTGTAGCAGTGATCTCTGGACTAATCAAGCGATAATACGGGCATCCCTTTTCTCTTCTTGAAAGTCACTACATGTTTGGTTCCAAGATGGCTTCACTCGTGAGCTGTCACTCACGTTTGGATACAGATAATGAATCTGTCCTAAAGTTAGTCATTCATTAAATCTTTCATTGCTCTGTAGATTTGATCATGAACACTTGACTGCAATCTACAGGATATAGTGCTGCTAGGAATCGAAGTCGTTTTCATCGAGTCAAATATATTCTCTTAGACATTCAAATCGTACCTATCGAAAATGGTGGCTTCGTACGAGAGTTCATAAGAGTGTCTATTATTACCTTGGTATCAGAAATATGATTCTGCCATTCCTTGGCAATACGAATAAACACTGGGGTAAAGCATACACGATAGGTCTAGACGACTATCACTTTCCCCACAAATACTGAGATCACTTTTTCCCCGGCGACAAGCCGACATAGAAAACACAGTCCCTATCGGGACGAAGCCAAATCACCCCACACTCTAGCGACACATCCGCCGAATAGCCTTTGACCTCTCTAGAGACAACAGAACATATAGTTCGACTTAGATATGTAAAGATATACAGATATAAGACAGACTCGTCCTACTCAGACAAACAATACACATAAATTCAGGCCATAGATATTCTGAAGCAAGAACAATCTATTACTACCCAAACGAAGAATAAATCGCAGAAAACTGGACTCATCCGCGGAGTTCGATCGAAAGAGCCGACACAACTTTCAAGGGAAGTAACTCAATAATGACTTTCCCTTAAGCACTATTTTGTTTACAAAATATTTGCGAACATAACAAGTATACCAATGTATAATATTGTAAGATATCAAAGACTGCACGTAACAATTATTAAGATTCTAATGTAACACGATGTTATGAGAGAAGAAAAGACAAAATAAGTGAGAAGAAATAGAAAGAAATTCGAATATAAGTTTAACTTAATTGTGTGTGTTAAGTGTTAGTGAATAATAACTATCTAATTTAACTAACTAAATAATGTATAGGTACATTAAAAAAATATATTAATTTAATACTTGTGTGAGATTTATTTTCTCTTTTCATAATTTCTTCTTTTTATATTTCGTTCTCTTTTTTTGTTCTTTCATTTCATTTTTTTCTCACATTTCATTTTATTGATAATAATTCAATTAAGAAGTTAAGTTAACTAATTAATTAGTATAGGATATGATGATCCATCCGTAGTCTTGATCCTGATGAATTCTTTTAGGCAAAAATGTTCAAACGTTTACGTTGGAAAGAAATGTCATTTATCCCAGCATCCAAGAATTAAGTGCACATAGGATAATAAGTTCGACTTGTCGTCAGATATTGTTCCATGATTGTTCAACGAATATTCATATATCGTGTATGGACGTTAGACGAAGTTTCAATGTCAATATGTATACCTTGATTGTCTTTAGTTCAATTCTGTGATGCATATAGTGTTTATAAAGTTTAAATTGAAGGCAAGGTTAGTTCTCTTATAGTTGATATGTTTTAGGAATGTTAATGTTGATTATTCGTCGTCAATAGGATTACGTGACAACGCATCCGCCACAATGTTTTCAGTGCCAGGAATATGTTCAATGGAGAATTCAAATGGCTGTAGGATGATTGCATATCTGGCGAGTTTTTGGCTCTTATGGTTAGATCGACGCAAAGATGCTACAGCACGTTGGTCCGTCTGTATGGTGAAGGGAGCACCAAGCAAGAACTTTTCAAGTTTAGTTATTGCCCATATCACTGATAAAAGTTCCTTGTCCACTGTGGAATACTTTGTTTCTGCCGGCTTTAGCTTTCTTGAAATATATAAGGTTGGATGTAGAATGCCATCATGGTTCTGGAGCAGGCATGCACCAATGCCGTAGTTACTAGCATCTGTTCGTAAGAAAAATCTTTTGGAAGCATCGGGAAGTCTTAAAATTGGTTCATGCGAGAACAAATTTATAATTTTGTTGAAAGTTTCATTGCATGTACCAGTCCATGTCACCTTCACCGGCATGTCTTTTTTTAACAATGAAGACAATACAGCCGTGATGGATGACAAGTTTGGTATGAATCTACTGTAATATTGAACAAGTCCTAACAAACTCCTGACCTGTTTCTTCGTCTGAGGAACTGCTATGTTTAGAATTTTGGAGACTGTACTAGGTAACGTTCGGATATATCCCGATCCAATGATATGTCCCAAAAAGGTTATCTCATTACACGCGATTTGCACCTTTGTAGGTTTAGCAGTTAGATGATAATTCCTTAGAGTGTCGAAAACATATCTAAGTCCCGAAACATGTTCCTCAAACGACGAACTAAACAAGCATATGTCGTCAATATATGTAATAACGTCTGGTCTACCTGATAAAATTTGTCGCATCAGGCGAATGAAGGTAGCTGGCGCATTAACAAGCCCAAAAGGCATCACATTCCACTGGTATAGACCTTGTGGAGTGGAAAAATGCGGTGTAGTACTTAGCCTTTTCGGTCAGTGGTATCTGCCAATAACCTTTAGTTAAGTCTATCTTACTAAATATAGTTGCGTTGGATAGACGTGGCAGTAAGTCGTCGATAAGTGGATGTGGTTCGCTGTCAACTATAGTCTTAGCATTTAATTTTCTATAATCAACACATAGTCTGATGTTATTGTCCTTCTTCCGAACAATCACTAATGGAGAAGAGAATGGCGAATTACTAGTCTCAATGATTCCCAGAGACAACATCTGTTCAAGTTCCTTAGTAGTTTTAGCAAGGAAATGTAAAGGAACCGAATAGGGATGTACACGAATAGGTGTATCATCATTGAGAGTAATGTCATGACTGATAGCCGATGTGCGACCCGGGACGTCGGTCAAACACATCGGGATAAGATTGTAATAGATTAGCAATCTGTAGACGCTGTTGCGGTGTAACCGTTGAAGAGATGGTTACATCCCGCCAAGATTCAGTAGGTTGAACTACTGGTACCGGTAACGGTAACTGTACCTCAGGAAAAGAAGATTCTTCTTCCTGGATGACAGATAAGTTAGAATAATAACAAGTAGATACTGTGTTGTCATCTAGTTCATGAAAAAATTGACTGTAAGTGTTCAGGACGTGTATGAAATTGCTTGAGCATGTTAATATGAAATATCTTTTTGTGTCCCTTGATATCTAAGACGTAATCAACGTCGGAAATTTTATCAATGACTTTGTAAGGACCATTCCAAGATATCAATAATTTATTGTTATTGTGAGGAAGTAACACATAAGCCTCGTCGCCTGGGAATAATTGGCGTAATCGTCGAGACCTATTTTGTAGAGATCGAGCCTTAGCTTTTGCAGCCTCAGAAGAAGCTGTTGCCAACTGGCAAGACTCAATAATGTTCTTCCGAAGATTAATCACATATTCGTAAGATGACTGAGTGTCCTGAGTCATCTCCTCGTCAATTAATAAGTCTTTTATTAGTCCCATAGGACCTCTTGGGGGAGCACCAAAAACTAATTCAAAGGGAGAGAAGCCAGTTTGTTCATGCGGTACCTCCCGATAAGCAAATAGAACAGCTGGGAGTGCTCTGTCCCAGTCATGAGGGTGCTTAGCAGTAACCTTATGTAGTAGTTGTTTAAGTGTACGGTTAAGTCTTTCAACCGCACCATTACTCATAGGATGATAAATACTACTTAAATTCCTATCAATGTTCCAAGTTTTCATGACTTCCTTCATGGTGTCAGATATAAACTGTGACCCATGGTCTGATAAAAGTTTTCTAGGAAACCCTATTCTAGAAAAGATGAGATGTAGTGCATCAGCTTCATCTGTGGTAGTGGTGGTCTTTAATGGGATAGCTTCTGGCCATCGTGTGCACAAATCAATGCACGTAAGGACGAATCTATGTCCTCTGGCCGATGGTAGCAATGGACCAATAATATCTATGGCCATCTTGTCAAACGGTCTTACTGAGATATCGCAAGCCTGAATAGGCGCCGTGTGAAAAGCTCCACGTGCTTTCACTTCTTGGCATGTAGTACAGGAACGTACATACTGCGAAATATCTCTTGACACTCCTGGCCAAAAGAATGAAGACAGTACTCGAGATCGTGTTCGAGTATATCCCATATGTCCAGCACAATGTGAGTCATGTGCATGTTGAAGAATGTACCGTCTAAAAGTATACGGGACCATAACTTGTTGTTTCATTTGTGATTTGTCATTAAAACATCTAATCAATATGTCATTTTTAATAACAAAACAATGTTTGTTATTATTACCTGAGGATAGATTGTCAACTTTATCAACCAGCTAAAAAAAATTTTTTTAAAGATTTATCCTCTTTTTGTTTGGTTGCAAATGTTTCCCTGTCAATAGGTGAATTGACTACAAATTCCTCTTGGTTGTCTGCATCCATTTTATTATCAAAACTTTCTCCATGAGTTGAGTCTGCGCTCTAGTCGTCAATTTCCAGTGCATACCCCTTTAAACCCTATCAATTATACTAAACACCCAATCTCTAAACACCAGTACACATTTACCCAAACATTCCTACAACTCCCCAGACAGCTAACCACACTTAAAAATACTCCAAATATCCACAAATCCCTAACCCTATCAACCCCTTCAATATAAACCATCAACCACTCATGGGATAACACACAACATATAACCCCCAACACTTCATGCAACCGGTACAACAATAACAAACATAATCCCACTCTTCACTTACATATACCCCACATATCATATCCCCCACACCCTCAATAATCCAATTCACTAAATCCCTCACCATCAAATCTCTCCTTCACCCAACACCACCATAACCCCAACTACCTCTACCATACTAACGGTCCCCCCACTAATCCAGGCTTCCTCCACCCACATTGCATTACACCACTCCTTTACCCCCCTAACTCCCATAAAACAAACTCAAACCCCACATCTCCACCTCATTTCATCCAATTATTCCCACAAAATCACAACACCAAAAACAAACCAACTATTAACTCCCTCTCCTCCTCCTTTCCATATATACAAAATACCTACTATTCCCAAAAACTTAAATTTACTACTACAAATACCATGACATGCCCTCCCATAAACAAATTAATAACATCCCATCACCCCTCAACATCTCACCTCAACCTCTACACCAATAAAACCCAACAACTACTCACACATACCCACAAAACTCATACACACTCATCCCATGTAACAACCCAAAACCCTAACAAAACAAAAAAATGGTTCTAGGTGAATCGTTCACCCAAACAAAAACCACTCTATAACATAATCTACATTTACTAAATTGTTATCCATTACTAAATAAACTCTCAAGTTAAAATCCACACATAACACATTTCACCAATAATCCACTAACCCCAAAAATAATCCAATCCCACAACTTACCCAATATACCTAACCACAATGTTAAACATTAATTCCCTACATATACATATCTTAACACCCCTTATAAATTTTGACAATTAAAAACAGTTACAAAAAAAGAAAATTCCAAAAACTCGTCTATCCACTTATATTTAAAGCTCTACAAATCAAGTCTAATAGGCCAATGAGGCTAAATTAAACTAATTCCCTCGAGCACCTAATATAAACCTCCCAAAATAACAACACTTTTATCCCTGTTTACGATTGTTGAAACTTTAAATTAACCACATTATTATTCACATCCTAACCCATGGTAACCAACACCCTCAACATCGAACTTTTAGCCAAACTAATCATCTAAAATATCCCTACATGCAAATAAAATACATAACTCCCATAACACCTTCCACAATCAACTTTTAAAACTCACCCAAACTTCACCTATAAACCCATCCCCACATAATTATTCAACCCCTCATTCCAAAACCACTGGTTACTCAACAAAATTCATTATATTGGTACCAGTGACTCTATACCCCTACATATACATCAAGACCAATCTAAAACAACACTCACATTCGAAAGTGTGTATCAAATCGTTTACATCAAAAGTCTAATTTCCGTCATCCCACTACTCTAACCCCAAACCCTGGTACCAAACCCAAACCAACTCCTATTAACGTTAATTATTCATCATCACTTCCAATGCAAATATCTAACAACTATGTAATCCATAGTACCTGTCCCAAAATCCTAATACCCAAACCATTCTCTATGGGATTTGTACAAACCAATATCTAGCGTTGCGGGCCAAACCTCACCTGTGATGCAACCTTTCTGGATAGTTCATTAATACATTCAATTCCCTTTCTATCACACCCTCTCATCTCTAATCTATATACCACCCTGTTCATCCAAATACTTTCAATACCACACATCTATACAGGTTTGGTGTGTCAACTCAATCCGTCCTCCTTTTCCAAAACAAATAAATCCCCGAAATGTGGAATCAAACCACATAAATCCCCATACTCTTCCAAATTTAACAATAAATCCTACCAATCACATATCACGAACACAATCCCTTATGGTATACCATCCCCCCACAAAAAAAATACTCCCCCCCCCCTCCCCAGTAAAAACCTCACCTTCCCCCCCCCCACCTCCCTAAATAACCACAAACCCCCCACCCACCACCCCTCACCACACCCAAACCTACCCCCCCCCACTTTCCTATCCCACAAGTTGTCAAACACCCCAATCTAAATTACCCCCACAACACCGTTGTTACCCGTGATACGCTCTTAACTAGTAACATTGGGGATTTACAATTCACCAACCCTCAATCCGCAATACCAATGCCCGTTAATACACTCCCTATGGTAAACAACCACATTGTTCAACTGGTCTACACTAATAACACCATCTCCAGTACGAGTCCCACAATCATACACAATTAATCTATTTACATGGTCGAATATCCCAAACAATTAGAATAACACACAATTAATTCACCTTTCAATGGTAACATATACCCAAATATAATTTACCAATGGCCCTCAGGGGCCTATCCCGTTGAGTAAAAGGCACTCAAGAATTGTAGTGTACACCTTGACATCCCTCAGTACTATGCAATGACTTCCTCATAATTAACCTTAAATAGTCAGAAAAAAATTGCTTTCGCCCCCATTCCGCGTGTATAAGAATATACTGTTACTTCATTACATTAATGTGTATTTATTATATAATCATCCTGAGTACAACAACTAATCTGCTAATCCTAAACCCTACCCTATCACATGTCCACTCCCAACACAAAGACATTTTCACAATTAAATTGAATCCCCCCCAACTCAATAAAAACACAGCGGAGAGTGTCACCAAGGAAAAAAACGAAGGTCAAAGATTGTGTTATCCCCGAGGTTCAACTCGAATAGGCAAAAGTACACCCAAAAAAAATGGACGCAAAAATGATGACCATCACAGGACTCATGAATCGGGACGAACTGATACAATTATAAAATAATCTCTGTTTAGTAAGAGTAGATGGCGAAAATACGTTAATCTACGGACAACTGATATCAAAAACTGAATAAAAAATGTGAACTTAGTACAAATCACGAACATTATCGCCAGTTATCTACGGAACGGTTTACAGTCATCACATCCTACAATGTGTCAATACGACAACCGATTTGGACAGTTCACTAATACTCTCCCTAGATAAGTATAACTCCCCTCCTTATCACTTAGTCCTATGTATCCAAGTATCTGCAGTTAGCAGAATATCCGAGCAAAAGTCTCAAAGTAGCAGCAAGAGTCTCAGAATATAATCAATAGTTACTGTGAACATAGTCCAAGAACTCGTCACTAAAAGTAGGAAGGAGTTGAAGTAGAAAGAGAACATAGATACTAATCTATACAGCATATAGACCATATAAACTAGGACTCCAAAAAAAAGTCAGTCAGTAAGTACAAGAGACAGTCCAAATGTCCGGCATGAGAGTCCCTAAATAAACTCGTTGAACAGAGTTCAGATGACACATGACAGTAACGTCAACGATTGAGCGAGTAGGTGAGTCCAAAGTACTGGGGTATAATTAGAGACTCTGGGGGGGGCAACATCCCACTTAAAGTATGTAGAGTTACCGATATATGATTAGTCCTCTCTAACACGAAAAGTCAAGTAGTAAAGTAGTCTACCCAAGTGAAAAGTTGCAGGAGAAGTAAGTAGTACCGAGTTCAGAAGCAGTATCAGGAGACCAAACAAGGCACAAGTATACAGAAGTAGAGGTAGTCAACCATATCAGGTATCTAGTCACACTAGTTGCCGTACAGTAAAGGAGAAAGTCTCCTAGACTCAATTTGCTAGTAAGACCAGGAAGACACTGAGCTGTAATAATGTATAGGTTAGACATCGAATCAGTCCTCAGAGTCGTCAAATTAACAATCAGTGTAGGCCAGAGGTATCAATAGGTAAGTCTAGTAAGAAGGCTACAAGCTATAGAGTAGATAGCCAAAATATGTCCAGTGGGGTATGATGTAAACTGTGTCACGTAGGTCTACGTGTAAGAAGGGCAAGTACATGCCAACAAGAAGTACTTGACAAGGTCACAAGGAGCTACGCCATAAAAGTAGGTAACAGAGTCAAAAAGAAAACTTTGAGTCGACTGGTTCAAGACCGACAGTAACAGATCCACAGCATACTTAGAGAAGAACATTTTAGTCAAGAAGTTCCAGAGGGAGTCCCAAAGTCATTATTATCCAGTAACTCGATGAGCAAGGAACACGAGCAAGAAAAGAGCACAGTCAATAGAGTCCCTGATAAGGAGAGTTCCATTTATAGAGCAGAAATGTGTCAAAGTATATTTAGTAAATTATAAATTTATGTGTCAATTATTCTCCTCAAAGGCTCAGAGAAAAGAGCCTAACGACCATCTATTTGATAGCTGACGTCTACAGGAACTAAGTAAGATAGTTATGTAGAAATATAAACTCAGTCAGCATCAATTAGTCCCAGAACAGAATTAAGTAGCTAATTTTCTTAAACTAGATTCCAAGTCCTAAAGCTATAGATTATGAAATCAAAGTATTCCCTATAACAAGCCTATAGAGGAGAGTTCCATTATCAGAAAAAATGTACATTAGCAAAGTAAATTCACAAGTAGTATGTAAGAGCAAAGATCCAGTCAACCGATCTATTAAGTTGTAGCATCAGATATTCAAATGAGTAATATATACGAGTGACCATCAATAACAAACTAATGACGATGCATACCTAAAGGGGGTTCAATAACAAGTAATGTCAAGGAATTCCAAAGGGGCAAAAAGCCCAAGAGACATCGGAGTTTGCGACAACCTGAAGAATTAAAAATGAGTACATTTATGAATAAGCAAAAACAAGCGGATCAGAGGATAAGTGTTGTCACAAGCCTAATGAAGGGTCAAAGGTTCTGCAAACCGTGGTGAGGTCAACTTTAATATTTCAAAGTACAGTAAAAAAAAAGAATAAAATTGTGAACTGAGTACGAATAAAATACACCAGTTATCTACGGAACGGTACAGCTAACACAAATCGTCAAACGACAGCAGATTTGGACAGACAGTCCAATGGCAAACCTCAATGGGGCTTCCAAAAGTGCAATCGTTTAACTGCCCTAAGAAACGACCGAAATCAATTCAGGCATCGTGAGAGCCACAGAATCTAATTTCGGTTCATCCTCCCTACCTCCCACTAATTAACAACACATTAAAACAACCAAAAAAAAATACATGAAACACATTCAGAAAAGACATGCCTATGCAGGCAAAAGGCATGGACTCAGTATTACTGTTTGCAATGACGACAGTATTAAAACAACTAGACTTATCTTTTCCGTTGCTTAGATCAGTGCTAGAGGTCGTCAACAGCTAGGCTAATGCCCCTGACTGTCTGCTCCTGTAGTCCATATCGTGCGTTTGCTTCAAATGGCTCATGTTTCCCCTGGTTAGACTTAGAAAACGACTTTGGTTTCTCCGACAGATCACCTACACGACTTTCAGTGACGTCACGTTGTTAGGCATTAGAATGAGTAAGACGTCATTTTCGACTGGATCATGTGATCGAAACTTGATCATAAATATTATGGTTAACATGTGCGTAAGGAACAGAAGTTTGTTTCTTTTTTTCTGTCGTTCCCCGCATTCGGCCGCCACTTCGTTGCTGAGTTATTTGCCGGTTGAAGATCATGCACTGAGTATGGTTACTTTAGTGATCTCTTGGTAATCGTGCTTTGTTTAGTATTACGCGAATTAGGGTGAAGGTGTTCATATAACTCAGTAGCATGGTATGAAGAAGTAGTTCATGTAACTTGAACTCAGCAACATTAATGAAGTAATTAATGCCTTCAGATTGAGTCCGTAATATTTAATCACATGTACACACAGGATGATCATTTCAAATAGGAACAGAACATAAGTCCTTATAAATCATGCATAAATTAATCAATAACGTAGACTGCTGGTTTACGTGTCAATGTCCGTTTAAGGATACAATGCAGTATTGTCGTCAGAACATCACAGCTATATGCACGCGCAGCTAGACATGGCTACCTGCCGACAGTGAGACTGCGAGTCTGAATATTTCATACGAATTTGACGATTATTCTCCTCCTTCTGAGGATTCTAGTTAAATACTAACCTCCATAAATTTTCCTCTCATATAGAGTTCTAGGACTGACCCTGGTCCATCAAAAATGCACATATAAATGGCTATATCATGCCATTGAATTGGAAGGTTAGAAAAACGCAGCTATTCAGCTTGGCGGTCAAGTAACAAAGGGTAGCGTCTCCTAGTTACCGACTGTGTCCTAAACAACGCTAGACACGTCATAATCGATCGTGTATGGAGCGTTCAATAATTGAAACATCTATCGCAATATATTAAATGTCTTAACCTTTACATTTGCACGTCCGCTAACCTTTAGCAGACGGCGTTAATATCATATACCGTAACACCCCGGCAACATTATTGTTTGGAAGGCCAATAAAAGGTCCACTGGAAGCGCTGTTAAGAACGTGGACTGATGAAAAGGCAGAGGAAAATATTACATCCTCATACCAATATGTGAATGAGCTGACCACTCGTTTAAAAACTGTCTGGAAACTTGCCAATGAAAATTTGAAACAAGCCAGGAAGAAACATGCCGCCTATTATAACAGGAAAGCTAAAGACAGAGATTTGGCTGTGGGAGAGAAGGTACTGATTCTTCTACCCGGTAGCCAGAATAAGTTACAAATTGGATGGCAAGGTCCATATACAGTTCTAGAGAAGGTGTCTAGAACAAATTATAAGATAGATAAGAAGGGGAAAAAAATCTATCATGTGAATCTCCTGAAGAAATATTTGGAAAGAGAACATCAGGAAGAGACACACTTGTTGACCTTGTCCATTGCCATGGAGATGAAAAAGGAACCACTTTCATCATTTGAATATCCATTACACCCCTGTGAGACAGCGGCACAGGTGAAAATCAGTACACATTTAACGAAAACTCAGAAAGAGAGAGTGCAACAGGTTCTAGATAATCATGCAGAGGTGTTATTGGAATATGATATGAAACTGATGGACCCCACACCTGTATGTATGAAACCCTATTCGATTCCTTTTGCTAAGGAGAAAGCTTTGAAGGAAGAGATAGACTATTTGTTGAAGGAAGGAATTATTTCACACAGTGAATCTTCGTATAGTTCCGATGTTGTACTCCTAAGGAAGCCCTCTGGAGAACATAGACTCTGTATAGATTACAGGAGACTGAATGCTATTACAGAAGGACAGGTGGATCCATTGCCGGATACAAATCAGTTGTTTGCCAGACTAAATAAAGCTAAATATTTCTCAAAAGTGGATCTGAGTAAAGGATACTACCAGATTCCAGTAAAGCCTGAGGTTAGACCATACCTAGCTTTTAGTACCTCAGAAGGACACTATGAGTTTAATAGATTGCCATTTGGATTGAAGAATGCGCCTAGTGTCTTCTCTAGAATGATAAGAAAATTATTGGACCCTCTGAATAATCCATGTATCACAAATTTCATGGATGATATCCTTATAGCAACAGAAACATTTGAGGAACACATTGACTCTCTGAACATGCTGTTTAATCGACTTAGGGAAGCGAATTTAACAGCCCGACCAACCAAATGTTGCGTTGGATGTAAAGAATTGGAATTCTTGCGACACACAGTTTATCAGGGAAACATGACCCCTGACCCAAAGAATTTAGAGAAACTAAAGAAAGCCCCGAGACCACAAACCAAGAAAGACGTGAGATCCTTTGTCTCATTATGTGGTTTCTACCAGAAGTATATCAAAAACTTTAATTCCATATGTGCACCGTTAACTGATTTGACACGTAAAGGAAATCCAGATCGAATTACATGGACACCACAATGTGAAATGGCTTACCAAGAATTGAAGGAAAAGCTCACAAGTAAACCTATTTTGAAATTACCTGACTTAAGTCAAGAATTCATAGTAAGGACTGATGCCAGTAATATTGGGTTAGGTGCAACTCTGCTACAGAGATCAGATGCATTGGATGGGGAATTAAGCCCAGTGGCATATGCTAGCAGAAAGTTGAATAAAGCTGAAACCAATTACTCAACTAGCGAAAAGGAATGTCTTGCAGTAATATGGGCGATAAAGAAATTCAATATTTATCTGTATGGGAAGGCATTTAAGTTGCAAACGGATCACAAACCTTTGTCGTTTCTAGCACAGGCTAGACATGAGAATTCTAGATTACTCCGTTGGTCCTTATTGATGCAGCCATTTGAGTTTAGCATAGAGTATATAAGTGGAAAAACAAATCTGGGAGTGGATTTTTTAAGCCGCCATCCGTGTGATGAGAATCACCCTAAACTCCAGGAAAAATAATAAATTTCTCTATGTGTATATAGAATTATAGACTGACATATAACGTCTGTTTTAAGTGGGGAGGATTTGTCGTAAGAAATTCTAATCCACATATATTAATTAAAAAGTAAATGTAAAGCCTAACAAATAAATTTAATAAAAGGAAAGAAGAATGGTAAAGAACAGTGCTGTCACAATGACTGTACTCGAAATCCCCCTTGTTTTCTAATTCGTCTGCAAATTGTAACGTTTCACGTTGATAGTAAAAGCCTACTGCTTCAATACCCGCTTTCTACGATAAAACGTGTACTGCCTTTCTAAGAAAAACCTTGAGATACGTAAGCTGACCTATATTTAATATTCCATTCATGTCATTTTATACACTAAGTTACCATAAACGAAAGACAGATGGACTAAGGATAGAAAGAAAGGGAGGGGCTGAAAGCCGGAACGCAGGCATTACTACCACAGTCTCGCGATACACAATTAATGCCACCCCTAACACGCGTGTAAGGCCACAAGCACTAGCTTTTTTTCAAATCGACAGTGATAAAAAACACTACCCATACGAGTTAGGTTTTAAAAAACCTGAAAAACGCTTATTAGGAAACATGACATTATACTGGTTTACGTTTGAAAACATTACAGTACCCAGACACCACATCGTATTCGAAGTGAACAGGAGGTAGTAGAAAATGCATATTTTGAACGCAGCCCCTTAGCCCCATTAAATTTATATATTTGGGTTCCTTAGGACTTGCTGACAAAGAATATGTTAAACGTTACGCAAATAGTCTAGGAATTAACAAATTATAGCCAAAAGAAATAGTGAGGGATGTCAGACAACACCAAAATCAGAATCGCTCAATGGCAGATTTTCACACCACCATTGTACGGGAAATAGGCTGACATGTTACCTCCTATTTGATTGGCGGAAAGTAAATGTAAGGCTAAACACGATTAGTCGGACTATAAATATTGATTCTTTGTTGTTAGGGAAACGGGAGTAGGAGTACCTTTTTTCAAACGCTTGTGTAAACATGGCACGATTGGTTAGACCCGCCAATATAGTCAATCAGGGGCGTCAGGTCAGCACCACATTTTCAAATAAACTTACTAAAGAACCAGTGCGTTGAGCGCCAGTGCATATTTTTCTAAATAAAAGCCTGGGACATCGGCAGATCAAAATTGTGCTATATTCATTGCCAGTCAACGTAACTGTGTATTATTCCATGAATTGTGGTAAGCTTGAAATATTTGATATCTTTTAATGAAAATTGAATGTAAATTGATAATTTATGTCTGTATATATGTGTGGTTCAGTAGCGAACATGAGGTAAAGCCTATATAGTGCTCCACCCTGAACAGAAGGTGTCGGAGGAAAGTAAAACTACATGGAATTGCCAAACAGTACACTGACATCTATCTTATTGACTAGAAAGAAATAATGCTGGAATTGCAGAGGCGTAGTAACCATTAGGGAGGAGTATACTGGTGAAAATTGTTTCAGATGAAGATAGCAGTTGGCCTACCGCTCTGAACTCAGTGTTTGTTATGTATTGTGTTCAGTCTGGAAATTTATTATAAATTAGTTCTGAAATAGGAGGTACAACCTTTTTGTTTCAGGGACCGTGGTCCTAAAGTTATTGAGCAGCACCTGGTCTGAGCTTTGCTGAACCTAGAGGCTGACAGCATACTCCTGGGTCCAGATAGTGACCAGTGAGGTGTCTCCAGAACACAGGGAGGCTATCGAGCAGAGGAGTCTTTCCTGCCGCCATCACGAAAGATAAGCGTCTGTGGCCAGAGGAGCTCAACATTACCCCCCCCCCCCCCCCTCAAAATCTGACTTTATAATAAAACAGAGGGAAAATACAGTGTTTAAATTGATAGGAACTGTGAACTTTTCCCCATACTATGTCCAAGTTAAACAAATACTTGAAGTCATGATGACAAATAACAACATAGCTTGAAAAAACAAAACCAGTATTACCTCATATTACTACTACACAACTGACACACATAGGATAATATTAATAAAATAGGTCACTACAAGGTTCATATTGATAAATTCTGTATATATAAATTGTAATTACAATTGATTGTGATTCCTGGTTCACTTTGTATTTCATATTAGCATCTAGTTTGTATCAGTTGGTGGTTTACAGTCAACAGGATCTGACATCTACGACTATTCGCGTCGATAGCCTAAGTGGCGTAGTTTTCGTATCATTGGATATCATTTAAGATGTGCCTGAGTGGCGTATACGATTAATAAATTGTTACCTCTACAGTGATATGTACTTGAAGCAAGAGGATAAAGTGAATCAAATTTTGTCCACCAGACCATAACATATCTAGAGGATCAGTCACTACAAGTTGAAAATAATACATATGACTTGCACGTGACAAGAGTGTAGAACACTTGACTTTGTTATAATTGACCATATGTAGGCGTGGCTTGAATCTCCTGTACTTCAGAACTGTGACCTAGTTATTATCTGCCTGGGTGGCGCATTTGAGAAACGACGCACCCTTTATTCGTGGTAGAAGGCAACTTTACACCAGTAGCAATTGACGTCCTATTTCATGCCTATAGACGACAACAACTTCTGCAGTGGTCAAGGAAGTTCAATTAGACTTGGACAGTATTTGTACCAGCATTTGTACGGGTATTGACAGATTTCTGCAATATTCGGGTTACCTGTGCCAGTTGTCACCATCACAAGTTCAAGATGTTATGATACACGGAGTTGCCGTGTGCATCTCAGACTACAGAAGAGTCAAGAGTTGCAGTGTGTGCTGTATTATGGTTCCTGTCAACTTGTGCATTGTTAAGCACATATCATATTGACGAAATTACCTGAAGAGAAACGAATCAAGTTGCAGTGCTTTCCCCGCAGTGGAGGTTTTAGCAGTCTATGTGATATCCAGTGTCGTGGCAGAAAAGAAGCGGGATCATTGACAGATAAGTGATTGTGTCTTGTGTAAATTGTGTCACTTCATATATGTCGCTGGGCCTCCCTAATTGCTCATTTTGTTATTATTGTTGTTTATGTCTAATTTGACATATGATTAAGATTTGATGCATAGGTGTTAATGGCTGTTGACATATGTCGATTTTCCTGATAATGATGTGACTTGATAAAGGTGCTATAAAAAGGAATTGGTGATACAGAATTGAGGAATAAGCTCATTTCTTGACAGATACTTAACTTTGTGAGCGGGAAGGGTGATTGTCCCAACTTTTGTAGACAGTAATTTGTCATAACTATATGTGATTACTAGATATATTGATTTAAGTAAGTGAATCACTATGGATGATGATGAGATAGATCCTGAGGATATGAGGCCTATATTGGCTTATTTGTGGGAAGAAGGTAGAGATTATCAACAATTAAAAGGCCCACAGCTTGAGGAACATGTGATAGACAGATTTTTGGTCAATGCGTCAAGAGCGCTAAGATATTTTGCTGAGGAGAATTTTCACTCTCATCCTCATCTAAGGATGGCTAAAGATTTAGCGCAGTTACTGCTTATGGATCTTCGATTGTTTTCGTATCACTATATGGGTGTTGAGCGCGATCAGATATTGAAGAGTATACGTAAGATAATGCGCAACGACATTTCTGTTGATCAGAAAAAGAGGTTAGAAGATGAGGAATTAAGAAGAAAAAAACAACAAAGGGAAAACTTCTTAGAGAGTACCGCTGAAGTGAGTAAAGTACATGAAACAGTGTCTAGACTTACGGGTGAATTGCAAAAGTCAAACTCAGAACTTGCTAGTGTGCAGGCAAGTTTGGATTTAGCATTGTTGAAGATAAAGCAATTGGAAGTCCAGATGAAAGATAAGCAAATTGAGGTAGAAAATATTACACAGGAGGTCCAACAAAATAAGCAGATTTATGAGAATTTGAAAGTTGAGACCGATAAACGTGATAGGTCTTATACAGAGTCACTTCTTGATTTAATGGATGATATTGCGAATCTTGGTCTCCAGCAGGAAGAAAAGAATGAGATGATTCCAGAAAAGATTGATGAGCTTAATAATAGGAATGATTATATTAAGATTCAGTCACTACAACTAGAGTTGACTCAGTTGAGAGCAAATAAAGAACAGTTAGAGAAAGAGACATTAGTGGAGTTGACGGCTGAGAAAGAGAAGGTCGCTAAAATTGAAAATTTACTAGCAGAAGAAAGCGACAAAGTTTTGGCTGTTAAGGAGTTAAATAAAAGTTTAAGTGAAACGATTGCACTTAAAGATAATGAAATTGCGGAAGCAAGGGAAAGAATATTTGGCTTACTAGATATGGTTTTGAAAAACAAAAGGTGCTCTTTTGTCAATGTTCACAATGATAGACAGAAAGTTGCGAAAAGTCAACCCCATACACTTTTTGCTCAGAGAGATTTCATTCATGGTAAAGATAGATCTTATCGTGGTAAATACAACTTTAAAAGTTCTAATATTACTGGTAGTTCCAGTAATAATTCTTGGCGTCAGACCAACAAAGATTCCATAGAATGTTATGCTCGTCCTCTAAGGTTGGTAGAGTTGATAGACTTCAATAATCGCCTCTTCGTAGGGAAGAAAGGAGAAGTTAAGGATATTCAGTTGAGAGAATGAATCTCGAAGTTAAAGGAGAAATCGATTCAGTGTGATTCCGTAAATCTTGCAGAGTTGAATGTTGAGGTCACAAGATATCCTCTAAACTCTAATCGATTTTATGAAAAATTAGCGAAGGTTGCTCACTGAACTTGTCAGTCATTGTTTGTGTTGATTACAAACGTGTGTCCTTCTTTTTCTAGTGTAACTGTACAAGCTGAAGTTGTAAACTGATAAAAACAAAAGGGAAGACAAAAAGAAATAACCGAAACGATATGAGGGAAAGACTATGTCCATGTTAAGAAGAAAATCAATTAAATTATTGACAGACTATAATGGTGTATGACATATAATTATGATAATTGGAAAGGAGTTCAGATTTCGTTGCCTAACATTGGTTCCAGTTATTGAATTGAGTGTTGGGCCGAAGGGCGAGAGCCCAAGTGCCGCTGGATCAATAACAACAACAACAACAACAACATTGAATTGAGTGATCCAGTTACTATTTAATGAATTCCCTCATGGATTAATTCTTAATTCCAAGAAATAATTTTACAGGAGAAGATTGTCAAGTTAGCGATGAAATTAGCCTTAACGAAGAGAGAGTGAAAAAGAATAAATCAGAGAACATTTAAGATTAAAACTGTGTCGTTGTCACGGGTTGGGATTCTGCTATCGTCCATTAAGATTAAACCCGCGTCATCGACACAGGGGGAATGCCCACCACTGTACGATCAATAAAATAAAATAGAATACATTGAGGGGAATTGAAAAAGAAAAATTAACATTCTCCTCTAACGGCCTACAAAACATAACTCAACGCGAAGTACACATACTGAGACACCAGCACGAGCAATATCCCGCTGTGACATGAAGGAATGGGTTTCTGGTGCCTGTGACCTTGATTCGAATCACAGAATGTTTGACGGGCCTGCGCGCCCAATTCTTTACCCTTCGAAAATAAAGTTCGATCGTTCGTTCGTTCGTTCGTTCGATGTACTTACTGACAGCTGCACAACAGATTGAGATTCTACACTGCGTGGCTGTACTTACTGGCAGCTGCACAACAGATTGAGGTTCTACACTGCGTGGCTGTACTTACTGACAGCCGCACAACAGACCAAGATTCTACACTACGTGGCTGTACTTACTGACAGCCGCACAACAGATTGAGGTTCTACACTGCGTGGCTGTACATACTGACATTTGCACTACAGATCGAGGTTCAACACTGCGTGGCTGTACCACGTCAGCAAAAGATAACCTCCTATGAAAAGGCAATAAATAAAGGTTGAACACTGTAAGTAGTTCACTCTACTCTTGTTATATTTCAGAGTCACGGACAGCATAAGTTAACCAAAGCGAGAGAGTGAGAATACCTATACCAATACAGAACATTGAGACGCCAACCATCAGAAGCAACGACAGTGGTGCTACAAGCAAGAGAGAGAGAGAGAGAGAGAGAGAGAGAGAGAGAGAGAGAGAGAGAGAGAGAAGACGACGCTCACTTCGGGGCCTACACCAGACATCTACAAGATAGTTCATTTAAGTAATTAAGCGGAGTTAGGTAAAGACATCATTTGCTAGAGTACAACTACTGATACAGTATACTGATACATTTTCTGTGTATTGTTAATAACATACAGTTTCTGATAGATCATTAATACTCAGCAGTTAGTAGATTGTTGTTCGGATCAGGCATTATATATAATTTAGGTTTATCACGACCACGTATACGCAAGGAAGAGGGAGTAGATAATGTCAGAAGACAAAAGGATCGACCCCAATACAGTGCCCCCCCCCCCCTTCTTGTTACAAATGCACTGGAGAGATGGAGCATCGAAAGCCGGCAGGCTAATTTACACCAAAGTATAGAGACATATAGAGGGGAGACGGGGAATTGTAAGAATGGATTACTAGGATAGAGAGATATGCGTACTCTATAGAGGCAAATCTCTCTATCCTATGCTTCAAAATGGGAATAGAAATAGAGACGGAGACGCGAAAGGAGTTAGGACCAGTTGTGGTATGCAAACAAAAATTGACAAGATAAGGAAACCAGGAGAGTTAAAAAGGAAAGTCGCTCAAGGAGATGAGGTAGGACTCAGGAGAGAAACATTTGTGCAGAAAAAGGTGATCCAAGTTCATGTTTGATCAGATTGGGGAAACAGAAGTATCGTGCACTTATAAACAGTGGGGAGTGCTATTCAGTTGTAAGAGAAGGATTTCACAAAACGATTGGAGATGGAGTAAACCTGATGAATAGCAACACAAAATTAGAGTCAGTATTGAGTCAGCATAGGAGACGAAGTCATTAGACATTGATTTCAAGTAGTTATATGGATGTATAGAAAAATTATATTGGGCATAGATTTCTTATGTAGGTTCAGAGTACGATTAGACTATGGAAAAAACCTTGTGGAGATAGGGAAAAGCTCGGTACCAATGACAAACGACAGAAGTTTTGTACCAGGAAAAGTGAAAATGAATCCTTATTTGTATATCCTCAGCAATGCGTACAAGTGTGGAAAAAACCGTGTCCTGCCCATTCTTTGATGTTATCAGCCCAGGATTTTCTCTGCCTTCCTCTTCTCCGTTTACCTTCGACTGTTCCCTGAAGGATCGTTTTCGAAAGGGAGTCATGACGAGTTACATGCCCAAACCAGGCAAGCTTTCGACGTTTCACTATTGACAAAAGTGGTTCTTGGTGGCCTGCATAGGTGTTTATCTTCTCTCTAACATAGACATTTGTTTCGTGCTCTTTATAGCAAATGCGCAAAATTCTTCTATAACATTTATGCTCGAAAGCCTGAATCCTTCGCTCTGTATCTGCAGTGAGTGTCCAGCCCTCACACCCATACAAGAGAATAGATAATACAAGTGATTTGTATAATTTGATCTTCACAGGAAAACTGATGTTACTTTTCCATATCACATTCAACCTTGTCATGGCAGCTGAGGCCATCTCATGTCTTGTCTTGATTTCTTTAATTGATCTTCCATCACTACATATAGTGGACCCGAGATATTTAAAGGTGTTAACTTCTTCTAACGTTTGCCCATTTAACGTTATGTTGGTCGGAACATGTTTCTTATGGCTATTCACCAATATCTTGCTTTTTTCTATATTAATTTCCATCCCATACGTTCTTGTTACTTTCTCCAGTCTAGAGGTAAGGTCTTGAAGTTCTGATTCTGATCCAGCTATCAGATCAATATCATCAGCAAAACGTAGGTTGCACAGAGGTCGGCCTCCAATCGATATGGTTGATTTATAATCGTAGAGAGCCTCCTGCATAATATGTTCTAGATATATATTAAAGAGCACTGGTGACAGGATACATCCTTGGCGAACTCCTACAGTTGTTTTGAAAAATTCTCCAATGTCGTTGCTTACAAAAACAGCACTGCTTGCGTCCTTGTATAGTGCTTCAATGATATCTATGATGTTGGTATCAAAATTGAATTTTCTCATTACTTGCCATAAGCCTTCATGCCAGACTCGATCGAAGGCTTTTGTGAAATCGATGAAGTTATGGTATAAATCGTGTTGATGTTGGAGATGTTTTTCGATAAGTAATCTAATATTGAAGATTTGTTCTGAGGTACTTCTTTTTGGTCTAAAGCCAGCCTCTGACAAGATTTCTTCTGATTTCTGTTTTATTCTGTTCAAAAGTATCCTTAACATTACCTTACTTGGATGACTAATAAGGCTAATGGTTCTGTAGTTCTTGCACATTTTTAGATTTCCTTTCTTTGGAAGCGGTATTACTAATGACTGCGTCCATTCTTTTGGCCATTTTTTTGTACTCCATATCTTCTGGCAAATTGTTGTCATATTACATTTGCAATAATCATCATAATTAAAGTACGTTTTTAACATTAAAAAAGAATAATAATAATAATAATGAATGTAAAAATAAAATAAATAAAAATAAAAATAAACATTAATACATAGATTAGATAGATAGATAGATAGATAGATAGATAGATAGATAGATAGATAGATAGATAGATAGATAGATAGATAGATAGATAGATAGATAGATAGATAGATAGATAGATAGATAGATAGATAGATAGATAGATAGATAGATAGATAGATAGATAGATAGATAGATAGATAGATAGATAGATAGATAGATAGATAGATAGTTTATGGTGGTATATAATAAGAACTTGTGACATTTTGGGAATCCGCTGCTGAATGACCTGGGACTTAGTGTGTTGTCAGCACATGCGGAAAATGTTCCCACAGGTGAGCAGCTTTGAGTCCCAAACAGATACTGCCACAGGGAGTGAATTGTTTACGCCTTCACTATACGAGATCCAGCTTTATGACCTATGCTCCTTAGGGAGGTAAAGGGTATTGACTGATAGATAAGAATCGTGCATATAGGCCAGTCTTACATTTTGCCCTTCCTCTTACTCATCTTTTATTGCTAGTTATTCAGACATTCTCCATACTTAAGGTGTTAGTTTAATGGCGATGCAACATTATAAGTAGTATAAAAGCATACATTTACAGTCTTCTTCTTCTTCGATCCTTAACCACCGACCGTCAAAGCAGTCAGTGGCCATCACGCCTAGTGGCGTCTTGTAGGGCAACAACAAATTGATTCCACTTTGCACGGTCGGTGGCCATACTTCGTACAGTGCCCCAACTCTGGTTCATTCTTTGCATCTCAGCCTCCACAGTCCTCCGCCAAGTTGTTTTTGGTCGGCCTCTCTTTCGCTTTCCTTCAGGGGTCCAAAGCATAGCTGTTCTTGTGATGGCATCGGGGTCTCTTCTGAGGACATGACCAACCCAGCTCCAGCGTCTGCCAGCTATGATGGTATGCATGTCCTCTTGCTTGCTACGAGTAAGCAGATCTTGGTTGGTGATGGTATTCGGCCAAAAGATTCGGTGAATTTTTCTTAGGCATGTTGTGTGAAAAGAGGACAATTTTGACATTTCCTTCTCTGTGACTCTCCAGCATTCCGCACCATAGAGAAGCACAGAAAGCACGCAACTCTGGTATAATCTTAATTTTGTGCTTGTGCTGTATTGGGAGGACTTCCAGATGTTATTTAGGCTAAAGAAGGCTGTTCTTGCCTTATTCATTCTGATGTTGATGTCTTTGCCTGCCCCACCGTCTGGTGTTACTATGCTTCCTAGGTATGTGAAGGTATCTGTCTGTACCAGTTGCTGATTCCTTACTGATATGGGCTCAGGGTTGCTCACATTGAGCGTCATGACCTCAGACTTCTTTAAATTGATGTTCAAGCCCACCTGCTGGCTAAATTTATTAAGTCTATCCGTTTTTTCCTGGATGTGTTGATGTGAATGTGCCAGCAGTGCAATGTCATCTGCATATTCCAGATCTTCCAATGTTGAAAATGTAGTCCATCTTATTCCTCTTGGACTGCCCTCTGTTGTCTGGAGCATCACCCAGTCTATGACTGTTAAAAATAGAGTGGTTGATAAGGGGCATCCCTGTCGTACTCCTGTCTTCACCTCGAAGGTTAGGTTGCTCTGCCCAACACTACACGTAAAGTTGGCATAGAGGCTTTTTATGATTGACACTATGCAGCTTGGAATTCCATAAGCCCTCAGTATTTTCCATAAACTGTCCCTATGTATGCTGTCAAAAGCCTTTTCAAAATCAACAAAATTTATGTAAAGCTGTCTTTGCCATTCTGAGCACTGCTCTATAATGTTCCTGAGAGTGAATATATGGTCTACACATCTTCTGTTCTTTCTAAATCCTGCTTGTTCTTTCCTCAGTTTGTAGTCTACTGCCTTTGAAATTCTCTGTATAATTATCCTGCCTAGTATTTTGCTGGGAACTGAGAGAAGAGTGATTCCTCTCCAATTATTGCAGTCTGAAAGATCTCCCTTCTTGGGCAATTTGACAATTATTCCTTTGTTCCACTCTGATGGTGTTGTCCCCGTTTTCCACACTTGTGCAAATAGTGGTTCTAATAGTTCTGCTGCTAGCTCAGGGTCTGTCTTAAATAGCTCTGCATTTAAGTTATCATGGCCCGGAGCTTTACCGTTCTTTAACCCTTTGATTGCTGTGATGATTTCTTCTTTTCGTGGAATGTCTGTATTTACATCTAGATCGTTTTCAGCCTCAGGAACATTCAATTTTGTCTCTGGTATTTCCTTGTTCAGAGTTTCTCTGAAGTGCTCTGCCCATCTTGTTTCCTGTCCCTCTGCTGTCTTGATGAGATTTCCTTGCTTATCTCTTACTAATGTAATATTGTTTGCACCTTGTTTTCCGCTGATGAATTTAGTTATTTTGTATACTGTGCTTTGTTCATTTCTCAGTGCTGCCTCTTCTGCCTGTTTTGCAAGATCGTCTAGGAAATTCCTTTTGTTGGCTCGGGTTTGGCGTTTAACTTCCCTGTCCAGTTGACTGTACTGTTCGCTATATAGTTGCTTTAACCTGGGGGACTTCGCTTCTGTTTTCTTTCTTTTCATTTCCTTTCTCATCTTTATGGTGTTTAGTGTTTCTGGTGTTATCCAGTCTTGCTTCTTCCTTTCCTGGAATCCTAAGCATGATTTGCTACTATCCTTATATATTGTTGAAATGGTGTTACAGTTCTGGTCTATATCATCAGTCAATGTCTTTTCCTGGCTTTTGGCAAATTGATATCGTTTCTTAATGTCAGCCGCAAATGCTTTTCTGGTAAGGGGGTCCTTCAATTTGCTGATGTCAAACCTTTTCTGTGTAGTTACAGTTGGTCCAGCCCTTCTTAGTTTCACTTTCAGTTTTGCAACTACTAAATGGTGATCGCTTCCCACATCTGCACCTCTTCTTACCTTCACATCTTGTAATGCATGTCTCCATCTACCGTTAACCATGATGTGGTCTATCTGGTATCTGTCCCGACCATTTGGTTGATTCCCATGTTAACTTGTGAATTTCCTTATGTGGGAAAAGTGTTCCTCCAATGACCAGGTTGTTAATGCTACAGAAACTTATTAGCTTATCCCCATTTTCGTTTGCTATTCCGCTGCCGCATTTCCCCATTGTTCTTTCATTATATGTATTGTGTGTACCAACTTTCGCATTGAGGTCTCCCATTACTATAACAAGATCATATCTAGGTGTGTCCTCCATTTCTTTCTGCAGTTGTTGATAGAATTCATCCTTGACCTCCTCATCGCTATCATTCGTTGGTGCGTAGCATTGTATTATTGTAGTGTTGGTGAATCTCCCTCTCAATCTCAATCGTATCAGTCTGTTGTTGATGGGTTTCCATTCCAGTAATGTCCTTTCTATCCCTTTCTGTAGAATAATGGCTACGCCTTCACTGTGCTGTCCATCCTCTCTTCCAGAGTAAAGTACTGTTTCTCCTGTTGCTGTTTTAACTTTTCCTGCCCCTGTCCATCTGCTCTCGCTTATCCCCAGGATGTGTAACCTATAGTTTCTCATCTCTGCCGTGACCTGTCTTAGTTTACCTGTCTCGTACATTGTCCTGACATTCCAAAATCCTATTCTTGTATCATGTTTTGCGGTCAGGACATCCGTTTTCATGTCAGTGGCTTCCTTTCGGCTTTCACCACTGACAGTCATACGAGCCACAGACTCCGAATGTCCATCCCGCAGCAAAGTTTGTTCATTTGATGTTGTTTCCGTAACTTCATTATTTTTTTTTACATAGACAGGGGTGTCAGCCCTATGCTAAAACCCCCAACCTGGAGGACCAGGGTACCAGCTTTTGTCTGACCCCTACCCACACAGACCAGTCCAGCTTGGTTGAACCTACCAGGAGTAAAACTCCCACTGGCATAGCTCTGGGGATTGTCAGGGTACGCAAGCTGCCATACCGCTACAAGGTATAGGTACCATTGATGGCAGATACATTTACAGTATTTGATTACAATTAAGAAGTAAGATATATTAAAATGAAAAACTAGATCATTAGACCCTCCATACAGTATATTAGATAATAATTCGAAATATAATCCCTTAGGGCGGCATATAATTGGCACTCATAATGTATTTGAACAGTCTACGATTATATGAGTAGGGACTGTGCATGTTTTTAAGATCATGTGGAAGATTGTTCCAAAGATGAGCAGCTGAGTAAGCCAAGCTCTTCTTGAACAAATCTAGCCTGGGCTTGGGTACCTGTAACTGGTTTAAGCGGTTACTACGTTTTTCATTGAATTTTAAAAGAGGCCACAGATACGTTGGAGCATTCTGTGACAAGATTTTGTGAGCGAATTTAGCTTTGTTAAATAGGAAGCGCTTTCTAAGGGGTAATATTTTAAGATAGTTATATAAATCTGTACAATGCGTTTGGTGTTTATCAGCAACTAGGCGCACTACACGTTTTTGAAGTGAATGAAGCCTTTTTGTGTTGGATATGGAACAACCATCCCAGATTGTGGAACAATAGTCTAGGTATGTTTGTATGTGAGATGTGTAGAACATTTTCCTTGCCCCCTCATCCAGGAAGTGTTTGATTTTGGCTAATTGGTAAACTTGTTGTGCCGTTAGCTTTGTGAGTGCACTTACATGTGAGTTCCAACTTAGGTGCTGGTCAACAGTTAGACCTAGAGTTTTATGTTCATTTACGTTTTCAATTAGTGATGTTCCAATGTAGAGCTGAAGTGTTGTTTCCTGCGAGTTTTGTAGTTTTTGTCTGGTTGATATTAACATACATTTCGTTTTACTAATATTTATTTGCATTCGATTCTCGTTGCTCCACTTAATAATATTATGTGTATCAGTTTGTAAAGATAGTTCTAGTGTGGCGCAACTTTTGTCACTAGTGTAAACAGTACAGTCATCGGCAAACAGATCACAGGATGAGTGTTTGATGTACAGAGGAAGATCATTAATGTATACGGCAAAGAGAAGAGGGCCGAGGATAGAGCCCTGAGGACTACCGATATCGACAACAGTTGGGTTGGACAAAGAATTATTGTAAGACACCACTTGTTGTCTGTCTGTCAGGAATGATTTAATTAACTTCGCCAGCTTAAGATTTACTTTAGAGAAAATTCGAGGAGAATGGGAGTTCAAAGAAAAACGAGACACCAGATTAATTGCCGCGATCGAGGATACCCGTAGGCAACTAAATTATTGGAATCGGAATAAATGGGATAATAGATTTGGGTTAGGTCGGAGAAGTAACCAACCAAGTAATCAAAACCGGATGGAGGTGAGAAAAAATGGAATCTTAACCGACACATTCTGTTCACGGAGAGGAAACGTGAGATGATAACGTCCGAGAGAAGTGGTGTCTGGAGCTAGAGTGGAAGAATTAAAGAAGAAATTAAAGGCGGATAAAGAACATATAACATAGCTGGAAGATTTCGTAGTAAAACATCAAGATATATTTGCGCTGTCAGACTCAGAAGTGACGCAGACACGTACAGTCATTATGGAGATTGAGACGGACCAACAACAACAACCTGTGCAATCCATATCTAACCGTACCCCCTTTATGAGTAGGACAGTTGTTGAAAAAGCTCTTGAAGACATGTTATAGAAAGGTCTCGATCAGAGTGGCTTTTACCGGTGGTTCTAGTAGGAATAACAAATAAAAATAAAAAAATATTTTAAACACAAGCTTTTAATGCACTAAAAAACCCTCAAAAAATTGTTCAAGGAGTTTACAGCTTGCAGTAAAAATGTAACATCAAATCGACAAAATGCCTGGGGCGCTGATTCTATATGAAATTAACTTCTGCTATATACTTCATTGTTGTTGTTGTTGTTGTCGATATCCCATGCTGCTGAGCATATCTACTCTTGGCAGCCCAATGCCATTCTTAAAAAAGTGCAGGTTTTCTGCAGTTGTTTTAACGTTCCGTATAGTGAGTTGGTGACTGTCAGAGGTGTCTGTAAAAGTTTTTTCCTGGCGTTTGTGAGTGATGGACACTCCATGAGGAGGTGTCTGGTTGTTTCATAGGGATGAGAGCAGTGTCTACACATGGGTAGGTGCTGAGGGTTGATACGGTTTAGATGGCTATTGACTCTGGTGTGTCCTGTTCGGAACTGAAAGATAAGACTTTGATTTCTCCTGCTGAGTCTGTTTATGTTGTCGTTGTCTTTTGGGCAGGTCATTTCATTAAAGACATTTCGGCCAGTCGGCCCGTTCGCCCATCTGTTCAGCCAGATTTCTCTTGTGTTGTTTCTGAGAATCTGTTGGACTGTTCTCATGCTGCAGGGTCTGTCCTTTTGTTGTTTAGAGGCTCCTGTTTTAGCAAGTCCATCAGCTGTCTCATTTCCAGTTAGATCACTGTGTCCAGGGATCCACTGTAGAGTTACACTGATGGAGTAGGCTGTGATCAAGTTATGAACCGCTTTTCCTATAAGAAAAATGTCTTTGTTTTCATATGGAGTCTGTTTAAGTGCTTCCAGAACAGACATGGAGTCACTGAAAATCACTATATCTGATGGCTTTCGTTCCATAAGGTCAAACTGTTGGTGTAGTAATTCAATGGCTGTCTTGATGGCCTCAGCCTCCGCTTCATAATTTGAACAATTCTCACCACAGGAGTCACAGAACTCATAAGAGGATCCATCCAGGTACCATATGCAGACGCCATATCCTGCAAAAGAGGTGGTCTTGAAAGCAGAACCATCTGTGTAGGCCTGGATTGCTGACGTTGGGTAGCTGTTTATGGTCTCCAAGGCACACGTCTTCAAGACTGTGGGTAGTGTTTCCTTGTTGGCCGTTTTATCTATCAGTTGTGTTTTGACAGTTGGTTGATGGAAGTTTTCCCAAGGGGGTGGTCCAAAGTATTTGTTTTCCAATTCTCTCTCTTGCGGGAGATGGTGTTTATCATTTTCCTCTTTGGCTATGTCCAGGAGAGATAGTTGTTTCAGTCTTCGTGTTTGTTTCCAAGTGTCAATAAGTACTTTGTTTGGGTGGTCTTTCTCTTGTCTCCTGTATCTCTCTACAGCTTCAGTCAGTGCTCTTTTACGCCTAATATCCAGTGGCTCTATATTGGCATCTATCTCGCATACGGCTGTGGGTGTTGATCTCATCCCTCCACAAATTAACCTGAGAGCTTGGTTCTGCACACGGTCCAGAGATGAGATGGTATTAGTACTCACAATGGTCTGGAGGGGGAGGTTATAGTCTATCACTGATCTCACATAGCCGATATATAGCTGACGAAGTGTTAGTTTATCCGCTCCCCAATTTGTACTAGCTAGCCGTATGATGAGGTTTAGACGCTTACATGCTTTTTCCCTGAGGTTGTAGATGTGTCCATCTAGTTTCAATTGTCTGTCCAGTTTTACTCCTAGATAGACTGGGTGCTCCACTTTTGTTAGCGTTTCCCCATTCAGTTTGATGTTGATAGGTCTTTTTGCTATTTTGTGGCTGCGCGAGAAAGTGGTGTACAGTTTTCTGCGTATTGATTTTTAGTTTCCACAGTTCACAATATACTGACATTGTAAGGAGAGCTCTGTTGATCTTGGCTTTTGCCAGAATGGGATATTTATCAGTAGTCCAGATGGCAAGGTCATCGGCAAACAGCGCCTTCGACACATTCAGATGTTTGGCAAGGTCATTAATGAAGATGAGGAAAAGGGTGCAACTTAAAGGAGAGCCTTGAGGCAGTCCTTCTTCCAGCGTTCTTTTCCGTGAAATTGCACCAGCATAGTTGGTGGCTATGGTTCTATTTGTTAGGAAGGCCTGTATCCATCTAATCATTTTCCCTCCTATTCCCATTCTTCTCATCTTTAGCAAAAGTCCCTTTCTCCAAACTCTGTCGTAGGCTTGCTCAAGGTCGATGAACACAGCGATTGTGCTTTTTCCCTCTTGAAAACCATCCATCACATTCTGTGTGAACCTGAAGAGGGGGTCATCTGTGCGGCACTTACGTCTGAAGCCTGCCTGGTTGTTGTCCAGAAGGTTCCAGCTTTCCAACCACCAATATAGTCTGTTGTTTACCATTCTCTCGACCAGCTTGCCTAAGCATGAAGTGAGGGATATGGGCCTATAACTTCTTGGTGTTCCCGGTGGTTTCCCTTTCTTCAATATAGGCAAGATGGTTGCTGTCAGCCATACTGATGGTAGCTGTCCCTCGTTCCACGTTCTATTGATGAACCACAGAAGTGTCTCTTTTGCCTTTGGCCCTAGCTGACAAATCATCTCATTTTTAATTTTATCTGGTCCTGGAGCTTTATTTTTGGCCAGTTTCCGTAGTGCCATTCTCAGTTCTTGTGGGCGGAACGGATCATCGAACGCAGCCATATTGGCCTGATCTAAGTTACGCGTGGATGTGTTCTTTAGGAGCACTTTGTCTAGTTTCTTTCTCTGTTGTGTTTTATTTACACTGGCGTAAAAATTGTTGAAGACATCGGCTTTCTTGCTGCTTGATGTTACTTCATCACCACTTCCATCCACCATAGGTGTTGGGTTTGTCTTTTTCTTGCTTCCCTCGAGGTTACTAAGGAGTCTCTAAACTTTGTTCCCTTCTCTTTTTAAATCTAGTTTATTGCAATTTTCTTTCCAAGTCTCCCGTTAATTCTTCTTGGTGACATACCTTACTTTTGCTGTCCACCTGTTGTACTCTGTTTTATTTAGGGTGGTGGGGTATTTTTCAGCCTTCTTTCTAGCCTCTCTCCTCTCTTTGACTGCTTCAGCTAGTTCAGATGTCCA
Organism: Oreohelix idahoensis; assembly: GCA_024509875.1. Classification (NCBI taxonomy): domain Eukaryota; kingdom Metazoa; phylum Mollusca; class Gastropoda; order Stylommatophora; family Oreohelicidae; genus Oreohelix; species Oreohelix idahoensis. The sequence continues at coordinate 154,870 of JAMPIV010012950.1, forward strand.
GTAAGGTTTATACTTTTTATGCTTCCCCCTTGGGATGCACCTTTTGGCAGCTGCTAGGATTGTGGTACATATGTTGTTGCATGTAGTATTAATGTTATCAGTTCTAATGATTTGACTGAATCCAGCATCAGTTTCTCGGCCGTAGCGGTCCCAGTCTGCTTTCCTGAAGTTCCAGGATGGTTTACCAAGGGACTTCTGTGTCATCTGTGGTGTTAAAATAGTTGTTAAAACAGGGCGGTGGTCACTTCCCACATCTTCTAAGACTTTGATGATACTATTTTCTGCTATCCCAGCTGAAACAAATGTCAGATCTGGCCGGCTGGTCGAGCCGTGTGCCCTGTGAAGGAGTGTTGGTGGAGTTTCCAAGTTCTGCAGTAGCATTAAGTTGGTACTGCTGCACAACTCCTCAACCTCTAGGCCCCTACTGTTAAACCGCCTGTATCCTAGAGCAGGAATGTGAGCATTAAAATCACCAGCTACGACAGTTTTCTTTAGTATGGGCTCAAACTCAGGCAGACCTTTTGATGAGGTCGGGGGACAGTAAATGTTGTGTAGTGTGTACTTGGTGTTATCCTTGCCCCATAGCTTTATTATTTGGTGGTCGATATCCGCTGTAGGGTTGTTGGTTACTGTGGCTTGGGTATCGTTTCTGATTAAGGTCATGATGCCTTGGCACTTCAGGCATTCACATTTGTACTGTGTATAACCCGTGATGTTAATTTGTCTCCGTGGGAGTATTGTTTCCTGGAGAAGGGCTACTTGTACTTGATGTTCGTGTAGTATTTTTGTAAGCTCAATTGTCTTGTTCTGTAGTCCAGCTATATTTAGCTGTAAAATGTTAAGGTTCCCCTTCGCTGACTTAACCCGTGATGTTAATTTGTCTCCGTGGGAGTATTGTTTCCTGGAGAAGGGCTACTTGTACTTGATGTTCGTGTAGTATTTTTGTAAGCTCAATTGTCTTGTTCTGTAGTCCAGCTATATTTAGCTGTAAAATGTTAAGGTTCCCCTTCGCTGACTTTTCACAAGGAGCAGGGGATTTATCTCTCTTGCGCGGGCCTTGGTAACCGAGGCGACGCCCGAGCTCGTATGGAATATGTTGTTTGACTGGCATTGGAGGTATTGGGTGTTTGCTGCAGACATCTCCCTCCCAAAGAATGCAATGGGTATGTCTTCCTCCATGAGTATTGGATTGGTTTGCTTGGCCACTCACCTTTTTGGCTCTAAAGATCACTTTGCTTTGGGGGTTCAGGTGGGGTTCACAGAGATGCATTCCCCGCTAGTCACAAGCGCTCACGATGCAGGCCTCATTTCTTCGTTCTGTGGCTGAGCTTTTGCTGTGGCTGTGTCACGTCCTGCATCCGATGCCTTCACGATTTTCCCCAGCACAGTGGTTCTAAATTTCCATTGAGTTTTAGTGGCTTTCCTTCCCATGTCTCAGGAGTTGGACAAAATCTGACGATGGGTGCAATGTCAGGTCGCACGGTACTCTTGCTGCAGCTGGGACGTTGGGCAGGGCCCGGATCACATCTAAGTAAAGACCTATATTTTACCATCACCACTTCAGGATCCTTGGTGAGGTTATCGAGGATTGGACAGAGAAAGCTTTGGTAGGCAAGTAGAGAAGAGAGAAAGTAGCATTTAACCCATGAGTGGGGTTTGGGTTGGTGTTGGCCAGAGCATGGTCCACTCGCTGGTGGGTATTGCGCCTGCACCTTAAGAGGGGTCCCAAACAACTCCCAACCCAGTTATACCGCCAGGCACTCGGTCGCCCCCATAGCAAACTCTGTGAGAACGGGGTCACCTCGTGAAGGTGCTGCTATGGACACGTTTGTGCAGGAGAGGCCATATGCCAGAAGCTTACTACAAGACAGTAGCTTCCGCGGCGATCACTGCACCTGGATATGAGAGGCTATGTGTTCGCTTCAACATCCACTGATGTAGGTGGGACGTCGTGGCCCGAACCCTACATAGACCCCCATATACTTCATTAGAACCTATGTATAAAATATATGATGAGCGCTTAAGCGCCCAAGGATTTTTTTGTTTTTGGGTTTTTATTGCATTAAAAGCCTGTGTTTAAAATATTTTTTATATTTTTATTTTATTTTTGTTGTTTTTAAAATTACGTCAAATGTAATCGAGACCGATTATTTGCAGTTATCGCCCATTTTTAGTGTTTTTTTTTTTAATTTGAAAAAAAAAATTAATTTTATTAAGTTTATTATTTTTTGATTATTTGTATTATGTCAGTTTGTGTATATGTCTGGGAGGGAGGGGAAATAAAGTCTCAATAGAGACAATCTTGTTGGAAAGAAAACATCTTGATTATTTGCAGTTATCGCCCATTTTAGTGTTTTTTTTAATTTGAAAAAAAATTAATATTAATTTTAATTTTATTAAGTTTATTATTTTTACGACTGATTATTGTATTGTCATGGGGAATACACAACTATGCCAATTTTCAGAGCTATTGCTCATTTGGAAAGGATTGAAAAACTGATTGCAAGATTTGAAGATAACAACAGGATGACATCTGTTGCGAGTTAAGGAAAAGCCTGTAAAAAAAAGATGGAACGTATCGATTTTGTTGTGACTACCGAGCGTTAAAGAGAGTGTCGAAAGTGGTAACGTACCTAGAATAGATGATATATTGGGCACATTGGGCGATTCGGAATGGTTTACCTCTTTGAATGCTAGATCTGGGTTTTGGGGTATATCTATGTTAAATGATGCAAAGAAAAAAAGTACCTTTTGTACCCATATTGGCAGTTTTACCTGGAATGTTATGTCTTTTGGGTTAAAGGGTAGCCTGCAACATATATGGGATTAATGGATGATGTTTTGCGAGGGATGCAGGGATTTGCCATGGCCTACATTGACGACATACTTATTCATACTGCACGATCGGAAAAAAGATCATTTGGAGCATGTAGAACGGGTGTTCGGGAGATTGAGACAGCATAAAATAAAACTGAAACTAGAAAAATGTGATTTTTTTAAAGACAGAGACAGGATATTTAGGATTTATTATTGATAAGAATGGAACGAGATCAGACAGTGAAAAAGTACAGGCGATCCAGAAAATGTCAGGGAAACACGTGGGGTGCTAGGAACATTTGCATATTTTCAAAAACATATAGGTGGCGAAAGTATATTCCAAGGCAGTTGATAAAAAGGGTCCTGGGTCAATATCTTGATAATGACGGACATGTAGGTAGGTATAATACATTAGACATTATCAAGAAGAGATACTTCTGGCCGGATATGTACAAAATTATAACGGAATATGTGGGAAATTGTGAGATATGCAAGTTGAGGAGAATGAAGCCTGTCAAATGTCCACTGCAGGAGATGGATAGACCGCATTATCCATAGCAGAAAATTAGTATAGATTTATCTGGACCGTATCCACGAACAGCTGCAGGAAATTCCATGATAATACACTTTTTGGATTGTTATACGGGTTGGACGGAGTGTTTTGCTGACAAGGATGGGACATCATTCACGATTACTCGGATATTTGTTACGGAGATTATTCCAAGGAATGGATGTCCGAGGGTCATTCTTACAGATAATGGAAGGGCATTTTTAGGTAATCTATTTCAAGGAATGGTGCAAAAACAGAAGATAACAAATATTACCACTAATTTCTACAGGCCCCAAGGGAACTGGATGAATGAGCGCATGCATGGTACCATAAATTACTTCATCTGTAAATGCGGTCAGGGGAATACCGAGAACTGGGATTAATTTTTGAAACAAGCCATGGAAGCAATTAGGTTCAATATAAATGAGAGTAGGGGAATGCCCCCATTCTATCAGTTGTACGGGCGAGATCTCATATTTCCGATTGAGCAGATACTAAAAGACAGGAAACGATATTTTGGAGAGGATTTCACAGAGATTATAATACAGGAAGAACATAAGGCTTATAAATTTGTGACTATACAATTAAAGAAGGACTTTGAAAGGCAAAAGCGTTATGCAGACAAAAACGCTAAGTTGAAGGAATTTCAATCAATTATTCCCGACGTCTGACAGTTGTATTCAAGTGTAGCATTCATAATTTACGCTGATTCAGAATCGGCACTCTTCCATAGAGCCAGCCGATAAGATTATCATCATTTATTAGTTGTAACAGTTTTTTGCAACCAGATGTTTCCCAATACTGGAAGTATTTTCCTCTTTTAACTGTAAACAACAAGATCGCGCTCTTGCATCATCTATTGGCGGTGACATTGTGTTCATCCAGGAAAAACCCACACCAGATTCGGCGTTCACCTCACTAGACTTTGTTTGTTAGAGGATAAACTGGGGCCAATTTGGGAAGAGAACCTGACATTTCATATATTTAAAGGATAATTGTATTTGCAAGGGATATCACCAAGAGTAGGTAAGAGTGATTGAGTGGTCACTGTATGAGAGAGACTCTCAGAGAGAGTGAATAATTTTCTTTGTTACAGGGACTTCACCAAAATTGGATTTGCTTAAACTTTTAACTTTACTGAGTAGCATATAGTAGGAACTTGTTTCTTTATTGTCTTCTGTACCATAGTGCAAATCTTCGACCTTTGGGTTATTAACTTTTTCGGTTCTTTTCTCCATAAGGGGAGGGCACATTTATTTTGCTATTTTCATATGTATGTAAATCTGATTTTATTTGATCCTTCTTTAGATATTTGATGTTGCCAAGTTTAAATGATAATAAACAACAAAAGAAACTTAAATTTGTGTGTTCGTCAGACCCACACCCAATTAACTGTAGTTTTTCACGTGTATGTGTCTTGTTGTCACATAGCTGTGTGTGCGTGTAGTTAAACTTATATTTGTATGTTATTATGTATGAGGAGGGCAAGGTTGTCTTGTACTAAATTATAGTCGTATAGATAGGCTGGACTAGAAAAACTAACTCATTCCAGAGACATATCTCTCCTTAAGCTATCACCCGTGAAATCTATTTCTCATACCTTTTTCTCACATACTTATCACCATCCACTCTACTCAAACGGGACCAAAAATAACTCAAAACCTATCTGTACGACCAATACAAAAAGCAAGAGGAGCTTTCATTGCATTGGGAAATATATGGAGATCAAGAGAAATCGGATCCAACACGAAAATAAGAATCTACAACTCAAATGCGAAGTCAGTCCTATTGTATGACTCTGAGACATGGAGAACAACAAAGACAACAACCAAAAAGCTACAGACGTTCATAAATGAGTGCCTGCTTAGAATAGAGGGATTAAAATGGTATGACAAGGTTACCAACGTGGAACTGATGACAAGAACTAGACAAGTGCCAGTGGAAAAAGAGATGAGAAGAAGACGATGGCGATGGATAGGATACACACTGAGGAAACCTGTTGATAGCATTACAAGGCAGTCCTTGTTCTGGAACACCCATGGCAAGAGAGGCAGGGGTAGACCAAGAAGCACATCGAGAAGGGAGCTGGAAACAGAGGTAAAATTGATGAGGAGAACGTGGAAAGAACTTGAGATGATGGCACGTGACAAGAGGACTTGGCATGTGTTTGTTGAAGGCCTAAGCCTTGGAGCTTAACTTAATAATAAGTCACGGTAAAATATTTGTTTGATTGCCGCCAGTATTGGGAACTGTTGGCGACTCAAATAAGAAGATTAAAAAAGTGCGGTAATAACCTTCTGGTTAAAAGCCGCAGTGAAAAACCTATGCACGTCCCATCTCTCAACTTTTGTGATTCATTATCAATATCCTTTCACTCCCCAAGGAGCACAGGTCTTCAACAAACACATACCAAGTCCTCCTGTCACGTACCATCAGTTCATGTTCTTTCCCAGTCTTCGTCATAATTTTCACTTTTGTCACCATTTTCTCTTCTCGGTGTGTTTTTTGGTCTATCTCTTGTGGCCGTATGACCTACTACCATAGCATTTATTTGTGCTAGAGACTAATCATAATAAAATAATAGAAATTATCATTCACTATTATAGAAAAAAGCAAGCAAGATTTTTTTAAACAAATACAAAAATAAATAAATAAACAAAAGCCCGATACACATTGAGTATAGGATGAAGCAAGGTGAAATTAACTATGTCAAGTTTGGCATAAGCCAGGTTAATGATCGGCGGGAGTTACCATAGAAATAGTGACGTAGATAGGAATAGCCTAACTCCCTGTAAGATCGCCTGATGGAATGACCAGTAAGAAAATTAACAAAATAAAACTTTGACCAATGACAATTGACCAGCAGCGCTTTACTAAAACCGGCTCAAAGATAATTTTCTGAAAGTTTGTTGTACGGAATTGAGCATTGCATAAGAACGTGTTTGTGACCGTGTGAGGATATGTATCCCCAGTCTGACACACAAGTCTTGCTCCTACGTTGAGATATTCAACAAGAAACTTAGTGTATTCAACAAGAAACTTAGTGCATTTACATACTCTTCAATATTTATGCAGTTTGTAGGAAGAGATTTCCTTTATTGTGAAAATCTGTGCATACAGATTATATCTTTGTGATTCATCCGCGTAAGTACTCGTACGTTCCAAGGAACTGTATTTCTTTTTCAGCTCGATTTTTCGTGATAAGTCCCTGATCTTTGAAACTAATGAAGCTGCTGAAAGAAGAAATAAGTACTGTAGAGATTCCTACATACGAAGCGCCCAACTATGAAATAATAAACACTAAGGACTTAGAGAAGTTTGAAACTGTTGAGGAATTGTACAAACCACCTTGGATAGAAATTAAGGAGGGACGATTTATCGTGCATGATGAAAAGGGTGCTTTTGATGTAAATAGATGAAACATTGTTGCAATATTTGCCTGTTGATCTTAAACAGTTCTACTTCCAATAAACTTCATTTTAATTGTCAAGGCTGTTGATGGATTACTTAACAGTTGGATATGTTAAATGTTATGTACAAGTTTGATACACCATCACCACTATTGTCTCCTATCATAACATCTTATAAGAGGAACGAACAAACCTGGGACCGAATAGATTAAAACCAAGAAAGAAATACCTCTGGTGGACTTTAAGCCAGTCAAGATCTAACTTGGAGTAAACAAGAAGAGTAAAAAGGAAAACTATTATTAAACCGCGCGCGGTTACATGTTAATAGAAATGGTGCCGTACGGTTACACTCTGCCTCTTTTGTGTTTACTGATAATTATTCATGCTTTCCCCTGGCTAGTTAGGATGTTTATTAGTGCGTACACATTTCACTGCAGAAATGCATTAAATTAGCGTGTGTGTCTGTAAGAATGAATAAATGCGCTGAAATAACTACACACGTGTTAGTTTATGTTAGTGTTTATATGTCTCTCTGTATCTCTATATCTCTGTCTCTATACATTAATCATTTTTGACATATCTCTGACGCTATCTCTATCTATCTTTATTTCTCGCTATCTATATATCTCTCTATCTCACTCTATCCTATCTATCTCTCTCTTTCTCTCTCTCTCTCTCTCTCCATAATGCTCTATGTCTCCATCTCTCTCTATCTTTCTCTATCTGACTCTATCTCTATCTCTGTCTCGCTCTCTCCATCTCTCTCTATCTCCATCTCTCTAATTCTCTATCTCTCTCTTTATTTCTAACCATCCCTCTATCTCCCTCACTCTATCTCTCTCGCTTTCAGTATCTTCCTCTATCTCACTCTCTCGCTATCTCTACCTCTTTATCTCTCTAATTCAATCTTTATCTTTGTCTCTCTATCTCTCTATGTATCTATGTCTCTCTATCTCAATATCTATCTCTTTCTCTCAATCATTGTCTATCTCTCTATTTCTGAATCAATCTCTAACTATATCTCTCCTTCTCTTTATCTATCTTTCAATCTCTTCATATCGCTCTCTCCTAATCTATCTCTATCTATCTAGTCCACTCAAGGGTAATAAATAACTAATTAATAAGTGTATAACTAATTACGTCTGCAGCTGGACGTATAATCCCGTATACTCCTCTCTCTTCATCCATCCATCCATCAATCGATACTCTCTCTCTCTCTCTCTCTCTCTCTTTCTTTCTCTTTCTCTCTCTGTCCCTCACACAAATTGCAAGAAATCATCAAAGTAAAAAATTAAGGTTGACGAGTTTTCATTCCATGCATCAATTTAGAGTCAAGCGATATCAGCTTCTCTATCATCTTAAGACATTGCCAGATTCTTATGATTTTAGATTGTCCTGTGACAATCAACAAAATAGAGAGACAATGATTTGATAATTTAGGTGTATCCTACTAGAAGTAGCCTTTGCTCATGTTCAAGGAACCCAAACGGCGCCATCGCATTTATGTGAAAGAAACTCTTGAAAGGGCGCACAGCCAATTTTATACCCCATGTATATATATCTATTTCGATGCTTTAGGCAAAATTGACAACGATATCACCACCAAGACAATCGATACTAAATGGGAACAACTGAGAACAGCAATGACAGAAGCAGCTGTAGCGACCACCGGATACCTAGTACATAAAAAGAAAAAATGGATGAGAGAAGATACTTGGGATAAAATACAAGAAAGGAAAACAGCAAAACTTAAACTACTAGCGGCAAGTACACATAATGCAGTTGAATCTTGCAAACTAACTTATAACTTGTTAAATAAAGAAGTGAAGACAAAAACTCGAAGAGATAAAAGACATTTCATCAATGAACTGGCCGTAGAAGCTGAAAATGCTGTAAGAACTGGTAATAGTAGGTGCCTTTATCAAATTACAAAACAACTATGTCACCAGCCTACTGCTATGGAAACACCTGTTAAAGGTAAATTAGGGAATTCAATACCAACAGAAAAAGAACAAATGAAGAGATGGGCTGAGCACTTCATGGAGGTGCTAAACAGACCACCACTAACAGTAACACCTGATTTTATTAATGAAACACCCACAACCACCTTGCCAATAACTTGCGATGAATTCACGCTGGACGAGATCAAACAAGCCGTTAAAAGATTAAAAAAATTTAAAGCTGCTGGAGTTGACGAAATTTCAGGGGAAATGATTAAAGCAGTTAATGACAACAACCTCTTGATAATTTTAGATATTATAAATGAAGTATGGAGAGAAGAACAACCACCACAACAATGGAAAGACAGTATTATTGTAAAGTTACCGAAGAAAGGTGATCTATCAGACTGTAATAACTGGCGTGGTATATCTCTATTATCAGTACCTGGAAAATTATTATGTTGCATGATGTTAGAAAGACTTAAATTGCATGCTGACGAAAAGATCAGAGAAGAACAAGCGGGTTTCAGGCCGAAACGATCATGTATTGATCAAATATTCACGCTAAGAACAATTATAGAAGAATCAGTGGAAATGCAATCGCCACTTATTATCACCTTCGTCGATTTTCAAAAAGCCTTTGATAGTCTACACCGCCCATCATTGTGGAAGATACTTACAATCTATGGTTTTCCAACAAAATATGTGAATATAATCAAAGTGCTATATGACAATGCAAGATGTTGTGTTAGAACAAATAAAGGGAATACAGAATGGTTTACAGTAGAAACAGGGGTGAAACAAGGCTGTATTATGTCACCACTACTTTTTGGAATAGCTATTGATTGGGTTATGAGAAACTATACCCACAATGAACAATTAGGTATAAAATGGACAAATGGAAAATTCCTGGGGGACCTGGATTTCGCAGATGATTTAGCATTCTTGAGTTCAACACCCAGACAATCCCAAGAAGCAGTAAATAATTTGTGCCATCTCTCGGTTAAAATAGGTCTCCAAATAAATGGCTCTAAAACTAAAGCTATGAACTTTTCTAATGAGACCTTTGATATCATCTTGAACGGGGAAAAACTACAGAAAGTTGAAAGTTTCAATTATTTAGGCAGTAAAATGACTCAGGATGGTGACACAACAAGAGAAATTCATACTAGAATTGCTTTGGCAGCTAGCGCCTTCAATAGATTATCTAACATTTGGAAATTACGATCATTGAATATACATACCAAGCTTCGTCTGTTTAATTCAAATGTTATCTCAGTGTTAACATACGGCTGTGAGAGTTGGAAAATAACAAAATCATTGGAGAACAAGCTGAATACATTCGAGAACAAATGTCTTAGAAAACTCATGAACATCAGTTGGAAAGAATTCAAGACTAATCGACAAATAAGAGAAGACTCTAGGAAGAAATATGTCTCCGACTATATAAGGAAAAGACGATGGTCATATATCGGTCATGTCCTACGAATGCAAAACAACAGAATACCATTGCAGGCACTCACTTGGGTTCCTGAGGGTAAGAGGAAAAAAGGAAGACCAAAAGAAACACTCAGAAGAACAATAATAAGAGAAGGAAGAACGTTGGGCCTAAATAATGTGCAAGAGCTAAGAGGAGTGGCGTCACAACGAACAACCTGGAGAGCACTGCTTTCTGCCTTTTGCACCGTGTTTGGTGCTTAAAGAATTTATTATTATTATTATTATATATATCTAAACGATCAAAATATTGACAATGTTCTTTGTTGAATATTATGACGAAAGCTAAAATTACAGGAAACTGGCGACATCTCAACATGATAGGAAAGCTAGTACCTCTTGGCTCTAAACATGCGCAGAATGAAAACTGTATAACCGCCTGTGATGATTTATTGTCATCTTTTTTATTCAATCCTTTGTCTTTACATTTTGCAAAATGTTAAAGTTATAAAAAAAAAAGAAATTTAAATGTATCAACGGGTCATTTGTTGGGAAACTACATTTTTAAACGTTTCTCTCATTACTTGCTAAGAGATTTGTGAAATAACAAAGATTATTGGCCTCTACGTGGTACGACTCTTAAGGTGTGTACAAGATAGCTTTCAATTAAAGCATTGTGCAATTCTCGTTGTTTCTGTATTTTCTCGAAACGATGGAGCGAAAGTTTTTAAAACGCTGCATGCGTGTTCTTATAAAAGATGCACAATGGATTCACTAGGTGTCCCAAAATAGATAATGCCTTTACTTCTTTCCTTTTAACGGCACATACTTTTTTTTTTTTTTACTTGTTGTGTGTAACAAGTAGATTATGTTTGTAGGTATAATAATAATAATAATAAATTCTTTAAGCGCCAAACACGGCGCATAAGGCAGAAACCAGTGCTCTCCAGGTTGTTCGTTGTGACGCCACTCCTCTTAGCTCTTGCACATTATTTAGGCCCAACGTTCTTCCTTCTCTTATTATTGTTCTTCTGAGTGTTTCTTTTGGTCTTCCTTTTTTCGCTTACCCTCAGGAACCCAAGTGAGCGCCTGTAGTGGTATTCTGTTGTTTTGCATTCGTAGGACATGACCGATATATGACCATCGTCTTTTCCTTATATAGTCGGAGACATATTTCTGCCTAGAGTCTTCTCTTATTTGTCGATTAGTCTTGAATTCTTTTCAACTGATGTTCATGAGTTTTCTAAGACATTTGTTCTCGAATGTATTCAGCTTGTTCTCCAATGATTTTGTTATTTTCCAACTCTCACAGCCGTATGTTAACACTGAGATAACATTTGAATTAAACAGACGAAGCTTGGTATGTATATTCAATGATCGTAATTTCCAAATGTTAGATAATCTATTGAAGGCGCTAGCTGCCAAAGCAATTCTAGTATGGATTTCTCTTGTTGTGTCACCATCCTGAGTCATTTTTACTGCCTAAATAATTGAAACTTTCAACTTTCTGTAGTTTTTCCCCGTTCAAGATGATATCAAAGGTCTCGTTAGAAAAGTTCATAGCTTTAGTTTTAGAGGCATTTATTTGGAGACCAATTTTAACCGAGAGATGACACAAATTATTTATTGCTTCTTGGGATTGTCTTGGTGTTGAACTTAAGAATGCTACATCATCTGCGAAATCCAGGTCCCCCAGGAATTTTCCATTTGTCCATTTTATACCCAATTGTTCATTGTGGGTATAGTTTCTCATAACCCAATCAATAGCTATTCCAAAAAGTAGTGGTGACATAATACAGCCTTGTTTCACCCCTGTTTCTACTGTAAACCATTCTGTATTCCCTTTATTTGTAGGTATGGCCTCTTTTAATTCACAGTTTTATGGGTCATTTTTGTTTAACTGAAATTTGTTTAAGGTGATGTCCTCTCTTATATACAAGTTTATATTTGTAAATGCATAGATCTTCATCCAGCAGGTTGGTTACAACAAATTATATTTACTTTTTTGTATGTTTATTTCCATATCATGACCAGACTGACAAGGGCTTTGACCGTAGTACATTTGACAAGCAAATGTCTGTGATGAGGGGCCAGGTAGGTGTAAACAACAATCCTTTGATTTAGATTCTTTCTATTTCAGAAAAAAAGAACAGTACCAAGTACGGGACAGAGGGTAGGTTTGGTATTTGAATAAACATTTAAACACATACTTACTGTTCTTAGTCTTCTATCATTTACTAGACACAGTATTAAGGTCTTTGTCTTGTGTAATCTGACCTATACTGTATAACATGGGAACAACAGAAGTTATTGAATCATTAATAGGCTGGATGGCCGTAGGTAAAATTCCAGTGTTATGTGTTGCGAGTCGCGCGAATAACCCCTGTCATCGAAGCACTATTTAAGTGGTGCTAGATGGCAGGGAGGATAGTGTGATTCGCTTCCGTAGCTAGGCAGTGGTGCCGCACGGAAGGTCCTGGTTTCGATTACCCGGTAAGCCACTCACATCTGTTGTTTTTCTGTTGTCTAGTTTTCTACTTCTTTATTTCTCACGAGCGCCTGAAAACATACCTTTATGTGTGTGTAATATTTATTTACTGTTTACAGGCCTCGGGTGTCCCTTCTTTGTGTTTAATTGTGTGCCTAGCCAGGTTCAGGTCAGGTCACTTGACCAATCTTAAAAACAAACACACATGCATAGACTTGCTGATTGGTTAGTTTAGTTTAATTTACATGTTTGCTGTAGTTACAGACATCATTATGTGTAAATACTTAATGAATTAGGAGACACCTTCCCTCCCCTCACCATTCCTCAAACAGACTGGGTGACAATTGTAGAATGGGACTGACTGTATAGAGGACTTGATTTCTCAGACATTAAGTTTGTTGTTACTGTTGTTTTTTCCCCCCATTCTTTAAATATTATGAGTTTATATTTTATCAAGACTTCATTTGTTTCACAGATCCTGAACTTAACTCAAGCTCTGAAGGAGTCCAAATCTCCAGTCCAGCTAGTGCAGATGACCCCTCTGACTGTTGAATGTAGGAAATTAAAAACAAGCAAGACACTGAAGAATATATACAGAATTCCACCCTGAGGGCTCCATTTTTTTCATGTTGCAGAGCTTTGACTCATAAGGCTTCTAGTGTTACTTCAGTCAATGAAATTTTGTTGGACATAGTCTTCAGATGTGCATTTGTTATGTTTTGTGGAAAATATTAAGCTACAAAGTACTTTGTGGTAAATCATAGAGCTGACCAACATTTAAAGTGCTGTACTCTGTATGTTATTTGATAATGTATGAGCATTATCAAATCATCTTTATGGAGATTTAAAGCAGTAAAAAGGAAGACACACACTGTGCTTGGAAAAATTTCTAAGAAATAGTTATCAATATCACAACAGTTAATAACAATGTTGAACCATGGTGATAATTGGTTGAAGGCATGAGACATGCTGAGGCTTGAATAACAATCATTAGATTGACAGGATAGTTTGGAGAGTGCCATTTGTTAAATATTAACGTATCTGTCATGATAGTACAAGACTTTCATTGTATTTTTGTTGTGAAAATGCCTGAAATTAATGAACACCACCTTAATTATTTTCTTCTTAGCAACAAAAGTCAATACCAAGTTAGTAGTATATTAGTGCTAACTCTGCACCAAACAACTGTATCACAGTACAAGTTGTCCATTAGACAGGTGTATACAAAATTGTGGCTGTCCACTAAAACAATGCTTATTTTCTGCAAGCAACTGCATTTGTGGTGCCTGCATTCCATAAAACAGCAGTATCAACTATGCTAGCTGTTTGCTAACACTAAAAGGCAGTTTCAGAGGTGGTATTTGTGGTGGGTTTTTATTAAATGTTTGGTGTGAAGGCCCCTGAACACACTATGATCAACTCAACTAACACAGTGATTTAAATTTTGGTATTGAAAAATCTTTTTTTACAATTTATTTGGTCCTGAACCTAATATTATTTTGGTCAGGACTATCAAGATCAAAGGAAATCAAATTATATGTAGATATGGAATTCAATTACACAAAAGGGACAATGTGTCCAAGCACATAATATGAAATATAATAATGGTGTTGTTAAACATCTAACTAATTATTACTGGTACTAGATGGCGGGTTAGGGTGTTTACATCATCCCCATATCCTTATTCACAAATCTTTTATGCACTTTAGTGGGAGGAAATGGTGTTTTAATAACACAATTTGTTTATAAAATACTATGTTGATGAATCGTTTCGTGCCAGATCATATTCACTTAACTGGCACGTGTAGTTGCAATACCGTTATCTGTCCGGCCAACGGCCACTGTCTCACTTTTCCTGAGATAATATGGTATAGAGCTGGTACCACTAGAGACACAACCACACTCATATAGATTCTTCCCTCAGGAAAACTGGCACTTGACTAGTGCCAGTAAGAAACCCTGCAATATGAAATTTATGTTTCCTTCTTTACATAGTCTTTATGCTACCATTTCCACAAACAACACATTCACAATAAAAGAACAGGGTCAGATCTCTCTGACCAACCCAGCTCATCCAATCTAGATTACAATTGGTACCAGTTTTCTTTTTCCTCTCCCCTAATGGCTGCAACATCTCTGCCATTATCATTGATCTTTTTTCCATAAAATAAGATAGGTGATATGATCCCTGCTGACAATCTATGTAATCTTTTGTTTCTACCTCTCTGGTATTCTGTTAATATGGTGGATCAACATCTAGGCCCTGCATAATTCTGCTAGGGACCTATGAACTTACAGTCGTAAAATATTTTTCATATGGCAGTATCTCACACTCAATTTTTTAAATAAAATAGTAATAATTTCGTTCTTACCACAAATTCAATGACATACACACAGGTACGCTGATTTGGCGCAAATTTAGCTGTGCCGCTGCTAGACTTTGACTGCTTTTACTAGTTAGGTCTTCAATATATTGTGAAGCAAGTCAAACTTCTGGTCTATCAATCGACCTGTTAAAGGGAATGTATGTCTTCAAATGGCGTCCAGCCTTCCAATTTTTTTCTCAATATCCCCTACGCTGGCCAATAGAAATCGCCGTCTAGCAAATTTTGAATTCAAAGTTAAAAAACCCCACTGCAAAAATACTGTGTGTTTTTCGGTCCGTTGGTTAGTCTGCCTTAGGCTTTACTTTTCAAAAACATATTTAGTTTTGGGTCAACCAATACTCTCTCTCCCTCTTTCTAACACCCAATCATTTTACATGTACCCTCTTCTGCCTCATTGCAAAACCGCGTTCAAATTATGTTATGGCTAAGATAAGCAGGCATGAGAGTGTGTTCGTCAGTCTGTCCTAGAATATACAGTATTATTTCAATATCTTGGTTATTAGTCGGACTATTTTGTAAATTAAAATATCTTATTGATCAGGAGACACTATTACACAAAACTACCTAAGTTGTATGGCCCTATGTATTATATTTCGTATTTCCTATTTTTTTCCATGTTAGTCGTCAATATTATTTAAATCTAGAAAACCGCCATCTTTTTCCCTTTCTATAACGCTTGTTTCAAACTAAAACGACATTGTCTGTGTTACGTCAGAATTTGCTCTACAATACAAGAAAAGAGAGCGGTGTGTGTGTTTATACATTTCCACAGCGTGAATATAAGGCGATGCAAGTATTGGCCTAGTGTCGTATTTTTCAAATCTGCCAAGACCAATATCGCGCGTCCGTTTCAATTTTTGATTCCAAACAACGCGTGTCGATGGCATTCTTCTGTCGCTCCTTTCCCCTCTTTCGTGTCTCTCACTCCGTCTAGAACAAAATACGCCTTGACCTTGTAAAAATGGTATATTTAATTTCTCTCCAGTAAGGCCTATCGAAAGCGATACGTTTGCAGGCGTGGGTGAAGAAGCTAATCGCAACCTAATATTTTATTTCTACCCTATTTTGGCTTTATACTCTATACTGTTTTATCTAATTTATCGATTGTATTGAGGATATCACTACAGTATTATTAATACAAACTCCACCAGACAGCAGCATAGATAGTGATGTCTGTCCACAAAGTAAGCAACATAGGATTTGTACCTGATTAAAGGACAAAGAAATGCCAAAGGTAATGATGACCCCAAGGTCTCTCAAGATGTATGAAAACGAAACAGAAAAGAATTATACGACTCCAGAGGACCATGCCAATCATCTTTATCTATTCAAATCCTTGTTCTTTATGTTTATCCATTTAGAACAGTTGTAACTGAAGTTTTCAGTATTGTGTTTGTATGCCTAGTCCCTGAAGAAGACCGTGCAGTTGTAACGTAGACAGTTTCTTTGTGCTTTATCTTTGTAAGACTTATGTGCTACTTATTTTCATTAACCTCTCTCTTTCATTTAGTCTTACTATTGACATCATCATCTTATCTGCACCCAAAACCACATCATGACAAATGAGGATAAATAAAATACACCTCAGACAAATGAACAATCTTGTCATGCACTTCTGGTCTGGTCACATGCATGGTTAAAAATGTTAGAATTAATTGCTGTCAGCAGTGCAGTTATCTTTAATCTTAAGGTCATATCTGATATTTGTATACACAGGCATTTCTGAGGGCTTTGGTCATGAGTCTAGAGTTGATTTCTGAAGTATGAGTGGATGATTGGTTTATTGAGAGCATGTCAAAATGTATGAATGAAAATGTATTACATTTATAGCAGAATTTGCACAGTTTTCAAGCAATTTTCTCACATGTTTTACTAATCAAATAATTGTTATGATATTTAATTGAAATATTTAAATGACATAAGTGCATGTTTGGTTGGAGGATTTTGTGTTATTGGGATAGGTTCTGTATTCAGCAATGGCAACAACACCACCGTTTCATTCTGAGTTATGTACTTTACCTTTTCTCTCTATGTGTTCAAAGTGAAGAACACTTGTACCCCTTTACTTTATTTCTGTAGCCATGTCAGTAAGATTTCATACTGATGTGAACTGGTGTTACAGATAATTCAGTACTGGTCACACAGCAATGTAAATAATTCTGTACTGATCACGAACAATGTAGATAATTCTATACTGGTCACATACTGATGTGAACTGGTGTTACAGATAAATCTGTATTGGTCACTCAGCAATGTAGATAATTCTATACTGGCACATAATGATGTAGATAACTTTATACCGGTAACACAAATATGTAGATAGTTCTGTTCTGGTCACACAGTGATGTGAATATTTCAGCACTGGTCACAATTTTTCTAAATATTTTGGAGGAACATTTCAATAGCATTGATGTATACTGAAGCAGGCCAAGATGAAAATCAAAAAGAGGGATGTTGTGCGACTAGCATAGGGCAAAAGATCCTCCAGGTAATCAGATTAACTGTAAAATTGAACTTTGGTGCTAAAGATAAAATAAAAATATAAAACATGAATTGCCACATTTTAGGAAAACTGATCTGATATTTATGTAGATGATGAACATTATGAAAGTAAGTAAAAAAAACAGCTGTAATGGGAAAAATACAAAATATACGCCTGTGTTCTTGTCCCTCAAATTTAGTACTTGCTTTTATTGTAGTTTCCTCTCATAATCCAGAGATCTGCCCAGTGGAAAGACATGACTGAGATTAAAAGTTAGAAAAGTTCAGGAATTAATTTCTTTCCATGATTTTATCTATGTTAGTTTATTATCTTTTCAGTTGGCAACACAAAACAGAAGCTGCATATTTTAAGTATTGTCTAGATGTGATAGAAGCTACAAGATAAGATAGGAAACTCTATACAGAGCAATACAACAGGAGGCAGTCTGATCATCAGAAGACTTCCCCACGTCGATCAAGTGTTTCGGCCCCTTATTCCTTTATACTGGGGGGAGGGAACCACTTGGGTCATGACTCCCAAGTGTCAGTCTCCGGTTGTTTGGTGCACAAAATTGAACCCACTCCACCTTGGTTGCAGCTTTCAAGTTCACTCCTATTTCCTGCCAGCTGGAGGCATTTGTGAAAGTAACCTCTATGTAAAAAACAAAGAAATTATTGTCCAGAGTTCCATAGCCCATTGTGGCTGTTCCACAGCCAGCACGATGCCTTTTCCGCAGTTTCGCTGAGTCTCTTGAGTGCCAATCACGAGAGGTTAATTTGGTAGAAAGATAAGTAGATAAATAGGTGTATCAGATGATACAAGGATACAATTGCCACATAAGAGTTCTGGTCTTAGAATAAATACCCTAGTCTTAGAAATAAACACTAGTGTATGGTGGTTATAGGTATAGACAGACTACAACGTTATCTGGCCCAGATGGTAATGATGAGTACCAGATACTTAGCCGCCTCTTCTCAGTAACTATCCTATGATGTATTTTTTTTTTTCGTACGCCCAGTAATACTCGAGGCGAAATCTCAGGTTATTATTAATGTCTAACCTGACATTGATTTTACGTGAGTATCCCTTTTTTCTTGTGCAGAGACAGGTGTCCCTCGCCATTCAGGCAGATACTCGCCGATTTCGGAGGTACCCATTAGAGCTGGGTCGGCTCAGGAGCCGCCAGTCCCTGGTCGACGACACTCTTCAAATGTCCTCGCCAGGTCTCGAGTTAATCCAGTCCAAATCCCGGTCGACGAAAAATCCTCAAATGTCGTCGGCCGGGTTTGATCCTGGATCACCCGTCGCCAGAGCGGTGTGGTAAATATGAATCATACCCTAATATGATGTATTAATTCTAGGGTAAATAAATAATGAAAAATGTAACATCAAACCAAACAGTAGTAAGTTACTCAAGTCCTCGGGTACAATTAAATTAATTTATTATGTATATTAATTCTTCTTTTCTTTTTTTAGGAAAACGAATGAAAGACAAATAACAATGGTATTATATTTACATAAGACAATGTGTAACACACACTTTTAGATTATACATAAAATTCATGCAATGTCTCTTTCCACTTTGGAATGTCACTTTAAATTCTAGAGTCACTTAAATTGACTTTCACTGTTTAATAGACTTGCACTATTAGTTCTTGAAACACTGTTCTCAAACTTAACTATAGTCTCTCTGTAATGCTGTCTACACTTATACTGACCTTATCAACAAATGTTTTCTCATCATTTGAGTTTAGAAGTCTTGTAGTCCATATATTATGAGTCAGTCTCTCTTAAGATGACTTATCTTGAATGATATCACTGTGCTGTCAATTAGATTTTGACAGTGGCTGGCGGTCCTATGCAGTAGTGGTTCCAGACCTGATCTGTTGAATACTCTTGGTGATTTGAATGCTTCTCTGGCTATCACTGGTATAGCAAACAGTCTTCTGCCATGTTGATAGTAATGTACGATTTGGGGGTGTTGGGAAGTCAGGTATTGTTAGTACCTCTGGTGAAGGAGCTGTCATGCCCTTTTCAGGGCAGCTCAGCCACCTTTGGTCCAAACCTGGCATCCAGCTCTCACCTGTGGCTCCTCGTAGCTGTCAGCATGCGACAGCGGCCACCCCCGGACAACGGCTTTGACAGGCCGGCTAAACTAGGTGAGGGTAGCCGAATGGTTATAAACCTTCGGTGAGTTAGGGTCTGCCTACCCATGCATGCGAAGACTGGATTCGATAGACTGCGCGGAAGAAACCACCTGTTGGTTCAACGGGCATGACGGCGATTACCAGCAACGCGCTGTGGAGCGTAAGGAGCACGGCGAGGCACGTAGAAAGCCCTGGTCATCCACTGCACCTGACTTCATCTCCAGTCGTCTTGACTTGTCTTGCCACTGGATTGAGATGGACCCAGGCGAGAGAGTGAGGTCGACGAATTGCGCAACTCTTCCTCACTTTAATCCAAATCACCGCGCAAGTCACTCTTTCATCCATTCATCCATCCACTCACAACAAGTCCTGTGGCGATGGGCGAGCGGCGAGCGGCAGGCGTGGGTACGCTGGCAGTCGTAGTCGCAGACCTACACACAGGCGGCTCAGGCCATATGGTCGTCTTCCACTGATCGGAGCAGCAGTGGGATTCGGCAGCCCCCTGGGTGTCTGAGCAGCCCTCTTTAGGAAAGCACTGCTCATCTCCATGGCATGAGGAAGGGGCTAGAAAAGGTGCCCTAAACATTGCCTGCTTCACCATTACCTAACCAGCTTACCGCGGTTGGTGGGAACCCTACTTCGGCGGTCGACATATAAGAAAAAGAAAGGACAGATTTTTCCCCCTCATTCTAGGCGCATGGAATGTGCGCACTTTACTTGACAAAGACTTTAACGCAAACAGACCTGAGAGACGAACTGCCCTGATTGGGAGAGAACTGGCCAGGTACAACATTGACATAGCAGCACTGAGTGAATCTCGACTTGCAGGCGAGGGCCAACTTTGCGAAAAGGGTGCAGGTTATACATTCTTTTGGAGCGGAAGAGGAACTGAAGACAGACGAGAAGCAGGGGTTGGATTTGCAATCAAAACAGCAATTGTCAGCAAGTTAGCGGGGCCCCCAAAGGGAATAAATGACCGACTCATGACGGTCAAGATCCCTCTGTTCTATGGAAGAAAACATGCCACCATCATTAGCGTGTATGCACCAACTATGACAAACCAGGATGATGTAAAGGATAAGTTTTACGAAGAACTACATGCAGTCATTGCATCAGTTCCTAAAGCAGATAAGCTCATCATTCTTGGTGACTCTAATGCAAGAGTAGGCTCAGATAACATCTCCTGGAATGGCACTATTGGTAGGTACGGCGTGGGTCGCTGTAACAGTAATGGACTTCGTCTTCTCCAGACTTGCGCAGAACATGACCTCCTTGTCACCAACACAATTGTTCGACTTCCTACCCGCAACAGGACCTCCTGGATGAACCCTCGCTCAAAGCATTGGCACCTAATTGACTATGTAATTGTTAGGAAGAAGGACAGGCAAGATGTCCGGGTGACCAAGTCCATGTGTGGTGCCGAATGCTTTCCACACTTTGGCCGTCTAGCGAGATAGATTTATGACGGTATTCGCCTCATTGTATCTAAACTTAAAATTCGTATCCAACCAGCCAGGCGCCCTCAGGGGAAGAAAACTCAAAAGAGGCTGGATGTCACCAAACTAAAGAAGACAAAAATCAAACAGTCATTTACTGACACCTTAGAAGACCGTCTCAAATCTATCTCGCTAGACGGCCAAAGTGTGGAAACAAATTGGGCAGCCCTAAGTGAGCAGATCTACAACACTGCTACAGAGGTCCTGGGTCCTTCCATCAAGAAACAAAATGACTGGTTTGATGAGAACTCAGATGATATAAAGCAGATGTTGGCTGAGAAACACCATCTCCATAAAGCATATTTAAATGATCCAAAATCTACATCCAAGAAAGACGCTTTCAACAACATGCGTAGAATCGTCCAACATAAACTACGCCAGATGCGGGATTCATGGCTGAGTAATAAAGCAGATGAGCTCCAAGGCTTTGCTGACAGCCATGACTTGAAAAACTTTTACCTTGCACTCAAAGCGGTCTATGGTCCAACATCATCAGGATCATTTCCCCTCCTTAATGCAGATGGAAAAACACTAATTACAGACAAGGAAAAATGCTCCAACGCTGGGCTGAACATTTTAATAATATCTTGAACCAGCCATCATCTATTAACGACAAAGCCATCATCCGCCTGCCCCAAATTCCTATAAATGAAGCATTAGATGATGTACCAACTCTGGAGGAAACTAAAAAAGCGATTCGTCAACTGTCTAGTGGAAAGGCCCCTGGCTCCGATTCAATTCCTGTTGAGGTTTATAAAGATGGCGGTGCAGTTCTGATAGAGAAACTTCATATGATCTTCCAGCAAATGTGGCAGAGTGAAACCATCCCACACGATCTCAAAGATGCCTCAATTATACATCTATATAAACGTAAAGGTAATCGCCAAGACTGCAACAATCATCGAGGCATCTCTCTTTTATCAATCGCTGGGAAGATATTCGCCAGAATCCTTTTGAATCGCCTTACGGCTCATCTTGACAAAGGTCTTTTACCTGAAAGTCAGTGTGGATTCCGGAAAGAACGTGGAACCACAGATATGGTGTTCGCTGCAAGACAGCTACAAGAAAAATGCCAAGAACAGCACTGTGACCTGTACACAGCTTTCATCGACTTGACAAAGGCGTTCGACACGGTCAGTAGAGAGGGTCTATGGAAGATCATGGCAAAATACGGCTGCCCAAAGAAATTTATCACAATAGTGCAGCAACTGCATGATGGAATGCAGGCTAGAGTTCAGGAAAACGGTGAGCTATCAGAGCCTTTCCCCGTCTCAAATGGAGTTAAACAAGGGTGCGTACTTGCACCGACTCTGTTCAGTATCATGTTTTCTGCTAAGCTGACTGATGCTTTTAGAGACGGGGACACAGGAATCGACATTAGTTATCGTATTGATGGAAAATTGTTTAACCTTAGGAGGCTTCAAGCAAAAACCAAGGTCAAATCACACACCATCAGAGATCTCTGTTTGCTGATGATTATGCCCTCAATGCTGGCTCAGAGGCTGATCTGCAGCATAGTGTGGATAGATTCTCCGAAGCCTGCGCCAACTTTGGGCTTACCATCAACACGAAGAAAACAGAAATCATGTACCAACCAGCTCCTGGCACAGTTTATACTGAGCCAGTCATCAAGGTTAATGGTGAGAAACTGAATGTTGTGAACAGATTCACATACCTTGGTAGCACACTATCCCAGAACATTGTCATTGATGATGAGGTGAACACCAGGATCTCCAAAGCCAGCAGCACATTTGGCAGACTATACACCAACGTTTGGCATCGAAGTGGCATTAGTCTACAGACAAAGCTGAAGGTGTACAGAGCTGCGGTGCTTCCAGTGCTGCTATATGCATGTGAAACATGGACTGTATACAGGCGCCACGTAAAGAAGCTAAACCACTTCCATACAGTCTGTCTCAGGAAGATAATGAACATCAAATGGCAAGACAAGATCCCGGATACCGCCGTTCTTGACAGAGCTGGTATCCCTAGTATTAATACTATTCTGATGCAGTCACAAATTCGCTGGGCAGGTCATGTAGTCCGCATGCCAGACCATCGACTGCCAAAGATACTCTTTTATGGTGAGATGCAGAAGGATAAACGCTCCCATGGCGGCCAAAAGAAGCGCTTCAAAGACACGTTAAAGACGTCATTGAAAACCTTTGACATAAACCCAGACACATGGGAAGCTGCTGCGCAAGACCGAACTGCTTGGCGCACATCTCTTCGTAAAGGTGCAGCAGCATGCGAATCATCCAGAAGAGCAGCAGCGGAACAGCGGAGACAAGCTAGAAAGGACCGTGAAATAAAACCTTCACATGAAGCAAACATTCCCTGCCCACACTGTCCAAGATCTTTCTAGGCCCGCATCGGGCTCTTCAGTCACCTTCGTACCCATAGACTAACCTAACATATTCTTAAATAATTGGATGAACAGAGTGGTCTTCATCACCCGTGATGGACGAACAACCATAACCAAACCAATGTACGATTTAACCTGCAACAATATAATGTCCCTAGACTTGTATTTTGCTAGGAGAAGCTTTCTCTAGCACAGATGTGAGGCCAGTAGGTCATCAGATGTCATTAGTTAAGTCAGACTAGACAGATAAATTCAGTGACATAGTCACGGCTGTTTGTACCCTATACCAGAGTGCTCTTTCAGTTTCGGTGACCGGAATTATGACACCGGGTAATAAATCTTCATGAGCACCGTAAAAGACTATTGAGGGTTTTGGCGGGGAAAATCAGCTGATGTGTGTGTAAAATCAGTAATATATTAATCATTACACACTCGTTCTGGATAAACACAGCGCTAAAATTCTTTTGCGTATTATAACTTTGTTCTGTGTTCTATTTTTGATTGTATTTTTATTTGTTTGAAACTATATTTGACGGAGTTACAGACTTTTGAAAACAGCGTCATCATTTGAGGAAATTCATAACAGAAGTAGTCTTTTTATTAATGTAATATCTAAAAATCGGCCCATTCATATGAGTTTATAATTATATAGACTTCTCGAAGGAAAGCTAAAGATTTTTTCCACATACTTTTTTTTGGTTTCATATCTTGAGAATGTGTGGTAGTCAGTTTTGTGAGTTTGGCATTACAAGAACAAGCATATTGTCACCAGATTTTATAACATTTAATTTACTGTAAACGCATTCCTGATACAGTACTCGCAAATGTTAAATAAGGTTGAAAAAAATAACGTTTTGTAAAGTACCATCTGTTTTTGCATTTGTATTCATTTATAATGATATTTAGCTACGTATATAAGCGTCAGAAAACATGTAAAGCTATAGATAGATTATTTCCACATACTTTGATCTATCTTTCAAGTCTTGGTAATCTTGCATTTATAATATGAATGTCTTTTTTTATTTGTGTGTGAGATAAGGACTGTTCCATTAGTGTTCTTTGGTAGACAATCCTGTGCACACGACAGCTGCCAAAGAATTCTAAGTAACTGTTTGTATATCTTCTTTCATTCAAAGTTACAATGCAGGTAGTAAATTTAGAGAAACCAAATTATAAATCTAATACCATCCTTTTATCAATGGCTAGAGTCAGAGATACATATGATAATTTAGAAATATTTATGAATGGCTTGAAAGCTCAGATAGAGTCACTAAAAGATTTAGAGTGGGATGGTAAAAAAGATGTTGTTTTCTTAATCAGGGATTATGACTTTGTGATGAAAATGTTTGGTTTGTCTGGAGCTCAAGGAACATACCCATGTCTGTGGTGTCTCCAGCAAAACAAGGAAATAAAGACATCCAGCGAGCATACAACTTGCAAACCAAGAAGTTTGGCCATATTGATAAGAGATTACAATAGATATATGAAATATGGGAAAGGGAATAACATGTCACGCTACCATAATTGTTTACACAAACCAATGTTAGAGATTGAAATTGAAAATGTAGCTCCTCCTTACCTTCATATTTTATTAGGCATTGTTTTGAAACACCACAGAATTCTAGAACAGGTAGCCGATGCAATAGACGCAAAGATATTTGAGAATCCGCAAGAGATACATGCAAACATTAGTACCGTTAAGAACTTGAAGACATTTGGTAGGAACTGGACACAGGCAGAAGAATTAGAAGCTAAAATTGATTTTCTTTCAGGCAGGTATTGAAGTTTGTGAGGATAAGGAGGAGACAGATAGTTTTAAAGTTAAACATGAAAATGCACAAGATACGCTGGCCAAACTTCAGTTTCAAGATCTGTGTGCTAGGTCTGGTCCAGTTTGCTGACACTTGGACAAGGTACTAACCAAACACAAAATCATACCACAGGCGTATCATAGCAGATCATTCATAGGGGATCTGCCACAGATATCTCACACAAAAAGTTTATAAAGATTTTACAAGAGCAATCATTACACAAACAATGAAAATTACAGACAAACAAGATATAACTGACATAGCTTTTATTGCCCAAGAACAATTAAACTCACTAAACGAAGCATTTGAGAAAGTACACAACAAAATATCACACAGTTTACCAATTAGTAAAAAATCAATATCATCAATAACAGCATGCATGGAGAGCAAGGAGGAGAATTTGTACATTCCACTATTTCCAAAATTGAAAGACGCGCCAGCGGTATTAAAAATATGTATAACTTCACAATTAAAATTTATAATGGAAACTCGTTTGTTAAAAATTTCTCCGTCTGTGAATGTACAGATTCCTCCTATAAAAAAAGGAAGTGTGAATGATAATTGAGCGACATTTTGGGGCTAGAGCAAAATATGGCAGTTGTTGCGTGAGAGTGACAGAATTAACAGAGTGTGGAAATCATTTAATAGGTGTATGTTTTATTTATTAAATTGAACATTTCGTTTTACTCATGACCATACTCATTTTTACATGACCACCGTGATGTATGATTGAGATAATTGTTAGCTCTCATGTTTTGGGGACAATTGAGTGTGTTATTTTAAGGTAATAAATGTGGACTTGCAATTTAATGTTTCAATAATTAATGTTTGACGCATGAAACAAAAACAAAACTATGATATCCATTTTCTGCAGGTTTTCTACTTTTATTTCTATAATTTGTTATGCATGTTGATTGTGATCGTATTAGTGTAAATTGCATTAGAAACAAACCATAAACAAATATTAAAAAAACGTAAATTTTACACTATTTCAGACTATTATATCTTCTGTTCTAATTGTGATAAAATGTTTGTTCTTGTTCTAAAATTTACTCTAACATTCCTAGTCTAGCTTTTCGCAAAATTAAAGCCGGTATTTAATATAATAAAGTAACCTAAAAGCATTAATTAAGCCTTATCAAAAGTAAACACCGCCACATTTTTTTCCCGTTAGGAAGTTGACCACGTTCCCTCTGTCACGATAGCTATAAATAGCGCGGTCAGGAAAAACTAAAGCGTCGCTCGCAAACAACCGTGTAGTATAGGCATATTCAATACCAGAATTCCCGCCGAAAGTACTTCGGTCGGTCGATCAGTTACATTTTGCAAACTGTCATTTGCGCACTTTTTCTATTTTCGGGAGAGTACATTAACTATCGACCACAGCTAAGGGGGTGCAACTGTGGTTTAAAGTTAGACAACAATTGTATTGTTTTCCCCTATATGTACTCTCGCGAAAATAGAAAAGTGTGACGGTATGCATTAAATCAACAATCAAGATACTCTTCTGTCCAGTTTAATTCGGGAAACAGATTTAACTCATCATTTTTCTTAAAAATAACATTAAAATGTAAGTGTCTGATTGTTTCTTCAAGACAATGTTTTAATTTAAAGTATTGCAGACTTTTTATTGTGGATCAAAATTATAAGATGGCTAAAAGGAAGAGACGATCGCGCCATTCACAGAGAGCAAGCGAGACTTTAGAAGAAGCAGCAATGTAATACGTGTAACAGAAACAACACACTATAATTAAACACATGCCAATTTTGGCGGGTTGTTGCTAGTTTTATCATAAATATAAACACATCATTAATTTGAGTTGATTCATCCTATTCTTTCACATTTCACTGTATGAATTGTTTCATCCAGTAATCAAGAAAGGTTTTGTAAGTCTCTTGATAACTAATCTGCATTCCATTTCATCCTCTGGATAATTTTTAAAAATGTACAGCAACAATGGCTTCTTCCCTCCAAAAATGTACACAATATAATTGAATTTGCAACAAAATAATATTATTTACATATTTACTAGTACGAGTCAACTTACCCTCAATTTAGAATACACAGGGCATAAATCGCCTGGCAGGCTTCCTACGCATGCAGATGGCAAAATGCTTGCTGGCGATTTCTGTCCTTTCGTCTGTGTCTGATAAATTTGGCTGTGAGCGCTATTCAAATCTGTTATCTCCGTTTTGTACCCCTTTGTCTTCCAGACGAGAAAGCAGTGATATCATAGCTTATCTGTTCATCTCAATTTTAGGCAAATCGAGCTGATTTTAGCCAAGTGTGTTTTTAGTCCAACTTCCATTCTATCCTACTCCTTTAATATTCATTCGATTCACTCCATCTTGGTCTTGTTTAAACTGGACAATTGAAAACTGTCGTTCTATGTAATTTTCTTCCACTTCAGTCCATAGTATAATTCGCTATAGCTAACAAAAATGTGCAAAAGTCTGTACGACTCACGTGTTTCTGCCTTCAACCTCCATTATCTCATGTTATGCTGCACAATACATGAAGATATTGGTATCTGGACGAAGCTTGGGCTTTCTAATATCTAAACGTGATGGTCTTATTATTTGTAATCCATCCAAATTTTCATAATTCCAATGGAAAGACGAACATATTTGCACACCTGAACTGACATCTTTTGTTATTGTTTCTACCCTTTCAGAATCGAAGTGAATGGTTCATTCTGCTCTCATTGGCTGAAATCTTCGCTTTGCGCCGTATCGGTTCCACTACGATATTTGGGTCCACGCGTACTGCGATAGTGCCCTTGCTCTTGACTGTCCCCTCACCCCCAACAGTTTCAGTAGATCATGCACCGTAGCTGCCACGAGTTCTCTTGCACCCACCTCAACAGCCATGACCCTTGCAGTGAACCCATCGTGTCTCAAGTCTGTGGCCAGATAATTGACCACTTTATTGCTCTTCCAATCTGGATTCAAATGGCTTGGTCAGCTCAATCATTATAATCTGGTGCGATGATGAGGAATGCAGCACTATATCTGGCCGTCTTCGAGATCTTCTGATACTCTCTGGATATGCCATTAGCCCAGGTAGGTCTACTGCCATCTCCCAATCATTTGTGCAGTCAAGAAAATATGGTTAATTGCTACTTCATTTACTTGGGGTGGGATGTGCTGACTTTCCTGCTCTCAGAAAGTATGTGTTTGCGGTGCTAGGTCAGACTTTGCTGTTCACCTTCACCCTTGCCAGGTCAACTGTGGCAGCCAGCTCATTTAGTACTTTATTGTGGCGCCATGTGTATCGCCCTTGCCCTAATAACACCTTGCAAGCTGAGAGCACGCGTTCAAGTGTCTGCCACTCATGGTACAGGGGGCACTGAGCGTCATCAGACTTTCTCCATCTAAAAAGGTTTGCGGACGATTGCAGGAGGTCATACATTGATCTAATAACGAAGCTGAGTCTAAGAGGAGCGATATGCCATATATCATTCCATGTCAAGGACCTGTGCAGGGCTCCTTCCCATGTAGTTCAATGGCCTTGTTGGGGACTGCTGCACTGCTTTTTGCAGCCTCTTATCAATCTCAGCGATGCCTTGGCCAAATCCTCATCTATTCGTCTGTGTGTATCCGATTACCTCCCTCAGCTTGAGCCACTCATGGGCAGCACCAACAGCTTCATTTACTTTCCACTTCCTTCCCGTTTTCACTGTGGGCTGAATGGACTTAACTACGTCATCTGCTGACTCGCACAGCATCATTGTGAGCCCTGCACTTCCTACTTTGTATTCTTCAACAACTGACTTGAAAAGAAGCACAAGCGTTGTCTTCTTGCTGTACAGTGCTACGTCTGACAGACATGGTGGTACTCCTAGCATTTTCTTCATGAACTTGATGGTCTTTTGCTCTATAGCTTCCACTGTTCCTGGTGCTTATTACATATATAAGCAGTGGCCATAGCAATTTAGGTATCAACATAGAGGCACCACAGTTTGAACTTTCCTAGGAGTCTGCTTTGGTCTATGCTCTTTAGTCCTCTGTCCAGGTTCCTCAATGACAGTAGGGATTCTTTGGTTTTAAACCATGAATATGACCCCAACTGTCTTCCATTTTCTGACAGATAGGCTTCTCGACTTCTTAGGTTTGAAGCTCATTCTGCACCAGCTGACTAGTTCATCTAGGCTTGCTAACATTCTCCGGGTCTGGTGTTCATCTGATGTCAGAATTGTTATGTCATCCATGAATGCTTTAAGCAGTGGCATGTGATACCTTCCATTGAGCTTTGGACCTGCTGCCGATCCTTCAGCCGCTTTGAGGATTACTTGCATACCCAGCACAAATAATATCGGGGAGATGGTACATCCCATCGCAATTCCAACTTGTAGGTCAGTCCACTTCGTTGTGTACTCTGGTTGAAAATCTGACAGAGAACCCTGCGAAATACACCTTCAGCATTGCTGTAATTTCTTGTGGGACATGGTATATTTCCAGGGCCTGCCATTAGCTAGATCCAACCGATTACATGGAGATTTGTTCTGTCAGACCTAGCTCTTTCAATTGCTTCCCATATCAATTTTGCATGCTCTAGTTACCCTGTTGTACCTGGGATACCTCCTTTCTGGATGGTAGTATCAATGTATCCATTCTCCAGGAGGTAAGTGGTGAACCTTTTAGCAATCACTGAGAAGAATATCTTCCTTTTCCCATTAAGTAGGGTAATGGACCTGAACTGACTGATGTCTGTGGATTTTTGTTCCTTCGGGATGTAGACTCCATTCACCTTTCTCCATTCTTTGCTTACAAGCTGGTTTTTCCAAGCATTTTCATCAACCGAAGCAGCCGTTTTAGAACTTCAGGCCATCTCTTATATCATCTTTGCCGGGAACCGCTCTTGTGTAATGGTTACCAAGCTCGGGCGAAAACATCTGAGAGAGTGTCGTCGACTGAGACTTGGATTGGAATCATTTGAGCCCTGGCGAAGACATTTGAAGAAGTGTCGTCGACCAGGGACTGGCGGCTCTTGAGCCGACCCAGCTCTAATGGGTACCCTTCAAAGACGGCGAGTATCTGCCTGAATGGTGAGTGGACACCTGTCAGTGTACAGGGAAAAAATGGATACTCACGCAAAAATCAGCCTCAAGCTAGATATACTAACCGGAGATTCTCGCCTCGAGTAATAGCGGGCATACATTTAAAAAAATATCATCTCTGCGACCATCTGAATAGGTCATTCTAAGGTGTTCTTCCAGATCTTCTTTCCCGATGCTCTGTGTTCCCGACCGTGGCTGTCCAATTCAAGCAGTTTTTTGGCAAACTTGAACGGCTCCCTGAAGAGTCTTTCCATATCCCTCCATGTTTTCCTTCTTTTCCTGCACAATGTTTCTGCTCTACTGTCACACCTATACTTATACTATGGGTTTTAATACATTAGCAATTCTATACTTGGCTCGCCCGCTAGGAGACGACCATAGCATAAGATAGTTAACATTGAATGAATTTAACACCTTGTACAGGTATGTTCCCCTTTATTAACCACTGCACACAGTAAAGCCACACACGGCTAGCAGTACATATGGAAATACAACTGAACATACATGCCAATACAGTTTGCACTACTAACAACTTGATCTATCAGTATCATACACACTGTTATGCCCCTACTGAATGAATCACAATGACTTTCGCTCACCGGAGAAAACCTGTACTAAGGTAAGGCAAAGCTTAATCACAAATAACTCTTCATCAGCGGCCTAAGGAACTGCCACTAGATAATACACCATCACTATAGAATTATGCAAACTAATTCCCACCGCATGAAGAAATGGCAAACACTATAACTGAACAACCATGGCATACACTTCCCAGCAAAAATGCTGACAGGGAACAAAAGGCGACCTGTCCTGGACGTTAGACAGAACTCAACTACTTATTTTGTGCCATAATTTATTATTTACTTCCCTTCCGGTCAGCTGACCAAACGGGTTTTCAAATTATATCAATGTTGTCACTCACAGAGTAACCAACCTGATATTTTGACGAACATAACGTCGTGACATCTACAAAGAGCATTATGTTGGCCTTTCAGGTGCTCCAAAACCTGTCGAAATTCTTCTTTCTCTGTGTCCACTGCATTCTTGAACTGTTTTTGGGCATGTTTCTTCTGTGACTTGATCTCTTCTTTTCTAATTTGTCTTATACTTTTCTGTGGTGGGTTACCTTCCATTGCCTCCCTGACTCCAAACACTATGCGACAGTGAAGATATATTATGTCGCCGAAGATTTCCAGCTTTTTATCCGAGGTTATCTGCTTCAGGTTGATGTCCAACTCTTTTGACAAGGTTTCGTCCAGCTGTTCCCAAAGCACTTGTGCACTGCCAGGTGGAAACTTGGCTGCATCTCTTTTCCAGTCCAAGAAGTGTGTGAGATCATCATCAGGCAGCTCCACTTGAATATTCTCCGCGCTGTGGATTGAATCCTGCCAAGGTGTTCTAACGTCTTACCTGTCGCAACAGAACACTATTGATCTACCACTGATGAGCTCCCACACCCCTTTTTCGTTCTGTGGATTTTCATGCCTCTCTGAGTAGAGAATTTCCTACCACAAGCACATGGATATTCCAGCCGTTGTTCAGAACTCAAAGTCCATGTGACTGGTCAAGTCGATTTTAATAAGGCACCTGTGGATTCATCATTCTCTCCCCCACTTCGATGAATCCTGAGGGCATCTATCATGTTTGGGTCCTATATTTTATTATTGTCTAGATGTAATATAAGCTAAATATTGTATGTATTGTTAGTTGTGATAGAAGCACATATTTTATGTATTGTCTAGAGGTGATAGAAGCTACATATTTTATGTATTGTCTAGATGTGATAGAAGCTTCATATTTTAAGTATTGTTAAAATGTGATAGAAGCTATATATTTTATGTATTGTCTAGATGTGATAGAAGCTATATATTTTATGTATTGTCTTGATGTAATAGTAGCTACATATTTTATGCATTGTCTAGATGTGATAGTAGCTACATATTTTATGCATTTTCTAGATGTGATAGTAGCTACATATTTTTGTAATGTCTAGATGTGATAGAAGCTATATATTTTATGTATTGTCTGGTGTCAATCAATCAATCAATACCCTTTTGCTTCCCAAGGAGTATAGGCCTTCAACAAGTGCATGTCAAGTCTTCCTGTCCTCTGCTATCCGCTCAAGTTCTTTCCATGTTTTCCTCATCATTTTCACCTCTATTTCCCGCTCTCTTCTCTATGTGTTTTTTGGTTTACCTCTGCCTCCCTTTCCCTGTGGATTCTAGAACAAGGACTGCCTTGTAATGCTATCAACAGGTTTCCCAATGTGTGTCCTATCCATCGCCAGCGTCTTCTTCTCAACTCTTGTTCCACTCCAAATGTTTCCCAATGCAACGAAAGCTCCTCTTGCGTTTTGTATTCTTATTTTGATATCACTGTCTGTCCCTTCAACTTTGTTTATATTACTTCCAAGATAAGTGTAAGATTCTACTTCTTTTAGTGGTGTTTCTTCAAGTTCAACCTTGTTATCATTTCTTGCATTTATTCTCATAATCTTTGTC
Organism: Oreohelix idahoensis; assembly: GCA_024509875.1. Taxonomy (NCBI): domain Eukaryota; kingdom Metazoa; phylum Mollusca; class Gastropoda; order Stylommatophora; family Oreohelicidae; genus Oreohelix; species Oreohelix idahoensis. The sequence goes on from JAMPIV010012950.1 coordinate 187,761, forward strand.
TTTTCCCTGTGTATTTTCAGGCCCACTTGTTGTGACCTTGTCGTGGAATATTCTAATCCACATATATAAATTATCAGGTAAATATGAAGCCTAACAAATACATTTAATAAAAAAGAGCAATGGTAAAAGAACAGTGCTGTCACAATGACTGTACTCGAAATCCCCTTGTTTTCTGCTTCGTCTGCAAATTGTAACGCTTTCACGTTGATAGTAAAAGCCTACTGTATTATTACCCGCTTTCTTCAATGAAACGTGTACTGACCTTGAGATACGCAAGCTGATCAATGACCTAGATTTAATATTTCATTCATTCCATACACGGCGTAACTAAAAGACAGATAAAGCAGGAGAGAGAGAGAGGGGCGAATGAAGGCAGGAAGCATGCAATACTAAACACGCGTCGCGCGATACACAATTGCTGCCATCACGCGTGTAAGGCCACATGCACTAACTTTTTTTTCAGACGGACAGTGATAAAAACACTAACCTTCCCAGAGTTAGGTTTTAAAAAACCTGGAAAACGCTTATTAGGAAAGATAACATTAGATGGGTTTACGTTTGAAAACATGACAGTACCCAGACACCACATGGGGATGGAAGTGAACAGGAGGTGGTAGAAAATGCACATTTTGAACGCAGCCACCTAGCTCCCTTAGATTGAGATATTTGGGTTCCTTAGGGTTTGCTGACAAAGAATATGTAAAACGTTACGCAAATAGTCTAGGAATTACCAAATTATAACCAAAATAAAATAGTGGGGGTGCCTGACAGCATGAAATCATTTCTGCTCATAAAATTTTTTTTATAACGTGTTTGAAAAAACATTACGTTACAGAAATAGCCTACCATGTTAACTCCTATTTGATTGGAGCGCAACAAATGTAAGACTAAACACGATTGGTCGGGCTATAAATACTATCTTGTGTTGTCAGGGGGAACGTGAAAAGGAGTACTTTTTTGAAAAGATGTGTAGACATGGTTTCATTGGGTAGAGCTGCGAATATACTCGATTCAGAGCGTCTGTTCATTGCCACATCTTGTAATAAACCTACTAAGAAGCAGTGCGTTGAGCACCAGTGTATATTTTTTATAAAATAAAGCCTGGGACATCGGCAGATCGGAGTTGTGCTATATTCATTGCCAGTCAACGAAACTGTTTATTATTCCATGAATTGTGGTAAGCTTGAAATATGCAATATCTTTTAATGAAAATTGAATGTAAATTGATAATTTATGTCTGTATATATGTGTAGTTCAGTAGCAAACATGATGTAAAGCCTATAATGCTCCAGCCTGAACAGAAGGTGTCGGAGGAAAGTAAAACTGCATGGAATGGCCAAACAGTACACTGACACCTAGATGATTGACTAGAAAGAAATAATGCTGGAATTGCAGAGGCGTAGTAACCATTAGGGAGGGAAATACTGGTATAAAGTATTTCAGATGAAGCTGACAGTTGGCCTAACGCTCTGAACTCAATGTTTGTGATGTATTGTGCTCAGTGTAGAAAGAGAGTATAAATTAGTTATGACGTAGAAGGTACATCCTTCTTGTTTCAGGGACCGTGGTCTTAAAGTTATTGAGCAGCACCTGGTCAGAGCTTTGCTGAAGTCAGAGGTGGACAGCATACTCCTTGGTCCATATAGCAACCAGTGGGGTGGCTCCAGAACCCATTAAAGTAATCGAGCAGAGGAGCCTTTTTCTGCAGTCATCACGAAAGATAAGAGAGTGTGGCCATGGAGCTCAACATTATGTACCCCATCTTAAAATGACACTGTAAAATAAAATTAAGAGAGGAATTTAGTTGTTTTAATGCCAGGAACTGAGAACATCTCCAATACTAGTTCCAACAAAGACAAACTATTGAAGTCATGATGACAAATACCAACAGAGCTTGAACAAAACAAAACCAGTATTACCGCAGATTACTACTACACAACTGACGCACATAGGATACTATTAATTATATATGTCACTACAAGATTCATATTAATAAATTCTGTACATATAACTTGTAATTAAAATTGATTGTGATTCCTGGTTCCCTTTGTATTTGAATCAGGACACATATACATTCATGACAGCACTGAATACATATTGTTATTTGAAAAGTTATCAGTGACTCCTTTAAGATATCCTTGTAGAGTGTTTTATGTATGTGAGTGTCACTGTGTTGTCAAGTGTGGTGGAATAAATTAAATTGTTTAGCTGTCTGTTGTTGTTATGACGTACACTTCATCATACACATACCCTAGACATATAACGTAGTCATCACACTATTCCAGAATAATTCTGACTGAGGTATACATATGTGGCAGCAAGTAAGGTTATCTATAATACACTACTCTTATTAGATATAGATACCTTCACAGCTGATCTCAGTCAGTACACTAAGTCCCCTATAAATATTTATAACATCCCACTTCACCACAGACCTCTCATCGAGAATTTTCATTTTCTCTTGCATCTGATTATGGTTATGGGACAGAAGAGCCAAGTCATCAAGCTGTTTAGTCAGATTCCACTGTATTCCATTTCTGTTGTGTGATGTCGATGTTTTTATAACCTAATGTATTGCTAGTAAGAAAAGAAATTGAGACAAGAGGCATCCCTGTCTCACTCCCGTTCTAATCCTAAACGGTTCTGTAAATTGTCCTTCATGAAGAACTCTATATGTCGTGTCTTCATAGGTCTTCTTTATTACTTTTAAGTTAATGATCTTCATGGGAACTCCATAATGCCTCATCAATTTCCAAAGCGATTCTGTGTCTACACTGTCAAATGCCTTTTCATAGTCCATGAATCCGATGTATAACGGTGAATTCCATTCTAGACTTTGTTCAACTATTATTCCCAATGTGGCTTTCTGGTCTGTATAGGATCTATTTTGTTGAAAACCTGCTTGTTCATCTCTCAGTTACTTGTCTATGGACTCTTTTAATCTCTCAAGGATGATTCTGTTTAATACTTTTGCTGGCACTGATAGTAACATTATTCCTCTATAATTTGTACACTCTTGTAAATTTCCATTCTTAGGCAACTTGACCAGATAACCTTCCTTCCATTTTGCATGTATTTCCTCTCTCTCCCAGACTTTGCCAAGTGGTTTGCATAATATCTCTGTAGAGGTATCAATATCTGTTTTGATGGCCTCTGCTGGAATGCAATCTAGACCAGCTGCTTTTCCATCTTTTAGAAGTCGTTCTAATGGTGTAGTTGTGTCTTGAAGGAGGTGGTAACGACATCTATCTTGATCGTGCTAAAACTGGTTACGCGAATAATGAACATGAATCGAGTGATCAGTTGAAAAGAACGTAATTAAACAGTGGCACATCAAAACAAAGGCTGGTGCCAACCGAAATATCCGACAACTCCCGGATTCCAAATAACGACAATGTTTATTCAACGAAGACGTTGGACTTGACAAAACATTCGACAATACTAGACATTCTTCTGATCAATGATATAGGTACAGCATGTTCATTTCAGTAAAACCAATTAAGTATATTGTAGAACAAAATCCAATCATCAATTTATAGCTGGTTCTTTGCATTAACAAAGTACATATACGAGGAGGCATTTTAGATCAAACGGTAACTTTCGTTTGTCCCTTGACCGTGAATATAATATCGAGATCCCTGTTATGTCCTCTCACATCTGAGATCTCTTGAATAAGGAGGTTCCTAACTATAATGGCCTCATGATTGAGCATCATAACAAATATTTCAACATAGTGTCTAGTGACGACATCCATTGACGCCTAGACAGATAATATAAATATATTTGATTCACCTCTGAGATATCGCCGGTACTTTCAGTCCGGCCACTTTGGATAAGTAATAACGTAGAGTCCATTCCATTTTTTTTATCTAACGTTTATCCCTTGAATATCTTCAAGATCTCATAGCTATCAACACGGCGACTACTTTCCTTGTCTGATACCAGTGTAGTACGAGTATCAGCTGGAGGTCACACGTAAAAAAGACGAATAATAATTCATACAGGAATTATAGATTAAGAATCTATTACCTTGCTGAGATGACCGAAAGGGCTATGACTTGACGTGCAGGAAGCCAGTCATCCAGCACGAATAGTAAGTTTTAATACAGGACTCCAAAGTCATCAGACAATCTGTCTGGAAACACCAAACCATTCCTTGGTTCATAGCGAGATACGTCATCCTCTCGATCCTAGAAACCCGTGCGCTAAGAGTCTCTCATACACTACATAGTGCACACACGTGCGTGATAAATCATACGCACAAATAATATTCCTATCATAAGAATGGTGCGTAACCTTTTAACACAGGCAGGACCTAAGACTGCCATCTATGTAAAAGTACGCAACACTATACTATCCCATTTGCAAAAGAAAAAGCTTTAAAAGAGGAGATAGATTATCTGTTACAAGAAGGGATTATTTCTCACAGTGAATCTCCTTATAGCCCCAGTGTGGTATTGTTGATGAAACCCTCTGGGGAACATAGACTGTGCATCGATTACAGGAAACTGAATGCTGTCACAGAAAGTCAGGTGGATCCATTACCTGATACTAACCAACTGTTTGCCAGACTGAACAAGGCAAAATATTTTTCAAAGGTAGATCTCAGCAAGGGATATTACCAGATTCCAGTGAAGCCTGAGATTCGACATTATTTAGCGTTTAGCACCTCGGAAGGGCACTATGAGTTCAACATGTTACCGTTTGGATTGAAAAATGCGCCGAGTGTGTTTTCCAGAATGATGCGAAAACTGTTGGATCCATTGAAAAATCCATGTATTACAAATTTCATGGATGATATCCTCTTTGCTACTGAAACATTTGAGAAACACCTTAACTCTTTAAATATGCTATTTTATAGACTCAGAGAGGCAAACGTGACTGCTAGACCAACCAAATGTTGTATTGGATGCAAGGAATTAGAATTCTTGGGACACACGGTACATCAGGGTAGCATGACCCCTGACCCCAAGAACCTGGAGAAATTACAGAGAGCACCCAGACCACAGACTAAAAAGGAGGTGCGATCCTTTGTGTCAATTTGTGGCTTTTATCAAAAGTACATTAAAAACTTTAACTCTGTGAGTACGCCTCTGACGGATTTAACTCGCAAAGGAAAACCGGATAAAATTTAATGGTCGGCAGAATGTGAATTGGCATATAATGAGTTAAAGGAAAAACTCACCAGCAAGCCTATATTGAAATTACCTGATTTGAGTCAGGAATTCGTGGTAAGAACGGTCGCTAGTAATGTGGGCCTAGCGGCCACTTTGTTGCAAAGGTCCTCTTCACCAGATGGGGAATTGAACCCAGTCGCTTATGCCAGTCGCAAATTAAATAAAGAGGAACAATATTACTCAACTATTGAAAAAGAATGTTTGGCTTTGGTCTAGGCGATCAAGAAGTTCCAGATCTATCGATATGGTAGAACATTCGTGGTACAATTAGATCATCAGCCATTGGTATTTTTGGCTCAGGCAAAACATGGAAATGCAGGTTTGCTAAGGTGGTCTTTGCTCATTCAACCTTACTCGTTTACCATTGAGTACATTCCTGGTTCACAAAATGTTGGGGCAGATTTTTTGAATAGGCACCCACCTGAAACCCAGGATACTCATAAAGCCTAGTTGAGTTCATTTGACCGGATTTGTATCACGGATTATAAACCTGCATTGGGATGCATGTTCTTAACAGGTGAGATGTGTAGTGATATCCATGATACACCTCGGCCAAACAGAATAAAATATTACCGCTTGAAACCCCCAATACTATAGTGATAAATTGTCAAGGAAAAAGCTCCAACTTTTAACTAAGAATTGGACAATATTGGACTTTGCTTCTAGAATATTTGAAAGAAAGGGGGGTATCTTTCCCCAAAACCGTCTACCATCCGTGCCCTCCCGCTTACGATTTGAAAATATACAACTTCTATGTTGGATTTGGTCTGATAGTCCAATATTACTCGGAAGGCACAAAATAATCAAACTGTTAGGAAAAAAAAACTAACGCTTTCTTAGAATCTATTAATAGTATTACATGCGACAATGATCGTTAGGCATCGCTTATTGAAACACGAACGCGTGGCAAATTTTGAATATTGTTAGTGAGTGGGCAAGTTCCATCCTCTATATCCCCACCTTTTCTACACCATACTAATTGTTAAGAATAACTTTTTCCTTTCCTCAGAGTCAATTTCTTTGTCTCATTTTCAGCTTCCAATTTCTTGCAAAATTTTGACAAGATATCACAAATTGGATCTGATAAAAGTAGTAATATTCAATGGAAAGTATATGCGCCAAATCTTTGTTACTTTCACAATTGCCTCCACGGCTGGCGGAGTTGTGGATTAAAGTTGCTACCATAAGTGAAATGGGTTCATTTTCGATACAAGACAACAGGAGGCATAGACGCTTGGGAGTCATGACCCAAGTGGGCCCGGCCTCCTTAGAGTGTAAAGGAGTATGTAGGGCCGAAACAAATCCACAGGAGCCTCATTGGAATTGACCAGACCCGTTACACGGACTTCGAGCTCTGAACAACGGCTGGAATTTCCATGTGCCTGTGGTAGGGAATTCTCTACTCAGAGAGGAATGAAAATCCACCGAACGAAAAAGTGGTGTGGGAGGTCATCTGGGGAAGATCAACAGCGCTCTGTCTCGGCGGATAAGACGTTAGAAGAACGCAGCCAGGAGTCAATCCACAGTGCTGAGTACATTCAAGTTGATCTGCCTGATGATGATCTCACACACTTCTTGGACGGGAAGAGAGATGCAATCAGGTTTCCACCTGCCAGTGCAAAAGGGCTTTGGGAACAGCTGGGCGAAGCCTTGGCAAAAGAGTTGGATAACAACCTGAAGCAGATAACTTTGGAGAAGAAGCTGGAAATCTTCGGTGACATAATATATCTGCACTGTCGCAAAGTGTTCGGAGTGAGGGAGGCAAGGGAAAGTAACCCATCACGAAAAAGTAGAAGACAAATTAAAATAGAAGAAATCAGGAAACAGAAGAAGCATGCCCGAAAACTTTTTAAGAATGCAGTTGCCACAGAGAAGGAAGGGTTACGACAGGTTTGGGAGCACCTGAAAGGCCAACATAATGCCCTTTGTAGAGCAGAAAGGTTGTGCAGGAAGAAAAGGAAGACTCGAAGGGATAGGGAAAGATTCTTCAGGGAGCCCTTCAAGTTTCCCAAAGAACTGTTTGAGCAGCACGATCGGGTACGCTAAACATCAAGAAAGAAGCCCTGGAAGAACACCTTAGAATGACATATTCATATGGTCGCAGAGATGGGCCGCTCAGCAGCATACCAGTCCTTAAATAGCCGTATAAGCCAAGAGCTGAATTTAACACCAAGCCCCCAACGGTGCAAGAGGTAGAAAGCATTGTCCAGAAAGCTCAATGCAAGTCATCTCCAGGTCCTAATGGTGTTCCATATGTGGTGTATAAGAGATGCCCTGAAGTGCTCAAACGACTGCTCCGTTTACTGAAGAATGCGTGGAAAACCCAGCTTGTAGGCAAGGAATGGAGAAAGGCGAACGGAGTCTACATCCCGAAGGAGCGAAATTCCACAGACATCAGTCAGTTCAGGCTAATCTCACTACTCAATGTGGAAGGGAAGATATTCTTCTCAGTGATGGCGAAAAGACTCACTACATACCTCCTGGCAAATGGGTACATTGACACTACCATTCAGAAAGGAGGTATCCCGGGTACACCAGGATGTCTAGAGCATGCCACAATGATCTGGGAAGCAATCCAAAAGGCAAAGTCTGACAGAACAAACCTCCATGTAATCTGGTTGGATTTAGCGAATGCTTATGGATCCGTTCCACACCAGATGTTGTGGCAGGCCCTAGAAATGTATCATGTTCCACAAGAGATTGCAGCAATGCTGAGGCTGTATTTCGCAGGGTTTGCTGTCAGATTTTCAACCAGAGGGTACACAACAAAGTGGATTGGCCTTGAAGTTGGAATTGCGATGGGGTGAACCATCTCTCCGATACTATTCGTGATGGCTTTGCAGGTAATCCTCAATGCGGCTGAAGGAATGGCTATAGGTCCAAAGCTCGGTGGAATGTGTCACATGCCACCGCTCAAAGCATTCATGGATGACACAACAATTCTGACATCAGATGAACATCAGGCCAGGAGGATGTTAGAACACCTGGATGAACTAGTCAGCTGGTGCAGAATGAGCTTCAAACCGAAGAAGTCGAGAAGCCTATCAGTCAGGAAAGGGAAGATAGCAGAAAACATATTCATGGTTTCCAACCAAAGAATCCCTACTGTCATTGAGGAACCTGCTAAAAGTCTTGGCAGGGTGTACGATGCCTCATTAAAAGACTCGAAGGCAGTGCAACAGACAACAGAAATGGAAGACAGAGGGCTACAGATCATAGACCAAAGCAGATTCCTGGGAAAGTTCAAACTGTGGTGCCTCCAGTTCATGTTGATACCGAAGTTGCTGTGGCCACTGCTTATATATGAAATAAGCACAAGTACAGTGGAAGCTATAGAGCAGAAGGTCAACAAGTTCATGAGAAAGTGGCTAGGGGTACCACCAGGTCTGTCAGATGTAGCACTGTACTGCAAAACGTCAAAACTTCTGCTTCCTTTCAAGTCAGTTGTTGAAAGGCAAGGCTTGCAATGATGCTACGCGAGTCAGCTGATGACGTGGTTACGTCCATTAAGCCCACACTGAAAACGGGAAGGAAGTGGAGAGTGGAAGAAGCTGTTGATGCTGCCCAAGAGTCACTCAAACTGAAGGAGGTAATCGGATACACACAAACGAAAAGACGGGGATTTGGTCATGTAGACATCCGCTGGTGGTCCAAGGAATCAAGCAGGGAGCGCAGAGACATGGTAGTTGAGGAGATACGAGGAGATGAGAATGATAAGGGGTTGCAAAAAGCAGTGCAGCAGGTCCAACAAGGCCAATGGACTACATGGGAAGGAGCCCTGCAGAGGTCCTTGACATGGAATGATATATGGTATATGGCACCTCTTTGGCTCAGCTTCATTGTTAGATCAATGTATGACCTGCTGCCGTCGGCCACCAACGTGTGAAATGGGGAAAGTCGGATGATGAGCAGTGCCCCCTGTGCCAGGGGAGGCAGACACTCGAACACTTGCTCTCAGCGTGTAAGGTGCCATTAGGGCAAGGGCGATACACTTGGCGCCATAACAAAGTGCTAAATGAGCTTGCTGCGACAATAGATCTGGCAAGGATGAAGGCGAATAGCAAACCCGGGCCGAGCACCGCAAATACATACTTTCTGAGGGCAGGAAAGTCAGCACACCCCAAACGAGTAAACCTTGTAGCAGTTTACCATCTCTTCTGACTGTGCAAACGACTGGGAGATGGCGGCAGACCTACCTGGACGAGGGGCATATCCAGAGAGTATCAGGAAATCGCGGAAACGGTGGATATAGTGCTTCATTCTTCAGCAACGCTTCAGGTCATACTGATTGAATTGACCGTGCCATTTGAATCCAGATTAGACGAGCAACATTCGTTCAAAGCGGCCAAGTATAGTGATCTGGCCGCAGATCTGAGACACGATGGGTTCACTGCAAGGATCATGGCTGTTGAAGTGGGCGCAAAAGGGCTTGTTGCTACATCAGTGTATGATCTATTGAAACTGTTGGGGCTGAGGGGACAGTCGAGAACAAGGGCACTGAAGAGGCTTAGTGAAACTGCCGAAAAGGCATCAGGCTGGCTGTGGAACAACCGCAATGGGCAATGGAAATCGTGACAATAAACGCTGCGGTACAGAAAACACCAGGAACTTTTCTACGTACACAATACGCTGAGTTTTTAGGCGTACTCGTGAAAGGGCTGTGGCTGAGAGGCGACAGGAGATATATACTATAAGGGGTGTCAGGAAGAATTTCAGTGGCGAGCGCACAGTGTCAAGTCTCATCGGCTTCGCGCAGGTGACTCAGTGTGTGTCCGTAGTTGTGATGTGCTACGGAGCGAACGGAATAATTTGTCTTCTCTTTGTTACTTTCACAATTGCCTCCACGGCTGGCGGAGTTGTGGATTAAAGTTGCTACCATAAGTGAAATGGGTTCATTTTCGATACAAGACAACAGGAGGCTGAGACGCTTGGGAGTCATGACCCAAGTGGGACCCCCTTAGTAAAGGGTATGTAGGGCCCGAAACCTGTACGGGGGAGTGTAATGATCAGATTGCTTAGTTGTAGGGCTCGTAAAAATCACTTGTGCTAACTTGTTATTTGGCAACTGAAAGCTACTAACGCATGAGTGCAGAAAAAAGTGGTAGGAAAGGAAAAGAGGAAACTTACAATTTGAAAATTGAAACTAGTAACCCACTAGGCGCAGGGGCAGAAACGGAGAGAGGAGAAAAACTTCGATATTTTTTCTTCACAAATAAAGAAGAATGCAAAAATAAAAAGGGGTGTTTGAAGAGTTATGATAATATTACTTATCAAAAGATCATATTATTCATTATAATGAATTAGCTTACCTTATAGAAAAGTAGGGTAGTTGGAATAACTAAAGAGGAAAAAGTACAAAAATGTAAACGAAGAGAAAATGGTAGATGAAACTCTTATAGCTAGATAAAGGACAATTTCCTGGTTAAGAATCGCTTTTTATATTTAAAATAGCACAAGTAATAACCCAGATATTGTAGAAATAATAAATTCATACAGACACACTGGGAAACCGCTAGAAATTTGAAATGGCGTCGGATGTTACTTTTTATAGACGCGTATTTGAAACAAGCCAAAGTGGCGTGATATGATTTGATTGGATACCGTTAGAATAGACTAGTGGGAGAGATAAAACGGAACTGTGGGCACGCGTTGGTTGCCACTTGCAAATTAAAATTTACACGGTCAGCTAGAGAGCAGAAAGCAAAGCATTGCTGTTGAATGCCTTTGCCTTTTTGGACGGTAAGCGGCCTCAACTATGCCCATTAACCGCCAGTCAAGCTTGTGATGGTGTAATTTATTTCATTGAATTCGGTAAGAGAAATGTTTATTGATATCTTGTATTGTAAAAATGTAGAGGCTAACCCCAGAGATGGGCGCCCAAAACAAAACTTTGTGTGGTTCGACATTTGCCTAGTGAAAGCAGAATTATGACATGCTAGCAATTCCATGCTTAAGCAGCTTACAACATCAGTAGAAGAAAATGCCTAAAGCAGACTTAGAGAGATGTAATTGTATTTGAATATTATTATGAAAACAATACGACTGTAAGTAAGAAGGCCTATGACAGTCCTTTACATTGTCACAGTGTTCTAATGACACATGATCACCTACTTAGAATGCATGGAAAAAGAAAATATTTACAGGTTACCAGAAGACAACTGTATACCTATCTGATTGTAGGAAGACAAGCAGTGTTAAAGTGACAGGGGCGTAGCAGCCTTTTGGAAGAGGAAAATGTAAACCCAGTAATGAGTGATGTCAAATAAGATAGGGGCTAGTGCAAAATGTTTTGCACATGAGCTGACCCCAGAATGATGATAGTTTTATAGTGGTAGAAAATGGTATAAGCCAGCTTATAAAAAAGAAGGAATGTCCTTCTGTTTCAGGGTTTTAGTTTCTGTTACCAACCGGGTGACAGGAAACCTGCTGAAGCCAGACTTAGAGGACAGAGAAGGCCTCAACTGAGCTGGTTGCAGACTTGTGTGGTCTAAGAACAAACCTTGTGCAGAGAAACTGTTGTGATCTTCCAGCAACTTATAACGAGCTAAGTCCCTGTATACGGGCACCTGTACATTTTATTCAAAATACGTTTCCACCATTGAACGTTCTTAATTTGGGGAGTGATGTAGAAACTAGCTCCTCGTACTATTGACTCACACTTTTAAACAGTCTTCCAGAAGTTTGTGTTCTACACTTACAGTGACACTTAGTTAGCATCATATGGACAAAGAGTCCTATTTGTTTATTAATTTTATGTAAATAAAATTCCTTTCATTTTAAAACATTCCTGTCCTAAAAAAAAATTGAGGGACAGGAAATTAAAATTGTAAAATATTAATTCAACACTTACCAACAGTCTTACTTAAATTAATTTTATTGAATTACTGTTGTGTTTGTTTGAGGCTTAATCACTATACTCGCATTACCCTAGACACCTAGCCATATAATATACAACACCATTATAAAATACTGCACAGTGTGAGATCTAGAGAGGTAGCGATAGGTACCCTGAGAACACATCAACATCATCTTCAACTATTAGACTCAGGGTCTTACATAGCTTGACCTCACACTGTTAACACATATATCTACTCTTTCTTATCTTTATAACATCTACAACCTCTCCAGCATTACATTGCTACAGTCAGGTGTGATAGAAGCTATATATTTTATGTATTGTGTAGATGTGATACAAGCTACATATTTTATGTATTGTCAGGTGTGATAGAAGCTATATATTTTAGGTTTTGTCAAGATGTGATAGAAGCTACATATTATATGTATTGTCTAGATGTGATAGAAGATACCTATTTAATGTATGTTCAGGTGTAATTGAAGCTATATATTTTATGTATTGTTTAGATGTGATAGAAGCTACCTATTTAATGTATTGTCAGGTGTGATTGAAATTACATATTTTATGTATTGTACCTCCTCATGGATCCCTCCCATTCCTTCACCCTATGCCTAGTGAACCATTTTTCATGAAATGAGCATCCACTGCGATGTCAACATCGTGATCTAGCATAACTTCTCAAACCCAAAGATCGTTGCCTATGGTGGAGAGCCATTGCAGACACTTGCACTCACACAGTCCTGGAAGATATTGGAAGTGACCACAAGCCAATACTAATTACTATAGACAGATTAAATCCAGAAAAAAGAGAAAGACCCACTGGAACTACAAAAAAGGCAACATGCGCAACACTTTCAGATAGCAGATTCAGCAGCATTAACAAACATGCGCAACACTTTCAGATAGCAGATTCAGCAGCATTAACAAACATGCGCAACACTTTCAGATAGCAGATTCAGTAGCATTAACATACTAGATACAATAGAGAATACATACAACAATACCACAAAGAGTATACTTGAAATAGCCAACATAACAATACCAAAAGGCAGCCATAAATGTTTCAGCCATTTCTGGACTCCAGATCTAGAAAAAATTGCTAAAGAGCAAAGACAAACCAGTGGCAAAAGAACCGACCAGAGTCAACAAAATAATTTACAACAAACTCACAGCACAGAAAGGCAGAAACGTTTAACAAATACTATGCAAAAGTCAGCAAAGAAAATTACAGAAAACATCTAGACAAAACAATTAAAAACAGAACAAAGCAGAACAAAGAGCTACTAAAGCAAGCATTGCACTATTTGAAACTGAATACGCCATCACAACATGAATAATGCACTACAAAATTTAAAGACCAAGAATACTCCAGGACTATACAAGATTATGATGCTAAACCTAGGTCTAGTTGCAGTGTCTGTACTCTTAAACTTCATTAACAGATCATGGAAAAAACGCACACTTCCTAAAGCTTGGCTGACTGCAAATATCAAACCCATTCTAAAGAAAAACAAGCCAGCCGAAGAACCTGGAAGCTACAGACTAATCTCACTGACCTCGGCAATTGGAAAACTTGCAGAGAAAATGGTTAATCACAGGCTCTGCTGGTGGCTGGAAAGTAATAGATCATTAATGACAGTCAGGCAGACTTGAAAAACGATTGCAGAACAGACGACCAACTCTTTCATTTTGTGCAAAAAACTTTAGATGCATTCCAAGACGGTAAGCACAATACAGCTATTTTTCATTGATCTGCAGGAAGCATACGGCACAGTATGGAGACAGGGGCTTTTCGCCAAAATGACAAAAATGGGCATACATGGAAAAAATTATCTCTGGATTAAAGCCTTCCTAAGTAACAGAACAATACAAACAACAGTAGAAGGCACTAAATCATCCCAGAAAACACTAAAGGAGGGATTGCCACAAGGGTCAGCACTAAGTTGAACCCTCTTCTTTATCTTCATAAATGACCTTCCTCCCTTCTTGAAATTATCAAAAACACTGTAAACAAATTACCAGCTAAATTGCCTGATACTCGATTTCCTTTTATCCTTAGAGTCGACGCCTCTGGATCGGGAATCAGCGGTAAACTTATGCAGGTATTCGATGATTGTATACATTCAATTCTGTATGTCAGTCGTAAACTGACACTCATTGAACAAAAATACCCTGTCGTAGAGCGAGAGTTGCTCGCTTGTGTATATTGTTTCTCTAAACTTCAGAGATATCTCATTGGTGCAAAATTTGTCTTGGAGGCAAATAAGAGGGCCTTGTCCTATCTGAAAACTGCAAAATTTCGCAATGAGAAGGATGCCAGGGCATCCCTTGCGCTCCAACCCTACGAATATGACATTCGTGCCATCAAGGGCCGTGAAAATATTGTTGCGGATGTGTTATCACGTTGTGTAAAAGACTCACTGTCAACTAACAACACGGCAAATGTAGGTACCTTGTGAAGTTACAGGAAACCTATTAACTGTCTTCTTCACGTGTTGACCAATGGAACATTACAATATATATGAAGATATTTTGCTGACAATGTTGATACTGACATCAATTTCATGATTTATTACTGCTGTGCAAAGACAAAATAAACAAAAACTCTGTGTTGAATGCCAAGGCTGAGCACTATCCTAACGGTTTCATCGGAAATTGAAGGAAATCTCCCAATGACTCTTTTGACTGAACTTAAAGGTATTGATAGGTTCACTCGACACCTGATGATGATGAATGCTGATATCGCCAATTTCAAGCTGTACCTCATATTCCTCAGCACATTACATGGCTGTCTTGGAACTTATTAACAGTTTACATACTCGGTTTATGTGCACAAACCCACACATTCATTGATATTCTAAGAATAACGTGACATTTGGATATTTTGAATGCAAAATCTGGATTTATTCTATTATTGGAACTGCAGATAAAGATTAAGAGACTTAACTCAAGGATGCTTCGCATGGTCAAAGTGATATAAATATAATAATCATATCGTGCCTTTTGTTTTAGCTATCCGTTTAACATTGAACATTCGTAATTAGAATGAACAAACTAATGTCTGCTCTCCGTAAAAGTTACATAACAAGCTTCTCACACCTATTTCCGAAAATCAGCCAACTTGAGAAGCGTCTTAAAAGTCATAACCTTTATTCCCCTAGTCCAGATTAGACGAATTCCGCTAAGCAAAGGACACTACAAATCTCCGCGCGAACGGGCTTTTCTCTCCCCTGAAGTTTGAGATCAAAGGAATAAATTTGCTCGCCCGCGATAACACAAAGCCAGATGCCGCTGTAAGTTTACCTAAAGTTACGTCAAATAAACGACCGTCTGTCTGCTCTACCATGGCGAAGAATGAAACCAAAATAGAAAAAACAACAACGTGGGTAGGTGTTACACCCACCCCGAAAAGAAAGGGGTGGTGGTGGTGTTTCTGCAATTATTAGAGCCATAACAAGGAATGAAAATATTTTAAAATCAGAAAACCTGAGAAAATAATAAGAAGGGAAAAGAACAATAATACGACTGGAAAAGCAACGGTGCGAGTTGAAAGTACGAATTAACAGAAAATTTGTCACAGTACTCCACCCTTTTGAGGTCTGGACTCCCGGCATAAAGACTGTAATTTATCTTTTCACATTCGCCCCTGTTTACGTCCGTAGAGATCACTGTGAGCACTAACATTTTTAGGGTCACAACTTTTGGTTACCATATGGCGACAGCAACACAAATTACCGCTCTTCACTCTTCCTTTTCGATTTCGCCTGAACCGTCTCCTCTGTTCACGACTTTTCCTGACAGTGCGTCTGTTATCAGTGCGCGGGCACTCGGGATCACTGACTTTTGTTGGCCCCTAAGTGAAGTAAATCATGCTGTCTTACTCAGCAGGGAATCGTCGAAACCGCGAGTAACCGCTCACCTCTGGCTCTCGTAGCTGGGGCGGGAATGCGATTGTTTTGATCTGCTGCAATACACATAGGCGCATCTTCCAGAACTAAACCGGAAGGGGGGCCTCTCGGAGATATTTCTCCAAAGTTTGTTTTAGGCCCCAATCGGCCAGTTAAGCTATCTACTGACAGGAAATCATGGATTTCATCAGAATGAGGGGATCTTCCACCATAAAAATTCTAGAGCCCCGAGTTATCGGGCCCCGAAAAAAAAAGCAGATAGAGATAGACAAGATACAGACTTACAAGAAGGGGCTGCTACCAGTTTTGCGGCGCCTCTCTGGTCTACTCCTACTCTGGGGATAGGTCATGCGTCTAATCTCCGACCAGTGCCATCCCATGGGTGGTATAACTCTTCTCTTATATTACCACTACCAGATTCGGCTGGGCAATCGGAGTATGTATCTTCCTCGGTAAATCATTGCTGTTATCAAGCAATTTCGTGCCCTCCGATACACTGAGGTGATGCCTAGAGATTTCTACTTTCTTTCCTGTCACATCAGTGGTTCTCATTGGGTTGCGCCTGACCTCAGCGACTTCTACCTTAGCTAAAAGGTAGAGTGTTTCTGATTGCACTCTTTTTCTTCTAACACCTTCGTGAGATTTGCGCTCCGAAAGCGACATAATCGGATGACGGGGCCCTACTCCGTTTATAAGCGGACGGTCGCTCAGACCACTGTCCTCTTACTTATGAGGAAAGTGCCGGTCGTATGAGGCTCCAGGGCTATTTTTAAACATATGCTCGCTCAGTCCGCTGTCTTCAATGAAGAGAGCGCTGGTCGATTACATATCTTTATGTTTGCCTAATATTAATTTAACAAAGTAGGTACTTCCACTGTCATAAGCGTCGCCACTGCTTTGCCATAGATCTGAACAAGGATCTTTGCACATACCATGTCGCTGCCATTAAACAACGCATCATTCGGGAGACAGCTCTTTTGGGGCTCCCGCTCAGCACCGTGAATTAGGGACTCTCCTTTCACTTGCAGGGCCTGTTTTGGGCCCTTTTGCGTTAACAAGGATCGGCGCGGATGCGGTTCCCAAAACCAAATAAGGGATCTCAAGTATGCAATCATAGGCGGGCCGGATGATAACTGCCGCCTTAATCGTGCCACACACAAATTTGCTCTTAACCTCAATGTTCGCTATGGGAAGGCGCCACGAGTATCTCTCCTAAAAACATAACAAATGTCGACTGTTTTCCTTGTCATTTGCCACGGCTTGACCAGATGCCGGGCCACTATACACGGGAAAGTAAGACCTCTGTCAAACAAGCACTGGGGGAGAGTTCTATTCACTTCCACAGGCCCACTGTTAGAAAACAATGCCCCTGACACTGTAGACTTCCATGTGTTACTTTTTTCACGCGCGTCGGCCGCAAACGCGCCACATGTTGCTGGCCTGGTCTTTTAGCACAATGGCTTGTAGGATGGGACGCAATTCGACAAAATTTACACCACCTATCATTCTCCCCCTGTTTTTAGCGGGGTCATGGGAGGTCGCTCCCTGCGATCTGTTATGAGGCTGGGGTCTCGTGTTATGAGAAGTTAAAGAATGGGGCTCTTTGCGAGAAGGCCATGGCTGCTGCTTAGCATGAGAGAAAGACGAATGAGATTAGGAAGCTACATTTTCTAGGGTTAGCAAGTCAGGTGCCCTACGTTAGTGCCACGGTGCTTCGGCCTGTGCTGTCTGGAACCCTTCTGCGAAGACAATAATCTGGTGATGTTGCTGGGCCCCGTGCTCGGCTAGAAATCTACGCATGTCAGGCGCCATAGTTGCCTTCAAATGTTCTATCATCACTAATTCTTCAAACCCTTCATACGTTTTAGCCAGTCCAGTCAATTCCCGCCATCTGTTGAGGTAATTCCCTAATCTTGCAGCAAACTGGGAGAAACTTTCTTCCTTCTCCAAACGGCTCTCCCGGAACATTGTTTGGCACTTTCGTGGGGTCCACTGGAATCTTTGTAACAAAGCGTTATGAAGTGCTTTAAAATTTGCCTGGTCTTCGACGACCATCTTGCTATAGGTGTCATATGCAGGACCTTTTGTTTGCACCACATTTATACATCTAATCCGTACGCCTTCGCCATCCACTCGAATTTCTCCAGAAAAACGTCGATTTTTTCTTTTCCACTAGGGAAAGAGTCGAAAAGGTAATTCATGGCTGCTATCTGAGGGCCCGCGTTCCCTGGGGGTCTGTCGCCCCTGATCTGGGAGAAACGCCATTCGCCGAACTGCTTTCTGAGGCCCTACCCTGTAGTTCCAGAGAACGCATGGCAAGTTTGTGTTGCATTTCAGCTGCCCTTTTGCGCATTTCTAAGTCCCCCGAAATCCTCAATTTTTCCAATTCGACCTTTCTGTTTTTCTTTTTTTTCTCTTGTTCCTTCTGTGAGTATTTCTCCATCTCAATCATCATATACATCTTAGGTTCCGCGTCGTCCATTCCCATATTTCTAGCCGATTCCTTCGTGCTTGCCCTGAACTTGGCTAATTTGGCCATCCTACCTGAAAAACAATCTACATTATCCTCACAAAAACAGAGAAAGGAAAGACGAGAAAAGCAAAAACCCAACTTCCATTACCTCCCAAAAAATACTCCTTCTCTATACCCGCTGTCGCGAATACAATTAAAAAAACTAGACTAGCGCCTAATCTGGGTGATAAATACCACCTTTAAAAAAATCCGTTCCCCTCTAGTAACCTGGAAAAAAAATGTAGCTTCGCTAAGACCTGGAATAACATCCCTGTGAAAGAAAAAAATTCACTGTTAGCAATCAATTATCTCTTACAACTACTGTATTATATTCTAAATACAATCTGTGGGAAAAAACTTTGGTCTGGATCAGTTTTATAGCTCAGAGTCTAGAGGTTATAGAAAGAAAAATATATTCTCAGATGACTCCCTCAACAAGAAACAATCTATGACTCTTTAGGCAAGAACCCAAAATACTCCTCCCGGTGAGGTACCCAATTTGTCACAACGTGGCTTATATAAGAGTCTGTCTTTGTAAAGAGACTCGACATCAAGTCTGAGAAAGGTCTGATAAGATAGATTAAGAAGAGATTTTAATGTGGAGGATGAGACTTATAGTTGCGTTGGTGAGAACCTAGATTGACTCTCAATAGCCACTTGTGACTTGTTTTTTATAACTACTGTCTCACCACCTCTTGCTCCGTGGAGATAAGGTGCACACAAATTAATATCAACAGACACAACTGTAAAGCTAAGAAATACAGGTACAGTATAGAGAAGGACAAACTGATCCAGTGCACATTTATAAGTTTATTACAATAAATTATCCCAAAAAATGAGCAACGTGCAAGATCGCTTAGCTGAAACAAAAGAACAAAAAAATAATGACACAAATATCAAATTTCCACGCTCTTTTCCACACCTACACGAGAAACAACTAAGGTTTAGTAAAAAAACATAGCGGGTGGGGTCTCTATGTAAGAGACACCAACAACTGAAACAATGCTATTTCGAACTGAGAAACGCCATGGAGTCCCAAATAACAACAGACTACACTCCACAAGTTTTCCCTCTGCATCGTTTAACCAGAGGAAGAATTAATAACTAATCTGACTAACAGATCTCACAGACACTCCAGGCTGTCCTACACAACTAACTTCTGCACAAACCCCTTTGCGTCAACTACCTCAGAGGCTCACCTCCAAGTTATATCTAACTGTTCAGTTCCTGAAACTAAATAAATTAAGGGGCTGCTGTTCCTGAAACTAATTCCACTCTCTCCCCTCTTCTTCAGCTTGTGCACTCCTGTCGCTAATATTCTTCTTAGGCTCAGATGCGTTACCCTTCGTCGGGTACTTCCGGCCGTTAGTATTCGAGAGGCATCGTCTCCCTCTCTCCTCTCCAGTATAACTGATAAAGGAGCAATTGGTGAATATATATATATATATATATATATATATATATATATATATATATATATATATATATATATATATATATATATATGTCTTCTTCTTTGATCCGGCAACAACAAATTTGATTGCCCAGCTGTTTTTTCTTGCTCGTGTTCGGGGCGGCCATCCTTTCGTACAGTGCCCTAACTCTGGTTCATTCTTTGAGAGCATCTCAGCTCCTCCACCACAAGTTTCCTCCGCCAAGTTTTGTGTTTTTGGTCGGCCTCTCTTTCGTTTTCCTTCAGGGGTCCATAGCATAGCTGTTCTTGTGATGGCATCGGGGGTCTCTTCTGAGGACATGGCCAACCCAGCTCCAGCGTCTGCCAGCTATGATTGGGTGTGCTAATGTCCTCTTTGCTTGCCTCCGAGTTTTAAGCAGAAGTATTGGTTGGTGTGATGCATATTCGGCCAAATAAAGATTCGGAGAAATTTTTCTTAGCATGTTCTTTGTGTGAAAAGACACGACTCGACATGGTTGATTTCGACATTTCCTTCTCCTGTACAACTCTCCAGCTCTCCGCGCCATAGAGAAGCACAGAAAGCACACAGCCCTGGATATAATCCTAATCTTCTTTGTGTGCTTTGTGATGCTGTCTAACATCTCGAGCAGGACTTCCAGATGTTATGTCTTTATTTTAGACTAAAAAAGGCTGTTCTTCTTCCTTTGTTCATTCTGTTGTTGATGTCTCTGCTGCTTGCTCCACACCATTCTGGATGTGTTACTATGCATCCTAGGTATTGTGTGAAGGCATCTTGTCTGTTCCAGTTGCTGAAAGTTGAAATTCCTTGATGATTTGGGCGCTCATTGGTTTGCCTCACATTGAAGCGTCATGACCTCTGTTCTTCTTTTAGGTTGATGTTCAAGACCAACTGCTGGCTATACTTATTAAGTCTATCCGTTTTTTAATGGATGTGTTGATGTGAATCTGCTAGAAGTGCAATGTCATCTGCATATTCCAGATCTTCCAATGTAGAAAATGTAGTCCCATTCTTATTCCTCTTGGATTGCCCTCTGTTGTCCTGCGCATCACCCAGTCTATGACTGTTAAAAATAGAGTGGTTTGATAAGGGGCATCCCTGGTCGTACTCACTCCCCTGTCTTCACCTTCAAAGGTTTAGGTTGCTCTGCCCAATGCTACACTTAAAGTTGTGCATATTAAGCTGTCTTATTGATTGACACTATATGCCAGCTTGGAATTCCATAAGCCCTCAGTATTTTCCATAAACTGTCCCTATGTATGCTGTCAAAAGCCTTTTCAAAATCACCAAAATTTATGTAAAGCTGTCTTTGCCATTCTGAGCACTGCTCTATACTGTTCTTGAGAGGGAATATATCATCTTCACATCTTATGTTTTTTCTCACTCCTGTTTGTTCTTTCCTCAGTTTGTGGTCGACTGCTTTTGAATTTCTCTGTATAATTATCCTGCCTAGTATTTTGCTGGGGAACTGAGAGAAGAGTATTATTCCTCTCCAATTATTGCAGTCTGCAAGATCTCCCTATTCTTGCAGCAATTATTTGACAATTAATCTTTGTCTTTTTCTCTCCACTCTGTTGGTGGTTGTCCCTGTTTTCCAGACTTGTGTGTCACATAGGTTTTATATGATCATTAAATTGCCAAATATATCTTCTTCTTTTTCCTGTCACCCATATCCTCTATTTTTATTATCACATCTATTACTAAATTATTTTTTTCCTGTGGTTTAATTTCCGCATCCATTCGTTTGCGAGAAATAATATGTTTTTCCCATTCTCAACTTTCCGCCAGTTTGCGTTTCTCATTTAGAAACGCATTTCATTGCTGATTAAACTGAGAACGCAGTTATGAGGACGTAACGTGTCAGCCCTACCCGATTGAAGACGCATGATTGTTAGAATGCATAGTTCTTTCCCTCAGACAGGGGAAAGCAGACATGCTGTTCTACAGTATCGGCTTTAAGATTTTTCTGGGCATGAAGTGTGAGAATTCACTCCAAAGTCAGACATGAGAAGGAGACAGTTTGTCTGGTAGTTTGCATCTGACATGTAGTTTTCAAGATAGAATTCACTAGTGCCAGGTGATATGCCTGGACACTCACGCTCCATGGCCAGAGCGAATGGCGTAAGGTGCGAGAAAGCAAAGTGTCCAGTTGAATGGTTCTCAGGATGATGCAGATATTTCTCGGGGTAGTGCAAAAACTGCCTCTGCAATTGCAGACAACGTGTCTAACAATTTGCATCTGACACGTAAATAGCGCTTCAGCGTTTCTTAGACGGATGGTGTCAGAGACGAAAGGTGGGCATTTTACGGTATAATGATGCGGTTTAAGTGTTAGAACTGTAAGCCGTGGAAAGAAGGGAAAAGGGTACCGAGAGTACTATTCGTTTTTGCAGAAATTAAATGTTTACCTCTTTGTCTGGAAATAGATATTAACCAGGAGTTTGAAACTTATCTATTTCATTCTCCAACTTGGCAGTATCACTCGTGCTAGTGAATGTAAGCTTGTATAGCGACAAGCTTTAGTGCCAAAGTCATTAGTTTTCTCGTCAAATTTTTTTGGCCGAGACTAGGGTGTTCATGAATACGAATTCCTCAAATTGATATTACCACAAAAGAGGATACGTTGAAGACCCCTCGTATGTCTCGGTTTCAGAATGAACGATAGGCAAATAGATCGGCTATATAATCAAGTATTGATCTATGTGTCAAAACTAAATCAACATGTGAATATGAATGTCGTGAGACAAATGTGACCTGTGGACAGATCCGCGGTCTTGCTGAGTGTCACTGGAGGGTGACCGTGTACATGTGATTAAGTCATCTACAAAAAACCACGCTTAGTATACTGAAGGCGTGATGCCATATGATGATTATGGATTGTACCCCCCGCATAGTCTGGTTTTTTGTAGGTGTGATGTGCATATTCGTGTTCCAGTTCAAAACAATGTTCATACAAAAAAATAACCAGGGCAGATCCCACATAGGACGTTCCAGTAAACTCACGACCGTAATAAAGTCAATGATTTTCTTGTAAACAACAGCCCCGTTTTGACGTTTTTCCTTCATTCGATTTTAATTGTGGACTAGCCACAGTGACACAAAATGGTTTACACGAAATATGTAGGCCCACAAATCAAACAGTCATTATCATCCAGCAAACATTCAATACAGCAATAGACGGTAAGACAGAGCATTACAATTGATAATGATGAGTCTAGATGCAATGTTATATTTTTCCCGCCAAATGTGCTGTAAAATGTAGTCAGGTTGAAAAAACTCCATCCACCCTTTATTCTATAAAATCTCTCCCAGGAGATAATGGTAAGAATCATACTCTCCTCTAATGTTTCAGTTTTCAATCCTCTCCTTAATCTGAAATTTTCAGCAAGACCAGACAACGGGTCCCACCCTGGCCGAAAAGTATAAATAAATAATGTCCTCCTCAAAAATAATCCTCTAGATAATAAAAAGGTTTTTCCAAAACCTAGTTTTTTCATTTTAACAAAGTAAAGCAAAGGTAATATGGTGAGTCCCTTGGGAAACCTGCATCAACCGATGCAGCAAAAACAAATGCCTAGCGGTCGACCATGGTTGAGAGCTGGGAAAAACATTCTTCGATGTGACCGCCGGACGACCCCTTTCGAAGACAGGCTATGAATGCCGAAAATCGTTTTCACGACCAAAAAAATCGATAGAGTTTTAATGAAAAAGTAGTCCCAATTTACCTTGCTTTCCGGAAAATACACAGAAATTATTCACGCCTCCCGGCATGTGGGAAATACACTAGAGGTGAATTATCTCGAAATAAACGAAATAATCCATAAGAGGACTACACACCCCTGACAGAAAACAAAAAATAGCGGGGAGATCCCCTCTTCAACGAGGCATCTTCCTTTTTCCGCATTTTTTCCCAAATCGCTCACTCCACCACTAGTGGGTGGGCGGGGAAACCCCCGATCGGACCAAAGAAGCAAGACACCAAGGTCATGCGCAGTCCAGCGCAAAAAATTGACCAACAGCTTCAAAAAACTTTAAAACTGCCCATTCGATACCAAAAAAAACGCGAGAAGACAAATGCTTTTACCGAGAAAAAAGACAACTATAAATTTCAAGCAGATGTTTGTTTGCCCTTGCGTTATAAAAATAGATATTGTAAAAAAAAAAAATGATGTTGCGAGAAATTTTTATCACGCAACATATCAACCCACCCTCAATCCCCCCGAGATAAAAAAAAAAAAAATGTGGAACATAAATTTTTTTTTTTTTTTTTTTTCAAAAATCAAAAGAGCAAAATGCGATAAGCGGGCCTCAAAAAACCCACGAATTAATGCCGCTTGATAATTAATTAAATTGCCTAACATGAGGCTAAATATAGAGTGTCTGGTGAGGATATACCTCAACAGAAAAATAAATATGTCTCAAAAAATATTCACATCGGGGAGGTGTCACCAACACACATCACGTTAGCATGTAAACACAATATACGTATGCAAGTTACCATAATAATCATTAAACAGCATACTCTAATATTGTCTTTAAAAATGGATGTACAAATCTGATAGGAAAATTTAAATAGTACATTCTTTGACATGTAATGACATAAGTAAGAACATAGGTCTTTAAAAGTTAAACTACATGACGATCCCAGGACATGTATGCTTCTGTGTAAAATTCCCGAGGGTAAATGTACAGGTTACAATCCTAGAGGGACCTCTGGTTTCACATTGATTACTAGAAAAGTAACATTTAATTCGCTCAGCTCAACAATGAAAACATTCCCCTAGAGAAAGTAGAGGACCTCAATACAATTGGGGGGCTTCTTTCTCTAAGTTAAAATATAATATTTTATTGCTAATTAATATAACTAAATATGCTTCATAAGGTACAATACATTATTAATAATTGTGGCTGTTTAGTAAACTAACGGCCCTTATATTAACTACTCAGTCCTCCTCTATCATCTTAAAAAACGAACAGAAGAATGACAACAAAGCACGATAGTGTTGTGTACATATAAAGTAAGTACAGATGTGCTAATCTATTGTAGAAATATAGGTGTGTTATGACTCTGTAATATATGGAAATATAGGACAGAAGTATTAGTTGGAGTCATGTGGGCATCTAGACCAAAAAAATGTCCCCAGCCATCACATTATCCGCACCACGGATAGCTCGTACCGTGAAGTGAAAAGGTTGAAGAGCTATAGCATATCGAGTGGATCTCGAACTCTTCAAATTCTTAGTCTGAATAGCTGTAAGAGCTTTCTGATCAGTCCTAGAATGAAATGTGCGCCCAGGAGGAATCTTTGTAGCTTTAGAATTGACCAAACCATCGCTAACAACTCACGGTCTAAAACCGAGTAGTTCCTCTCTGCCGCATTTAGTTTTCTAGAAATGTACATAAACAGGAAATTGCAGAGTATTTTTGCATATATTCTTGCAAATCAGTTGCCTGCTCCAATCCCCCCAGTGGATTGATGAAAAGCATTCACTCCGAAGAACAAAAAGGTCCTATCAAGGAGTAGGTAATCTTTAAGATGGGGGAGGAGAAGAAAAAATATTTACATTTGATGATTTGGTCTAGTGGGTGAAGATTGGGGGCAATTCTTTTCAGACCAACGGGAACCAGGATTAGGGGCGAACCTTTTCTTCAAAAACAATGTTAGAGGAGGTGCCCATGATCAGATAAGATAAAATTTGGAATAAAAATTCCCCCCATATAAAATTGAATTAAAAAACCTAAGAGACTCCCCTTCCTAAACTTTTTTTCAGTTTCTTCTTTCGTTTTAGGAAACAGAGTTCAAGGTTCAGTATTTTTGGGAAGTATGTTGGTCTTTTCTTTCTTCAAGGGAACGGAGGGGGGGACCATTGGATGGAACCAAACAACAACACGAACCCAGGAAAGAAGAGAAACCCAACCAAAACAAAAAACCAAACAAAAAAGCTTTTTTAGAAAAGGTTTTTTTGCTGTCAAAATTGCTATTTTAAGAAGGGTGTTTCACCAACCGTAGAGGTAGTGGGTTCCCAGTAAGTTCCCCGTTCAAGTGGACAGTAAAATTTAACCCTAAAAAATAAGTTGAATCTTCCACCCCCAGGTATCAATGAACTGAGGAGGGGGGGGGACAGATGTCAATCTAAGTAATGCGATGACAAATCCGAAACGATGTGTTTGACAGAAAATTCGACGCCAAATCATGCGAAAACGAAAAGTGGCAGGGGCGTTCATGAGACCAAAAGGCATAACATTCCATTGAAATAGACCCCTAGGTGTAGAAAAAGCAGTAAGAGGTTTGGCATGCTCTGCTAAAGGCACTTGGCAATAACCTTTAGACAAGTCAAGTTTAGTGAAGAATCTAGAATTAGAAAGTCTAATCAGTAGATCTTCTAACAAAGGCATCGGTTCAGCAGCGTCGTCGCCCGAAGAATATGGTGAAGTCGATGGTTTTTCAATTATATTTAATTGAATCATTTCATCCAATTCCTTTTCCACTTGCGACTGAAAGTGTATAGGAATAGGATACGGCCTAACCCTAATTGGATTATTGTCGGTAAGAATTATGTCATGTTCTATGACATCTGTGTGTGTGTGTCCAGGAATGTCAGTGAGAACATCCTGAAATGTTTGTAACATCGACGAGACTTGTCGATGTTCGTCACCAGAAAGATTAGGAGAAACAGAAACGTTTTTCCAAGATTCCCTAGAATGTAATGGAACCACTGGAAGGGGAAGGTTGACATCAGAGAAGGTAGCTTCCTCATCCTGAATGACAGACAGGGATGAATAATGACCGTGAGGTGCAGGAGCATCATCCGTTGCCTGGAAAATAGGCAGCAAATAGTCCGGACGTTCGTGAAATTCCGAAAGCATGTTTATGTGGAAAGTTTTATGCTTTCCATCAATATCGACCACATAGTCAACATCGGAAATCCGAGAGACTATTGCATACGGACGTTTCCATGCAATAAGAAGTCTATTTTCCCTACTGGGGAGTAGGACGAATGCTTTGTCACCTGGACAGAGTTGTCGTAGACATCTATTCTTGTTAGCAAACTGCCTTGCCTTCTCTTTAGCAATTTCTGATGAAGCAGTTGCTAGCTTACATGCCTCAATGATCTTTTGTCTAAGAGCAATGACATACTCATATGAGGATTGAGTTTCATCGCTAATATCATCGGCATGTGATGAGATCGTGTAATAAAGACATAGGGGGCCCGCGTGGGACGCGCGCCAAAGACAAGTTCGAAGGGAGAAAATCCTGTGTGTGTGTTCATTAGGGTTTTCTCTATAGGCAAAGAGAGCCGCGGGTAAAACCCTGTCCCAATCTTGAGGATGATCTTCAGTTATCTTACCAAGCAAAGTCTTGAGCGTTCTCTATTTTCAGACGACGCTCAACTCAACTTCCAACCCCCATTAGGACATAGGATGGTAGATATACTACTGAGAGAGATCGAGTTCGTTCAATATGTAAGGTAGACATTACCTGTGACATAGTGTCAGATATGAGTTGAGTGCCATGGTCTGACAATATTTCTCTGGGGAACCCCAAGCGAGAAAATATCAACCAAAGAGCATCTGCGATATCTGTAGTAGATATGCTCTTAAGAGGAATAGCCTCTGGCCAACGTGTGCACATATATCGACACATGTAAGGATAAACTGATGTCCTCTGGCCGACCTGACCTTAAATGGGCCAATAATATCTATGGCCATTTTCTGAAACGGCCGAATAGGAATGTCAGCAGCCTGGATAGGCGCAGCATGTCGTGGTCCTCTAGATTTTGACCTGAACCCTCCTGACATACCTTGCATGATCGGCAGTAAAAAATACGAAATGTTGTCCTTATTGACAAAAGGCCAAAAAGAAAGCCGCCAAGGGACTCTCGACTTCGTCTTACGGGGCAAAAAAACCCATATGTCATCTCCCAGCACACATTGCGAGTCATGAGCATGTTGTAATATTTGCACTCTCATGCTCTTGGGAACAAGAATTTGCGAATGTGCCGACGTAGTCGAATCTTGTACCATACGTACAAGTACGCCGTTTCTCATTGCAATCCAAGATTTTCTATTTGTATCCTGATTCGGATCACCTTTCTTCGCAAGAACGACGAATTTTTTTAAAGAAGGATCTTCTTCTTGCAATTTTATGAAAGAGTCACGAGTAATTACTAAGTGACTATCTTGGCTATCAACTTCATTATCACTATTCAGTGAAGTTTCGGGTGTTTGTA
The DNA here is from genome assembly GCA_024509875.1 of Oreohelix idahoensis. Taxonomy (NCBI): domain Eukaryota; kingdom Metazoa; phylum Mollusca; class Gastropoda; order Stylommatophora; family Oreohelicidae; genus Oreohelix; species Oreohelix idahoensis. Next base: position 215,879 of record JAMPIV010012950.1, read on the forward strand.
GAGCTTGTGCTCTTGTAACCACTGCATTTGTAGCTTGCATGTTATTATCTTCCCAAGCAGCAATCTGCTGTGGGGTACACTCCCTAACTCCGTGAATACGACCAATAATAAGGTCCGCAATAGGATTAGGTAAGAGACAAGCATGCACATCTCCAGTAAAGAAAGGAGTGGCAATGCGAATTACAGCAGTAGGATATTTTTCTAGAGTGCCGCCAAATGTGACACATTTAATAACCCTTCCTGTAGCACAAGATGGATCTACAAGCGATTGTCTAACACCAATAGTGGTGCATCCGGAATCGAAAAGTAGTGAGTCCGGAGTATCATTAACAAGACCCTTATGTAGAATTAAAGAACCCCTCCCGTCATGCGCAACAGCAGCAGGAAGAGCGGGAAGTGGGTGACCCCAACTCAAAGTAGTTATGGTACCCGGTTCGAATAAAGTACTGCATTGGGGGCATTTGTTTGCTCTCTCAAAGTCAAAAGCAGAACCAGTGACAGCGTCAAAGTTTTTACTACAACAACATGATTACAGGCTCCCTCAGTTTCCTGTTGTACAGCATTAGCCTGCTGATATCTCTTTTTTTTGTGTTGAGATCTACCCCGACTATTATTACCTCTGAAGTTATCAGAGTTATTATTATCTCTGCAGTTATTATTGTCTGTATTGTAATTGTTATCCTGGTTCGAATTCCAGTTTCCACGATTACTATCATGTTCACATTGATGCGAACATCTATTTGTTTGGTTCTGAGGTCTTCGGCAGGAATAACCTCTATTACCATATCCTCTTTTGAAATGCCTATACTTATTAGGGTGATAGTAACGACCACTATCAGGTTGTCTCCAATTCTTCGAAGAAGAAGAATCACCATGAAATTGATTTCCATGATTTTGACAGAAATTACCGCTACTCTTTCTATCAAAATTTTGTTGGAATCTACGAGCAAAGTTTTGACCATACGGAGCTGCCGAAGCAACTGGTAAACCTTCTTTCACCTTAGAGTTACCCATGGTTATGTGTGGGTGTGCAGTTACGTATTGGCAACAGAAATCTTCCATTTCTTTTATTGTTTTAGGTTTACGTTCATGAAGGAAAGCAAGGAAAGACTCATTGACAGACGACATGACTTTGTCTCTAAGTATTAAGTCCATAAGTCCTTCATAAGTTTTTTTTCCGTCTTAGATAGTTCAACCCATCGTGAGAAAGTAATGCGTATTCTTGCAATAAACTCGGAGAATTCAACTCCATTTTCAGGTAACATGTTTTTAAATTGTAGACGATAGCCGTCTTCGTTAAGCTGATATTTCTTTAACAGAGGGGCCCTGACAACCTCATAATTGTTCTTGTCAGGTTCATCCACCATATTTAATATACTTAGAGCGTTACCTGTCAGTATCCCTGATAACTGATAAACATATTTTGCTTTGTCTATGTTATGAGCTGTACATGCTTGTTCAAATCTGTCCAGATAGAACATTATGTCATCACTGGAAGGACTAAATGTTGGTAACTTAATCTTAAAAGTATCATTATTAGCCTTACCAGAAGATGAACCCTTGTTTGAATCATTACCATTACTCATGTACTCATGCTCATCAATTTCAATTTTTCCAACTCTAAAGCTAAGACCTTTTTTTTCATGTTCCATTTTTGCTTTCCTCTCATCAGACTCTCTCTGTAATCTTCTTTCCTCAGCCTGAGCCTCTATTTGAAGTCTTTCAGCTTCTTTTTCAAGTCTTTTATTTTCAGCCTCTTTTTCAAGTCTTTTATTTTCAACCTCTTTTTCAAGTCTTTTATTTTCAGCCTCTTTTTCAAGTCTTTTTTCTTCTTCAGCCTCTTTTTTCAAGTTTTTTTATTCTCAGCTTGTAGCTGGAGTTTTCTTTCCTCAGCTTCTGATTCCCTTTTTTTTTTTTTTCCATTTCCATTTGGAATCTTTTTTCATCCACCTGCATCTGCATTTTTTCTTTTGTTCAGCTTCCATATGCAGTTTTCTTTTGTTCAGCTTCCATTGCTTTATCATATCGAGCAGTTGCAAATTCTTCTAACTTATCACCAGTCTTCCCCAAGCAATTTACCCTGCTCAATAAAGTGCTCAAATGTAGACATGTTGTCTAACATATGAGTCCAAAACCTGAAATAATTAACTAATAATTTTATTTCAAACCTAAGTGTAAACAAGTCTTAATTAAGCACTTGTATATTCACATCACCTTATATATTATCCCCAGTCTCTGTGGAAAACAAGTCTCCAATCAAAGAACTTGTATATGAAATATCAACAATCAATTCTTGATCATAAGTGCACTTCTCATTCAATAGTGCACGACACTATTCATCATTCATTTATCATCAGTGTAGTAGTAACAGTGCATTAGCATAGCCCATTAACTAATTACTATAACTGTAAACAATGACTATGTAAACACATGCAGAATGTAAACATTGAAAATGTAAACAATACAAACAATGTAAACAATAACAATGTAAACAATAACAAAAGATCAGCAACAACAACAAAAAACGTTTCGCAGAAATCAAAACTAAAAATAAAAGCAGAAAATTAATGAAATATCACAAAAAATGTGTGACGATATCTACGAATAGAAAACAAAAACAAAATACATGACACCACCACAGTGTATATAAACAAAAAATGTTTGTATGAAACTAAATTATAGACAAGAGTAGGCTAACAAATACAAACAAATCAAAACAAAACTAAAGAATGCGAAATAAAATAATAACGAAAACAATATTAAAACATGTCATCACAGCTAACATAAATAGCAACAGAAGTCGCTTAGCAAATTCCAGTATCGGAAATTTGCAAACCCTACAGAAAACGCTCTCACAATAGACGACCTCTATGACGTGGCATAATCTAACGGAGACACCAAGTATAAGGGCACAGTTTACATACAAACAGGCCACTTAACTTATAGGCTTCCAATCGTAGAACAGCAGAAAAAACGGATGTCAATCAACGTCCTAAAGAGCGAAGCTCCAACGATGATGGCACATCTGAACTGCTTCCACTGCTAACACGATGGTACAAGAGCTTCGAAATACTGTGTGTTGAGTTGTTTCGGCACTTGACCTTCTAATCCAAAAGTAAGTTGATGGAAATCGGTACTTGGCCTTCTTCAGAAAACAACCCGTTTCAACCGGCACTTGACCTTCACAAAAACGACAGCACTGGAACCTTGACAGCAGCAACTTGCTTGACTTGCGTAAAAGATAACAGCAGTCCGAGTTATCCGGCAACATGTAACAACGCCGGGTACTGTCAAATTCTTGTTTCCTCTCGCGTCAAAAAGTTTGAAAAATTTATTGACTTTTACCTTGGGCAAACGCCAGAGTACTTTGAAATTGTTTTGAAGATATGTTGACCTGTATTGAAGAATGTTAAATTTTCTTGAAGGGATGCTTGATGAATTCTTGTCAATGTTGAAAATGAAGTGAAGGTAAAGTTACCCCGTGTTTGCTGCGGTAACCAGGGTTAAGTGTGGGCTAGGAATCAAACCAGCTTATGGCCACCAAATGAGGCGTTAGTGATGCCATATGATGATAGGTAGATGGTATCCGCATTGTCTGGTTTTGTGTAGTGTGCAGATGTGTTCAGGGTCAAAAACAAAATGTCAATCCACCCATAGCAAAAATAACATGATCACCAATCCACATATGTACGTTTCAGTAAACTCACGAACGTATATAAATGTTCAATGATGTGTGTTACTCGGGACCTTGGTGAAACAGCCGGTTGACGTTTTTTCTTCATTATAATTTATTGTGGACGCCACAGATGAACAAAAATGGTTTACGCGAAATATGTGTAGGCACATCCAAACAACTACATTATCACAGTCAACATATCAATAACAGCAATAGATCTCTAGACGGTAGACAGCAATTACAATGATGAGATTTTCTTCGGATGCTATGTTATATTTCTCAATAGTAGCTTGTCTATGGGAATGTAGTCAGGTTTCTGAAAAACTGCCCATTCCTTTTACTAGAACAGCGCATGGATACATAGTACCAGATGTAAATGCGAGATCATTTTCACTCCTCCTTTAATCTGAACTTCCAGCAAAGACAGACAAATACCTCCGCTGCCCTCGAAGTAATCTAAAATAATTTTGTCGCTTCCAAAAATATCACTTAGATAACAAAGAGTTATTCAACCTCGTTCCAGGTAACCAAGTAGTACAAGTGAATAGTCCTTGGGACCTGCGCATCAACTCGTGATGCAGCACAAAAAAAGCGACATGTGATCTAGGAAACACTTCTGCGTGACACCGACTTTCTAAGACTATGCTATGATCCTAGAAAATCGTTCACGACCAAAAATCTATTAGAGTTAATGTAAAATGTTAATTTTACCTTGCTTTCATGAAATACACAGAAATATCACGCCTCCCGACGATTGTGGCGGAACACTAGAGTATTTATCTCAAGAACAAACGACAATATCCAATAAGAGGAACTACACATCCCTACTACAGAGTCTCTCAAAAGAAATAGCTGAGATCGCGCGCGAGCCGATGTGTCGAACGAGGGGCAGATCGTCTTTCGGCCAATTCCCCAAATCTGCTCACATGTGGTCCACTAGTGGGTGGGCGTGGAAACCTAGATCGAGCTCTCTCTGAAGCAAGACAAAGCGTGTGCTTGATCGCAGGGATCCAGCGCAAAATGGCACCACTAGCTCAACCTCAAACTTGCTATTCCGATACCAACGCGAGAAGTTACAAATCTTACCGAGAAAAGTAACGTAACATATATTGAGAATTTTCAAGCAGAGTTGATTGCCGTTGTCTAGATCTATATCTCTCTGCATCTATCTCTCACATAGATATAGTAATAAAAAATGAATACATGTGTCGGAGAAATTTAGTATCACGCAACATATAGTTTCCTGTACATTAAATTTTAGAAAAATAGATGACCGATTTACAGAAGTGAAAAATAACAGAAATTATATTGAGTCTTCTTAGGCTTAAACTCAGTCGGACTTATTGTTAACAGGAATATAATATTATTACCTGCTAAAAAATAATCATAACGATTGAAGATAAACTATCTTCTATAACTAATTTACACGCAAGAGACATGCTTATCATTGGAGTGGTGATCCGAAACAACGTATATTCTTAATTGACCATTGAGATTGATGATTTTATCTTAGAATATAACTTTATTGCACGAGGGAAATATTTAAAAGATGAAGACCAATCTTAACGCTTTCAGATAATAAATTTTATCAGTTATAGTATGTAATAATTATATTGATATCGGTTTCTTTTTTTTCCATTTCTATATATAAGGTGAAGACCTAGAGTGGGTACGCCTAAACTAAACACTTTATGAGGCCAGCGCAGTAAGTAACGTATGAGTGGGATATCTGCTGAATAACTAAAATATTTTTACCTTAGAGTGCTTGGTGCAAAACCTTTAACGAGTAATATATAACGTGTTTTAAGATTGAGTATAATCGGGGCCTTTCATTGCTACCTGATTTTGATTCTTCCTGAATGAAAACTCTGTAGTCAAAGTTTATCTCTATGTATCGTAATATTTTTTCCAGCTTGGTTGAGCTAAGTAACATATTTTCAAAATCAGTAAATTTTCCCGACACTGTTGACATAGTGGAGGTGTTTACCAAACCTAACATTATACATAAATTATGAAAAAAAGGGTGGCCTGGAAGATCGCCTGACATTCCTTCATTGTGGCTCTTCTTACATATATGATTATTGTGCGTCGGAATCTAATAATGTTGCTGTGACTACCGGGAGTAGGCAAGCTATAAACGCTCGTGGCCTTTTAAAATATTTTGTATGTGACTTGAAAACAAAAAAAGCCAATCCTTCCCCAAGAACAATATAATTCCCAAGAGAACGTGTTCCCGGAAATCCATAGTGAATTTCAACCCGTTCTTTTTGACCTAGTGGTTACTTCTTGAGGCCAAGATTACCATTAAAGATACTCACTCTATGGGACACAAAGATCCTACGAAATAAAAATATATTTTGTTGAGTTGTTGATTGAAAAATGCACAGTGCGGTCACAAGTTTGACAATGAATATAGTAGGAATTTGCGAAGGACTGATCGATACCCATTACATGGTGATGCGAATATTTTTTTTGACGCCCATATATATTTTTATGGGGGTCTTCCTTTTTGCTGGATCCATAACAGTTCTATCTTAATTGAGCAAGGTATTGCTATACGTATAATATCTATATATTCCCTTAGTAACTTAGATCAGAGGTATCCGTACAGTTCGTAATTACCTAAAAGGGTGACAAAGTACCATTTTTATGACTAAAAATCATAGTGTATCTGTGACTCGCATTTGGGCTATCACTTTCTTCTAACGGGACTGTGTGCTATACAATGAATGGGAAGAGAATCTCTAATTACCATACGGTTCAATCATTGCTTGGTAGCATTTTCTTTTTGTGATTATATTTTTGTTATTTGGAATAGTTTTTATTTTTGTATATGCTTTATGAATGTAATTTTTTGAGCTAAATGTATAGAGTGAGTGAAGTCTCTACATTCTATCTATACTATGATCAATCTAAAATTATGCTCTATCATAAAATTTATTCCAGCGATGTCCGGTTCCACTGTTCCGTTTTCCCAAAGACTATTCATATAATCATTGTCATAGTTTTTCCCACGTCTGTTACGTTCCCTAAAACTTTCGTCTTATGTGTGTATGCGTATGAGTGTAGTCTGGAAAAATAAAAAGGAATTAAAAAAAAAAAAAAATATATATAGAGTCTATATTATTATAAATAATAAATAATACTTATATAACATTATATATATATACTCTACTTAACACATATATATGTGTGTGTGTGCGATGTGTGTTAGTGTATGACTGTCCTGACTCTAATCTAAATCATCTGATCGTAAGAAGATAGTGAAAGAGAGAAAGAATTTTTTCTTGATTCAGGAGACAGCCTCATATCACATTTTCTTCCAACTCACTCGTGGAAAACCTATTTGCTATTTATACACAACTATACTTTCTTCACTGTTGTCTCTATCACTAATGTCTAATCTCATTGTCAGAAAGGGAGCCCTAAATACCCAATGTCTTACTTCTCCTAATCAAAAAGAGTACGACAAAATGTGGGGTGTCTCGTCGCTATATCGGGATTTTGAACTTTGAAATAGGAAACAATCGAGACGACAAATATCAGACACTCTTTCTAAGATTCTATCTTATTTCAGAATATAGATATAAACAAGTGTGAAGACTCTCTTGATTGAGTTTTGTGTAACTTTCACAAAGATTACACTATTCACCTGAGACCATACATTAGCGATCTGTTTTTATATGGCGTGTCTGAGTTCTCCACAAAGTTGAAATCCCGGCTAATTATATTGTTTTTCCACAGCATTAAACTGTAGCATTTATACATTTGGTTTACAGGTTTGATTTTTGTCTCGATTCACAAATATCTGTTTTACATCTCTACTTGATTTCATTGGTAATACTAAAATTGATGGCTGTAAAGTGTTTTGTGAGTGTATAACATTTCACCAGGTTTACTGAAGAAGTAGGTATTTGAGCTAAGCTAAGGAGAGAGCGGCTGATCGAGGAACTATACGCCTGGTATTGTCCTCCTCTTACCCTCAGACCTGTCTTTATTCGCAGGTTGGACTTAATAGAGTGGAATATAAAAAAATGTGAGATGGGATTTTTATTTTTTCTCCTAATTAAATCTTTTTTGAAAATATAGTTATTTTTGTTTCCACGTGGGTAGCGGACTTAGAGTTTTCAGATCAGTTACAATTTCTTAACCTAGGGAGGAGAAAAATCTCTAGTAGGTTGTGATTGTCTCTCTATAAAGCTGAAGCGATGTGAACAGGCAGTTGAGTGAGAAGGCAGCGCGACGTATTGCATACCAATGGGCATTATGCTGATAGCAGATATGATCCCTTCCTGGCAAATAAGCGGAATTTGGCCCAAGGAAAGGAAAACGATCAATTTACATACCCTTGCCAAAAAGGGCCACTCCTGAAACATTGTGGCACAAACTACAGAACTAATAGCTCTTATATGAGCCATGCCGAGCAAAATACTTTTACAAATCATAATGAATAAGGATGCAGACAAAAAAGCTAGAAACCAGAAAGTAAATTGAAGTACAAGCGCGGGTTTTTCGACCAGGTAATAAAGGCTACAAAGACGAGAATCATATATCTTCAACATTAGGATAAACATCAGTATGAAAAGTGTTATTAAGAGAATTACAATGTAGTTTGACACACTCAACATACTTGTTTTTTCATATTATGACATTATACCAATAGTCTTTCGATGTCTGTGTGTAGGAGACTTAACTTCATCAGCAGTTTATTTGGCTATTATGAAAAATCATTATGGGATTTCAACAATACCACCGAATGTTACAACTCATCGAGCAACTGACGCTTGATTATCCCAGGAAACAAATATAGAGGCAGTCCGTAGATATATAGTGTGGAAACACATCGTAGAATGGTTTTTCTGAGAAGTAAGCGATCAAGGAGTGAAGAAGTTAATGGCATTAGTATCTCACTCCTGATGCGCCCTATCTTCTTTTTCTACATAGAGCCCCACACATCACACCATTTATGCCATGGAGAATGTTTTCATGAGAAACGTAAGACAGATGAACCCCGAGAACGACATCAGAGTCATTTTGCCGAGCTATTTACGACTCTAGTCGATCGGCGTGGGTAGCCAGAGAATTCCCTGGAATCATTCAAGATAATGCTGACGAACTATGACATTCCCTCGTCTATACGAGCCAACCCAAAAGGAGTCTTGAACAATAACTATTCTGAGTCTGAGTCCAGCACAAACAAACACAGCGTGGCCCAGAAATCTATACCTAAACAAGCCAAGAAGAAACCAAAGTATGAGACAATCTAGACAAAATAAAGACCCAAACCAGAAATTGAAAATTGATAAAACGAAGCACTGGAAAGTGTATTATCTATGTGACTTCGAATTGTAAGCTGTTAAGATCAATACATTAACAGCTCTTAGGAGCGACTGTGTGACAGAAGAAATTAAAAGAAGAGCTTTCACTCATTGCTTATCTCACAATAAAGCTAATACAGGATGAAGTTGATTAAGGATCTCCTATGGCAAAGGTGAAGGGTAGCACAATGCAGAATAGAAAAAAATCTATTGTATCACTAACCGAGTCTCATGATAGAGTACCAGAGTTAGAATTCCCTCAGTAGCAACATACGGCTGGCGTAAGACTTGAGGACACGTCAATATAAACAGTTTATGGTCATAAAAAAGAATTAGCATCTTCTATACTGCGAAATAGTGAGAAATAGCGCTGATTGCAAGTACACTGTGTATAGGTGTTTGAGAATATACCCTGGAGTAACAGAAAGAAAAAGTATGGACCATCAGAGGAAGGTAGCGTCGCGAGGGCTGGGCGACGGGGGGTAGGGCGCGCGCATGGTAGACTGTAACATTGGGCACCTAGAATGAGCGCGGGGGGGGGGGTGGAGTCGCAATGAAGGAAGCTGAAATTTTTCGGTCATATAAAAAGACATAAATAGTCTTGGAAAAAACAGTGATTGATAGGCATGGTCCCCTGGAAAAAGGGAAGGGAGGGTCGACCTAGACCACGGTGGAACCCAGGACAAACACAGAGAGTCTGAACTTGTCCCGTTTGGCGTGATGCATTTGTCAGAGACAAACTTGAGAGATATGACGCGGAGAATAAAGCAGCCGAAGCTTTACAGCAGCAGAGGAAAATGGACGAGGACATGGAAATTCGCAGGATGCAGCATGAGGAAAGAGAAAAGGAAAGAATTAGAGATAGCATGAGCTGGCGCTTAAGACTCTAGAGTTCCAAAGCCGTGGTGCTGCCTCTACCTCCAGCAATGGAGAGTCTTCTCCTCATTCTTCCTTAACTGATCCTTCTAACACACAATCTACCCATCTCACGGCTATGTCTTTTCCGCTAGAATCTTTCCCTTGTCTTAATGAGAAGATTGACACATGGCTAGAAAAATTTGAGAAAATTGCAACCCTGTACGGTTTAGAGAGGTCGCGTTTGGTGTATGAAACTTTCCCAGGCCTCAAAGGTTCTGCGTATGATGTTTACGCCAAACTGGAGATCAGCCAACAAAGACAACTATGATGTGTTGAAGAAAGCTTTGCTTGAGCGCTTCGAAATGAATGCGCGAAAGTTTCTGCAACTGTTTCGCAACAGCAGGAAAGAGAGCTCTGAAACTTTTCAGCAGTTCTCGTCTTGTTTGAAGGGATACTTGACTAAGTCCCTAGAGCTTTCTCAGCTCCCCTCTACCTATGAAGGTCTGGAGGAATTTGTTTTAACCGAACAAATAAAGAACACTTTGTCTGCTGATACCCGGAGATTTCTAGCTGAGCAGGGGGCAGAAAAGCTTGAAGGCATCTTAGAAAAAAGTCTGAGCGTTATCACAATGCGCTGGCTGAACTGCCGGCCATAAAACGTAAACCGACAGAAGAGCATTTTCGGAAAAATAATCTAGACCGATCTTCTCATGCTTCTCATGCTTCTAATCAGAATAACCACAGAGAAACTGGACCTCAAAACCCCCCTCCTGAAAAATCCAAGTTCTACAAAAACAGGAACCCCAACCACAGTAAACAGTCTGATCAACCCGACCGCCCTTCATGGCAGCGTGGCCAGAAAGGTCAAGGCGGCAAAGGGAGAACCCCTGAGCACGGGACATATGATCAGACCGAGCACACCGAGCCTAAACGCATCGGATGCTTATTAACAGTCTCGCAAGGTGGAATTATTGACAGTGATTCCCAACCTGTTCGGGATAGACCCTCAACGTGAGGTACTGTTACATTGAACGGTTCTCAAAGACTTTGTTTATTTGACATGGGGCATTCTTATGTTTGCATTGTTGCCAGAAACCTGGTTAAACCCGGTCAAGAGACAGGAGAGACCGTCCAACTTTGTGGAGTTTCTAAGAGTGATGCACCTACAGCGCTTCCCATCGCATTGGTGGAGATCCACTCTGATTTTGTCAGAGGCGAGATCAAAGCGGCTGTTATGGATGACCCCATCTACCCAGTCATACTTGGCGGTAGATACGTGTGTATTGGGAAACCGGAAGAGCCGATTGTGGCAGCAGTAACTACAAGAGGGCACACCAAGAAGGAACGGGAGCCTGCTCCTAATTTGTTACCCATGGAACTTAAAGAAGCGCAACAAAAGGACCCTACTTTGGCACCCTGCTTTAGGAAACTGCCGATGGCTAAGAAACCCAGACAACACGGGGACATTTTTTCTAAGGATGGCGTACTTTATCGCAGAACGGGCAAGCCTGACCAAGGTTACAACCAGCTCCTAGTACCGAAACAGTACAGAAGCCAAATCCTAGAAATGGGGCATTCTCTTCCCTTCAGCGGACATATGGGACAGAACGCCACAAACCAACGGATAACCACTCATTATTGGTGGCCAGGAGTAAATACTGAGATTATCAGGTATGTCAAATCCTATGCCCAGTGCCAACGTGTGCCACCCAAGCAACGGTCACCCCCAGTCTCTTTGGGTGAAATGCCAATAGTGGGAACACCATTCGAACGGGTTGTGATCGACATTTTAGGACCCTTAGAAAGGACTAAAAGAAGAAACAGGTTTATCTGACTTCAGGGGTAAACTTGATAGTGGATTAAAAATTAAGGGGATTTTTTTTCCTTCCTAAAATATTTTTTTGCAATAATTATTTTGCTTCCACTGTAGCAACTTATTTTTCAGTGAGTAATCTTAAACGACTTTGGAACTCTAGAGTTTTAAGCGCCAAATCGTGCTGTCTCTGTTCCCTCTCCTTCTCATGCTGTCTCTCCTTCTCTCTTTCCTCATGCAGACATCGCTCAAGGCCGAAAACGAACTTCTTAAAAGGGAGATAGTATCTCTGAGGGAAGACAATTCTAGCATGAAGGACATTATCGAAAAACTGCAGAGAGACTTCTCACTCTATAAGATAAGACAACCAGATCATCCTCAAACAATAGTAGAAGATTGCGAAGAATCCATACATAAAAATACGCCAAATCAGCAAAAAGGTCACCACCAAACTGTACACAAAAAACACGAAGAGACACTCACAAACACAACATATCCCATTGGAGTCAAAATTACCAACAGATTTCAAGTTCTTGAGGATTGCTCAACAGAAAATGAGCAGGTATCAGCATCCCTACCAGACAACGTTCCAGTGCCCGAAAACCAAATTCACAAATCTCCGAGCCATCAGGACAGTCCACAAAAAGAACGCCACAAAAGGCAGCAGCATCAATCTAATAGAAAACAAAGTGAAGAAATACGTTGTGACGTTACACATATTGTAATTGGTGACTCCCTCTTGAAGGGTATTTATTGTGAAAGAATGTCCACTACAAGAGAAGACATCGTTTGAGTTATGACAGTGCCGGGGGCTGGTATTAAAAGACTACTGGACATAATTAATAAGTTCGATATTAATCATAAGATAACAAAAACAACACTACACGTAGGAATTAATGATATCATGAATTAGCAGAGCCTAAACCCCTCAGGATTGGTGGCTACAATAAAACAAAAATTTCCCAAAGCCTCCATCTTTATTTCATCAATCATACCACCATGCTATGGGTTTCAGCGTCGCACAGCGGACACTTACAACACAAAACTACAGAACTATTGTAAACAAAACGGCCTTGGCTTCATCAACAATACTCCATTCTTTACATCTAACTCAGGAGCACCTAAGAAACGACTCTACAGAGATCAAATTCACACATCCACACTGGGAAGCAGCATCCTGGCCAAAAACATAAAATATCCAGAAAGGGCACAACAAGACAGCTCAACCCATACAGAGAATGCAACGAAATCTACTGAGACTTCAACCTATAATTACAATACATCACAAACCCCATCTACCCCTCAAAGAAGCATACCTATTGCAAGCAGGCAGCCTTCCAGCTATCACAACGCCACTTTCAATCAGGAAGCCGAATCTTATGATACCATGTTTCCCCCATTAGTCACAAGGCAGCCCCACTCAGGTACCTCTACCAACAGTATTCCAAAGTCCCAGGCTCAGAATGCTCCTACCAACACTACAACAAGGACGGAAGAAATCAGAAATCACCATGCTTCCTCCCCTAGTTCTTATTATCGTCCTCAGTGGAACCCTGAACTTGTCTATCTGATGCAATTCAGCCCTGCGTCACTTAGACAAGCATTAATGATGTCTGCCCAAAGTCACCCCTATTATCTGCCCGGCAGAGACGTCAGTTATTGACGAACAAACACTTTGCTTCACTAAATCTCTGTTACTACAGCCTTCACTCCATTTGAACATTTGTTGATTTTTTAATACAACGGTAATAATCAGAACTTTTAATAGTTTATCGGTTAATATCCTCTAAAAATTTTTTCTTTGATTACTTATTTCGTTACAATTTAAATTTCTTATTATCACGCGTAGCTTCAATTTGTTAGAATTGTCGGTGTTAAGTTGTGAAGTGTTGTATACTTGTCTGACTTGTGACTATTATTAATTTCTTCCATCTCTCGTTTAACTTCACTTTTTGCGTTGAGCAGTTCTGGTGTGATATGTTGTATGCCTGATTGTTTTGTGACAATTTTCATATACTCAGTTGAAACTGTGTTTTATTAGTTGTATTAATTATTTTAATATTGTATTTTCTGCAATTTCTCATTCCTTGAATGCCACTTCCTTGGTGAAATATTAATTCGTAAAAATATTTTGCGCTTTTTTGTGTGCATAACTGTTTTTTAACTTGTAATTTTTTTATTTTTTTTATTTTTTTTTTAAAATATATATTTCTTTTTACTGTACAAACATGGCTGGTAATTATGTACCGTGGCTTCACAAGGATGGTCTACGACTTGGTCATCTGAATATTTACCATCTTCTAGGTAAACTCCCCGAACTTACATACATTCTAAGTAATAATTTTCACATTTTTGGTCTTTCAGAAAGTCGCCTAAATGACAGAATAATAGACGATGACATTGCGTTAAATGGTTTTAAAACTATTCGGCGAGACGCAAGCAAAAAACAAGAGACAGGTATAACAGTTTATATTTCCACTTCCCTTAATTTTCGCCGCAGAAACGACTTAGAGACAGCAGAGATAGAATGTATATGGTTGGAAATAAAGCTACCGAATCAGGGCCCATTTCTGGTGGGATATCTTTATCGAAATCCTAGTGCAGGACCTATATGGTACGAAGATTTCACCATAATGATGGACAATGTATTTGCCACAGTCAAGGAGGTTGTTCTTCTTGGTGATTTCAACATCGATATACACAATTCAAATCTAACATGGAAAAATATAATATTATCGTACAACTTAAAACAAATAGTTAACCAGCCTACAAGAGTAACACAAGCATCAACCACACTAATCGACCACATCTACGTAACTTGCCCAGAAAACATCATAGAATGCTCTGTCCCTAATATTGCAATGAGTGACCACTATCCAGTATGCTGTACATGGTCAAAGAATAAATGTAAAGTTCCAAAAAATAAACATGTTAGTATCAAATTTAGAAGTTTCAAACATTTAAGTAAGGAATTATTTTTAAATGACTTGCTAACTGCACCTCTCGCCCGTGTTTACCAACTTGCTGATCCGGATGACGCTATTGAATACTGGACAAAAATTTTTTATAATGTTTTTGACACGCACGTACCAGCTAAGGAAATTCGCGTCAAACGACAATTAAAATCTCCGTGGATCACGCAGGAAGTGTTGGAGGCTATGAGGCAGAGAGATCAGGCGCACAAAAATAAGGACCTCAACACATACAGGGTATACAGGAACAAAGTTCAATATTTAATTCGGAAAGAAAAGAAAAATCATTTTAGAAATATGGTTCAGAACAAATCAAATAGTAAGGAAATATGGAAGGCAATTAACACCTTAGCGAAAAAACGTAATGCACCAGACTCATTCTCTTCCAACACTTCATTTACTTGCACAGACTTCAGCAATCACTTTCAAGCAGAAATAAATAGTCTGAAATCCACAATACCACCTTCCTGTAGTGACTTAGACAAACTTTCAGCATTCTGTAAGAACAAATGTACAAACTCAGTTCCACCCGACATTCCTTTTATTCCAGTTAATGAAGTGTATAACTATCTTATTGGCCTTAAGGATAATAGCTCATCAGGGCTTGACGGAATTAGTAATCGAATACTGCGTTACGCAGCACCAGCTATTAGTGATTCACTAACTTTTATATATAATCAATGTATTGCTAAAAGTTATTTTCCTTCGGCCTTTAAGATTGCCAAAGTATATCCTCTCTTCAAACCTGGCTCGTCAGATAACAGTAATCTTGGTAACTATAGACCAATTTCTCTTTTATCATCGCTTTCTAAACCACTAGAAAAACACATACATAAAGCAACACTACATTACCTAGTTAGCAATGACTTACTAATTGACAGTCAGTCAGGGTTTCGACAAAAGCATTCATGCCACACAGCTCTAACTAAGATGATAGACAACTTGCACCTAAACATAAATAACGATAACATATGTGGAGCAATCTTTGTAGACTTTAGGAAAGCATTTGATATGTTAGATCACGCTGTTTTAATAAGAAAATTAGAAACAATGAAAGTTAACTTTAAACTAGTGACATTACTTAAATCATTCCTGTCCGACAGACAGCAAGTAGTGTGGTACAATAACTCCTTGTCAAACCCAACTATTATTGACACCGGTGTTCCTCAGGGTTCTATTCTCGGCCCTCTACTTTTTTCCATTTACATAAATGACCTTCCACTACACATCGAGCACTCATCCTGCGACCTATTTGCCGATGACTGTACCATTCATACTAGTGATAAAAGTTGCAACACGCTAGAAATATTATTACAAAGCGACACAGACAATCTTATTAAGTGGAGCAATGAAAACTGCATGCAAATAAATATCACTAAAACAAAATGTATGATAATATCAACTAGACAAAAATTACAAAACTCGCCGAAAGCAACACTTCAGCTCTACATTGGAACCTCTTTAATTGAAAATGTAAATGAATATAAAACACTAGGACTCATAATTGACCAACATTTAAGTTGGAATTCGCATGTACAAGCACTGACCAAACAAACGGCACAAAAAGTTTACCAGTTAGCTAAAATCAAACATTTCCTAGATGAGGAGACACGAAAAATGTTCTATACATCCCAGATACAAACACATCTAGACTATTGTTCCACAATTTGGGATGGCTGCACCATGTCCAACACTAAAAGACTCTATTCATTACAAAAAATTGCAGTGCGCCTAATTTCAGACAAAAACCTCACACAGTGTGTAGACGCATATACATATCTTAACATATTACCACTAAGAAAGCGCCTTCTCTTCAACAAAGCCCAATTTATTCACAAAATCTTGTCACAGAATGCTCCAACGTATCTGTGGCCTATTTTCAAATACAGCGGAAGACGCAGTCAACGCTTAAATAAATTACACATGCCCCAGCCTAGGCTCGACTTATTCAAGAAAAGTTTAGCTTTTTCTGCTGCTCATCTGTGGAATACTCTTCCACACGACTTAAAAAATACTCTTAGTCCATATTCATTCAATCACAGACTTTTCAAATACATCATGAGTGCAGATCATATGCCACCCTAATTTCGTTATGTTCTTAAATAATTACATAACATCATATGTAGGTTTTAAAGTTAATTTTGTCCTGTTTAGTATAAATTATGATACACATCTGTAAATCTGTGTAACTGTTATTGTACTGTTACAATGTTGGGATTTTATTTTATTGTACTTTTTTGTTATTTTATTATTTAAGTAACATTTAGGATACGTGTGAGAATAAATGGATTAACTATGGAAGAAGAGAGAAAGGAATGGCAGAATGTTAGACGGGCCTGCGTGCCCAATTCTAAACCCTTTGAAAATAAAGTTCGTTCGTTCTATCTATCTATCTATCTATCTATCTATCTATCTATCTATCTATCTATCTATCTATCTATCTATCTATCTATCTATCTATCTATCTATCTATCTATCTATCTATCTATCTATCTATCTATCTATCTATCTCTCTATCTATCTATCTATCTATTAATGTTTATTTTTATTTATTTTATTTTTACATTCATTATTATTATTATTATTCTTTTTTAATGTTAAAAACGTACTTTAATTATGATGATTATTGCAAATGTAATATTACTTTTATAATGATAAATGCCTTAATTATGCTTATAGTAAATGTGAGGATGAAAGGATATAGTATATATGATGAGAGAGAGAGGAAGGGCAGAATGTCAGACGGGCCTGCGTGCCCAATTCTTAACCCTTTGAAAATAAAGTTCGTTCGTTCGTTCGTTCGTTCGTTCGTTCTCCTTCTCTCTTTCCTCCCTCTTCTTCTCTTGCTGTCTCTCCTTATCATGACGAGGAGCTTTTCCATTCTTTAACCCTTTGATTGCTGTGATGATTTCTTCTTTTCGTGGGATGTCTGTATTAACATCTAGATCATTTTCAGCCTCAGGAACATTCATTTGTGTCTCTGGTGGTTTCTTATTCAGAGTTTCTCTGAAATGCTCTGCCCATCTTGTTTCCTGTCCCTCTACTGTCGGGATGAGATTTCCGTGCTTGTCTCTTACTAATGTAATATTGTTTGCACCTCGTTTTCCACTGATGATTTTAGATATTTTGTATACTGTGCTTTGTTCATTTCTCAGTGCTGCCTTTTCTGCCTGTCTTGCAAGGTCATCCAGAAATGTTCTTTGTTAGCACGGGTTTGACGTTTAACTTCCTTGTCCAGCTGACTGTACTGTTCACTATATATTGCCTTTAACCTGGGAGACTTAGCTTCTGTTTTCTTTCTTTTCATTTCTTTTCTCTTCGCTATGGTGTTTAGCGTATCTGGTGTTATCCAGTCTTGGCTCTTTCTTTCCTGGAATCTCAAGCATGACTTGCTGCTTTCCTTGTATATTGTTGAGATGGTGTTGAATCTTTGGTCAACATCATCGGTCTCTGTTCTTTCCTGGCTTTTGATAATCTCATATCTTCTCTTTACGTCGACCACGAAAGCTTTTCTGGTGAGGGGATCCTTTAGTTTCGTGATGTTGTATCTTTTCTGTTTGACTGCAACTGGTCCAGCAGCTCTGAGTTTCACTTTCAGTCTTGCTACTACTAGGTGGTGATCACTTCCCACATCTGCGCCTCTTCTTACTTTCACGTCTTGTAGTGCATGTCTCCATCTGCCATTGATCATGATGTGATCTATCTGGTTTCTGTCTTGTCCGTTTGGTGATTCCCATGTTAACTTGTGCACTTCCTTACTTACTTACTTAGTCGTTCCCCTTCTACCGTGAGGTGTAGAGGTTTGGAAGAGAGAGCGCCAGACTATCCTATCGGCTGTCTTCCTCCTGGCCTGGTTCCATTCTAGTCCTCGATCCTTCAAAGATTGTCTAATGTTGTCCTCCCAGCGGACTCTGGGTCGTCCTCGGGGTCTGGATCCTTGGCTCTTTGTTTCCCATGCTTGTCGTGGTATCCGATCTTCTCCCATTCTGCAGACATGTGCACTTCCTTGTGTGGAAAAAGTGTTCCTCCAATGACTAGGTTGTTAATACTGCAGAAGCGTATTAATTTGTCCCCATTCTCATTTGCTTTTCCAC
The DNA here is from genome assembly GCA_024509875.1 of Oreohelix idahoensis. Classification (NCBI taxonomy): domain Eukaryota; kingdom Metazoa; phylum Mollusca; class Gastropoda; order Stylommatophora; family Oreohelicidae; genus Oreohelix; species Oreohelix idahoensis. Next base: position 234,610 of record JAMPIV010012950.1, read on the forward strand.
TGCCGCATTTCCCCATTACTCTTTCGTTATAATTATATATATATATTTGCATCTGGCTGTAAATTTAACCAATGGTGATGTCACTCAAATTTTCACACTACGACGATTAACCCGCTTTGGGGTTTGGTCTAATGCTTTATTGTGGCAGTATGTAAACAATACAAGGCAAAGTATCCTGTTGAGTATTGAGCCGTGGGAGCCAAGGCTGGCGGCTCCGCCTTGTTAATATCTCACCCCTTCTCCTCTCTTTCATAAGACAACAGCTTGTCTCTTACCATTTACACAACGCGGGCTGACCTGATTTCTTCTGAGGCCAGCTTGTGACTTAATCAGAAACGCGTCACAACATCGCTTCTCGGTACTCCACTATATTCCTATAGTTAATGGTTCCCGACCTTACACTTATCCAAGACAGCATATGAAAGGTTATCAAAAGTAGGCACACATTATCAATACACAAATGCATACACCATATGTCATAACACTAATACACCCTTCCCCCAACGTACCCTTTAATATACAGGTATATATATATATATATATATATATATATATATATATATATATATATATATATATATATATATATATATATATATAAAACGATACTACGTCAGGCTTAGGTCCTATACTCATTCAGTTCAATATTAATAACAGCATCAAACGTTATCAAAGAAACTCACTGGCTAGACATCGTATAATTACCACCGAAACTTAAAATACACTGGCTGTAGCATTTACAGGTCAGGTAATTGATGGCAATACTACTGACTAATAATAATAAAAATCCCCTTAGAAGGCTTACTCTGTCTTGCTAAAGTCCTTAGCCAAAATTCCTTCACATCAACTATCTAATTCTAAGTACATACCAAGACGTTTAGAATATCCCTTCAGGCAAACTGAATTTATGTCTGCCACTATTCACGGCAACACATTCCAGGACTGAGAGAGACAACTAACAGACCAGGACCTGTTTTATAGTAATAACTCTCTGATGCAACGTAGGATCACGTGTACTGGAAGACCGACGCGATGTGTAATAGATTTAGAATTATCTCCAACAAGATGCAACTACCCCCAGTTTGACGTAATAACAGGACTACTACCTAAATTAAAATCGAAAACAATCGTTAGAGTTTCTCTTGAAACCCGCTACTTCAAAGATATGATAGGAAACTCTTTACAGAGCGATACAACAGGAAGCAATCTCATCATCAGAAGCAGTCCCCCCAGTCCGACAAGTGTTTCGGCCCATTATACTCCTTTACACTCTGGGGGGGGGAGGGGAGGTGGGCCCACTTGGGTCATGACTCCCAAGCGTCTCAGCCTCCTGTTGTCTTGTATCGAAAATGAACCCATTTCACTTCTGGTAGCAACTTTAAAATCCACAACTCCGCCAGGCGTGGAGGCAATTGTGAAAGTAACAAAGAGAAGACAAATTATTCTGTTCGTTCCGTCGCACCTCACAACTAAGGACACACACATAGTTCCTTCTCTCTACAAACAAAATAATGTCTGCTCTCGTAAAAGTTAGATAACAAGCTTCTCACACCTACTTCCGAAAATCAGCGGACTCGAGAAGCTTCCTGACAATCATAACCTTTGTTCCTCTTAGTCTAGATAAGACGAATTCCACTAATCAATGGACTTTATAAATCTCCGAGCGAACGGTCGTTTTCTCCCCTGAAGTTGGAGATCAAAGGAATAAATTTGCTTGCCCGTGATCACAAAGCAAGATGCTGCTGTAAGTTTACCTAAAGTTACGTCAAATAACCGACCGTCTTTCTGCTCTACCCACGGGAAGAATGAAACCAAAATAGACCACACAACAACGTGGGTAGGTATTAAACCCGCTCCAAAAATAAAGGGGTGGTGGTGGTGTTCCTGCAATGATTAGAGCCATAACGAGGAATAAAATATTTTTAAAAATCAGAAAAACCTGAGAAAATAATAAGAAAAAAAAAGAACAATAATACGACTACAAAAGCAACGGTGCGAGTTGAAAATAAAATTAACAGACAATTTGTCACATCCTCCCATTTCATTTTTAAAAACATGACAAATCTAGATCGTCAAGTTTTTTAGTCACAGTCCTCTGGATTCCATTTATCTTTGCTGAGGTCGATGTTTTTATAACCTAACTTGTAGCCAATAGCAACAGAAATTGTGATAAGAGGCATCCCTGTCTTATTCCAGTTCTTATACCTGATGGTTCTGTAAATTGTCCTTCATAGGTTTTCTTAATTATGTTAATCATCTTCACGAGGATTACGTTATGCCTTATAAATCTTCAATGTGATTCTTTGTCTACATTGTTAAAAGCCTTTTCATAGTCCACACATCCAAAGTAAAAAGGTGAGTTCCATTTAGGACGTTGGTCAACTTTTATTAATAAATGTGGCTTTGTGATCTGTACAGGAGCTTTTTTTTCCCCATAAAAACGCTCTAGTTTACCCAGATTTAAATGGATGCCTGACTGCCCTTCAGTTAGAGAAAAAGAGGGGGCAACGAGAAAGGTGCTTGTCACCTCACTTCATAAAGCTGGACTTGGCCTATAAGAAGCTTCTAACAATTCACTCCTCTACGGCAGTGTATGTTTTAGGACTACCTTTGTCTTTACTTGATGAGTAAAGAGACTTAGCAATGTGGACATAATTAAAAATCATTGCTCAATCGTTAGTGAGTAGACAGTATTCACTGGTCAGATGGTTTGAAAATGGGGTTTGGAAAATTGTGTAAATGCTGAAATTTTAAAGGTTTTTATAAAAAAGAGAAAACCATATAGGGAACATCTGGATTAACATAACAAGGTGGTTAACAAAACGGTAAGTATATGGTGTAACGGAATAATTAAAAGTCAGTTCGAAAAGCAAAACAATTCGTGATACAGGATACAGTGATAGATGAAATACTGAACAATGCAGTTTAATTTTCTTAACGTTTTTAATTTATAAAATGTTGAACAAAAATAATGTTCTACTTATGAAAGACATAGTTTCACTGAACATAATGCAGCAATCTCAGCTCCTTTATAAGCATGAGAAAATAACTTGACATGTCAACCAACTGCTGGTCACATTGACATATTTTAAGTTTTCAATGAAACCGTGTAACAAGCTCACTAAATTGTCGAGGTTGTGCATGAGATTGTACAATTTAGATCGAGATAAAGAACAAAGACAGCAAGTCATTTAGACTTCACAATGAAACAAAACAAATCTCATGAGTTATGTGACTAATTAAAAACTAACATAAATCTCCACTTTGTGTTATCTATTGTTCAGTTAGACTGTTCTAGCTGTGAGTGCTGCACGGTTATATGACACTATAAAGTTAGTAACATGTCATCATTTGGAGTTAGTACGAAAGATCTATACAGGAGACTTGTCAAGGTGAAAACAAGTTATTTTAAATACTTATAAGGTGAAAACAAGAAATTGTAAAGGTGAAAACGAGACAAACTTTATTCATTACAATTTAGCTAACTGTGGAGCAAAGATCCTAAAGAAATTCACATAGACCTTTCTGTCCTACACCACCCATTCAATATCTTTAATACAGTGGTTTGATGAAAGATTATTTTTATATGAGAACAGTGTATCATGTCAAACTCTGTAATATTGCTGTGTCTGAATACGTCAGCACTTTGAGATACACAACTAACAGATCTTAGGCCACGTACTTTAACACTGTTTAATAACACGGGATGACAAGTTTGATCAAATATATTTGTAAACAAAATTAATTTCTCTTGTGTCACCATCATCATCATCAGCCTTCTGCTAGTCAAGAACTTTTGCCAAGCCTTTTGTGCCATGAACATGTCTTCCTCATCCCTGTCATGTCTGTTTCCAGTTCTCTTACCTAAATGTTCTTTGTTATCCCTCAACCTCGCTTTGATCATGGGGATTCCAGAACAAGGAGTGACATGTAATTCTGAAAACAGGTTTTCTAAATATAGCGTCTTCAGATCTCTTGTTCCACTGGCACATGTCTGGTTCTTGTCCTCACTTACATGTTAGTGACCTCGTCATGTTATTTCACCGTTCTATTCTATGCACGTACCCATTTATGAAAGCCTGCAGCATCTTTGTTGGTATTCTTCATTTTTCCTGGAAACTAGTTATGCCGACATGGTACCCAGATTACTCCACATATTTATGTTTACATTAAAGACTAAAATATTTTCTGAAAGCAATTTTCTCACATTATTAGTGCATTTAAACAGCTTTGCACAGGCAAAATATAAGATCACTCAACAAGTTCTGTCCCGCATGTTTAATCTAATATGATCAATTACACTCACATTTTCTTTGTCAGGTTTCTGAACTTCCCGCCCATTGATGACACAATGGCTAAAAACTAAACAAGAGATTAAGTGACGTCTGCTATTTTAACATGAAACAGGTTGTTACTGCATTCCTCATGGTTGAGGAAAAAATGGAGGGAACATTTGCAAACCCCTGACTCTAGTTCATCGAAAGAGATCTTTGGAAAGAGGGAATAAAACATGTGACAGGTGATACTGAAAGGGAAGAGGATGACCTATCAAGGTTCATTAACTTCATTAACAACTTCCACCCTGCGATCCAATTCACCTCTCACATCTCCACTGCCTCTGTTAATTTCCTTGACATTGTTGTCACCATCACTCCCCCCACCTCACCACTTCGGTGTACTACAAACCCACCGATGCACAGTTACCTCCTTTATACTTCCTCTCATCCTCCGGCCATTCGTGAGTCCTTGCCTTTCTCACAACTTCTCCGCCCGTCGGTTATGCCAAGATGATGACAACTTTCTATGCCGGGCACAAGAAATGTTGGACTTCTTCCGTAACAGACAGTATCCAAAGGATGTTCTTACCTCTGCCTTAGAGCGTATTCTCCCTGTCTCGCGTCTAGTGGTCCTCAAACCCCGCCAAAAAAACCTCCTCTGATAGAGTCAAGTTAAGAATGACCTATCAACCTCACAGCACTGCTGTCAAAAGGATCCTGTATCGTCACCTATCTCTCCTCCAAGCTGACCCAACGACGCGGGAATAGTTTAGTGATGCACCATTACTTAATCGGCCAAACTGGCACACAACTGGGCGACCGATTCTGCAGACACCTCTACGACATCTCTCAGTTTAAATCCACACCTGTGGCCATCCACTTCAATGGCCCTGACCACGACGGCGCCACTGACATGCAGGTGACAGCCATCAGATTCTGTTCCTCAGACGCCAACAGTCGGTTTCGCCAGGAACATCGCTTCATCCATCTTATGGGTTGCCTTAAACCACACGGTTTGAATACCCAACATTCTTTTGTCGGAGACGCCGTTTTCTATCTAGTACCAGTTGTATTATGACTGTCTACTTTGATGCGATCACCCCCTTTTTTTTTTAAATCGCTTTTCCCTCATTTTATATATATAAATATTTATTATTTTTTATTTTATTTTTTTTTTAAATTTTAAAATTTGTTATTTAATTATTATATTTTTATTTTTTTTTATTTTTTTTAAATATTTTTAAATATTTTTTATTTATTTATTTATTATTTATTTAATTCTTTTTTCTTAATAATTTTTTTCCCCTCACTCTTTTCCAGTCCTTGTTTTCATTATTTCTTATTTTTTGTTTCTAATGTACTGTCGACTTCCGCTTTCCGGTTTAGTGGCAGCCATCTCGCTTCACCATTTGACGCACATATATACTGTGACAATAAGGGAGTTTTGTTTCTCTTATTTTTATAGTTTCATTCTTCTTCTTTGATCCTTAGCCGCCGACCGTCAAAGCAGTCAGTGGCCATCACGCCTAGTAGCGTCTTGTAGGGCAACAACAAATTGATTCCACTTTGCTCGGTCGGTGGCCATCCTTCGTACAGTGCCCCAACTCTGGTTCATTCTTTGCATCTCAGCCTCCACAGTCCTGCGCCAGGTTGTTTTTGGTCGGCCTCTTTTTCGTTTTCCTTCAGGGGTCCAAAGCATAGCTGTTCTTGTGATGGCATCGGGGTCTCTTCTGAGGACATGATCAACCCAGTTCCAGCGTCTGCCAGCTATGATGGTGTGCATGTCCTCTTGCTTGCTACGAGTAAGCAGATCTTGGTTAGTGATGGTATTCGACGAAAAATTTCATGTTCTCTACTTAATTTTCATTTTCTGTCCCTCCTGTCCCTTGTTTGTCTGTCCCTGGCGAAGGTCTTGTGGCCGCAACGTAGGTTTTTCTTGTCCTTTCTCCTTGTAAGACGTATTACTATTTGTGTGTGTTCCCCCCCCCCCCCCCCCCTATTCAACAGTTTGGTGAAGGAACTATAAATACTATCACACAACAACTGGAATATTACATTCTGTTTAGTTTGTTTCACAACAATTGATGCTAGAATGCACAAACCCCATGGAAAACCATAAGTCTGCAACGCTGCTGGTCCAGAATGAGAAAAGTGATGATTTCCCTTTCCAAACTGTGTTTAGGGGTGAGATTAAAGGATTAGTTACTTCGAATCAGATACAAAGCACTTTACAAATGTATTTCAGAGAGAGACAGTAGTAGCCTTGTGCACATATTGCATCAAATTGCGAACTAATATAGGCAATTCGCACACCTTTCACACAACCACCCTGGTGGAATGAAACAGTGGGGAAAGCATGGTGGGAAAAGAAAAGAGCAACAAAGTCATTTCGAATAGCACGAAAGAGAAGGACAATGAGTGATGGAAGAGGTGAAAGATTTTAGGAGAAAAAGCTAAGAGCGAGCAATAACGTCAAGAGCTTCGCAAGAGAAGTCAAAGATACAGCGTGGGAGGCCTTTGTGACACAGGTGGGCACTGAGAAAACACTACATAAATTCTGGTCCTTACATCGCAGAATGAGTCGGAAACGTACAAGCCAACTATTTCCTGAGTTACTACACTATAATTTTTTTTAGATTTGACTCGCTGAGACTTTCATTCCGTCTGTTTGACCGATGGAGTAAACACAGGTGAAGAAGTTGTTGAGGTGAAGAGATGGATTCAGCAGACATCAGAAGAAATTTACTTACAAGAAATAGAGACCTATATTTTCAGATGGCAGAAAGAAGCAGATACTGACAGACCGCTTCTTTTGTATAAGGCATAAGGCAAGTGACTATTAGGTCACAAAATTCATTACATTTTTTATTATTTTCATCCCAAAGAATATATTGGACACTATACTAAATGTAGGGATGCTCACACTTTCAAGTACAATAAACCACAATCCTTATTTTTGTTATGTTAGTATGCATACACGTTCACACACACACACACACACACACACACACACACACACACACACACACACACACACACACACACACACACACACACACACACACACACACACACACACACACACACACACACACACGCACACACACATCACACACACACACACATATATATATATATATATATATATATATATATATATATATATATATATATATATATATATATATATATATATATATATATATATATATATATATATATAATAATAATAATAATAATAATAATAATAATAATAATAATAAATTCTTTAAGCACCAAACACGGTGCATAAGGCAGAAACCAGTGCTCTCCAGGTTGTTCGTTGTGACGCCACTCCTCTTAGCTCTTGCACATTATTTAGGCCCAACGTTCTTCCTTCTCTTATTATTGTTCTTCTGAGTGTTTCTTTTGGTCTTCCTTTTTTCCTCTTACCCTCAGGAACCCAAGTGAGTGCCTGTAGTGATATTCTGTTGTTTTGCATTCGTAGGACATGACCGATATATGACCATCGTCTTTTCCTTATATAGTCGGAGACATATTTCTGCCTAGAGTCTTCTCTTATTTGTCGATTAGTCTTGAATTCTTTCCAACTGATGTTCATGAGTTTTCTAAGACATTTGTTCTCGAATGTATTCAGCTTGTTCTGCAATGATTTTGTTATTTTCCAACTCTCACAGCCGTATGTTAACACTGAGATAACATTTGAATTAAACAGACGAAGCTTGGTATGTATATTCAATGATCGTAATTTCCAAATGTTAGATAATCTATTGAAGGCGCTAGCTGCCAAAGCAATTCTAGTATAGATTTCTCTTGTTGTGTCACCATCCTGAGTCATTTTACTGCCTAAATAATTGAAACTTTCAACTTTCTGTAGTTTTTCCCCGTTCAAGATGATATCAAAGGTCTCGTTAGAAAAGTTCATAGCTTTAGTTTTAGAGGCATTTATTTGGAGACCTATTTTAACCGAGATATATATTTATTTATTTATTTATTTATACCGTAATAAACAAACCTCAACTGTAATGTCCAAAAACATAAGCAACAAAATTATAACTTTAAAAACTGTGTATGTATCATTTCGAGCATTGTTGCTTCGGCTACTTGTCCTTTTTATAAACTGTTGCAATCAAAATCTCCTGCAAGATGGCTGACCGAACCCTTTGCTCGAAGAGTGAAACAGGACATTGTGATATGTAATTGTGGGCGTTATATCTTTGATAAAATGAAGATCGCTCAGTATTAATAAGTAAAAAACAGATATTTGGGATTCATTACACAAATCTGAGATGTAACCAAATAGACTTGTGTATGGTTTAGGGTCTTCCGAATTACGAAGAAGAGAAGACTGCAGAATTTCTAAAGCTTGGTCCTATTTCCGTAATTGTGAAAATGTAGTAAAATATAACCTTTCTCAAGATGTCCAACCAAATTGACTGTTTACCAAAATTTGATACCACAAACATTAAAGCAGTACTTTTTTAAGCAATCATACAAACACCACAGTTACCATTTGTATTATTGAGTTCTAGACGGATTCTCATTTCTAGGACCAAATCCCATATAGTATTTTGCAGTATTCATCATGTATTTGATAGTTTCTTGCTCTCGTCTGAATGCCATGTACCGAGTAAGCTCATAGCCTTCCCTCAGTATAGAGCAGAAGATATTGATAATGATATACTGAGACACACTCATAACTAAAAAGAAATATATTCGTCCTAAAACAAGATCTGTTTCTATTAGTGATTCATAATCTGTTCCCGCCAAATTAACGAAGTAGAGAGTCATAACAGAGCGATCAAAAGACATGTACGAATGCACCGTCTTACCAAAGACGAGCAGGCCTGTAAGAGCAAAGGTAATTAGCATTAAAATTGTAATACATATCAAACCAATGATATCCAAGCGAGAGTTGGCAAATGTCCTGAATGTTATGACCACAAATGGATTGAACCTGAAAATGAAAGAATGAACTGAAATAATTTTAAGCTAACATTACTATTTTCCAGATAAAGCTTTCAATCTGACATGCATCAAAAGATTACACAGAAGTTCATCTACACCAAAAACTGACCATGATCTTTATCACCGCGTCATGAATCGGCGCAAATCTCTGCTGATTTATTACGCCAGAATGTATTTTGGCATCTACCTCTCTGCGCTTTGCGGGACTATCCGTTGGACAGGAATTAATTACTTATTTGGATGATCGTTCGGAATTTGATTTTTTTTTTACGAATACATAACAAAACATAAGCAATTTAGGGAATATCTTTTGGAATCACTACACGATGTTATCACGAAGATATTGGAAGGTTTCCTACAAAAGTTACACAAATCGGTCTGACGAAATGAAAAAGTTGAGTCGGTAGAGATATTACCCAGAAAGACATCCGAGACGTTGACTTAGCCAGTATATAAGGCAGCGGTAAAATTTAAATCGGACACACACAGGCTATGAGAGTAAGTTGACGAAGCTGACGCCTGTATGAGAGTTAGATTTTAATGAATGCATCGAAAGCCTCCACAATGTGATATAGAAATAGTCCGTTCGGAAATTCGTGCCCACAGAAAGCGTCAATTTTCTCCAAAACTGTTTGTTGTATGGACATGAATTTTTGCATGCAGTCTTAGATTTTCCATGCAGTTATTAATATATTTTTTGCCCTTACAAAACTCATGTCATGTTCGAATTTTCTTCTTTACGTTATATAAAAAACTCTTACCGTTGTCTGGGTTAATTTTTCTTAATTTTACAGGAAAGTTACAAGATCCGTTCAAAAATATTTTTTTTTCGTTTGAATTAGTGTAGTGACTACATGTCCGCACGAGTGCGCACCTATTGTACACTGCAGCGAAAGGTTTTCCTAGTATGATATTAGTGGTAGAGCAGAAGTAGAATCTCTCTCCAGAAAGTATGAAGTTCCAGTGCCCGAGAAGTACACTGGTATCACAAGTGAGTTACAGCTGTGAATACTCTGAGCTGGACAATAGATTTAGGCTTCAGAAGTATAAGTTGCTACTTTCGCTATAGTAACCCTATGTGATAATATAATTAAATTAGAAAAAGTAACTCAAAATTTAACAGTTAAAAATTTACCAAGTCAAATGAGTACAATTATATAATTTATTATGCACATCTATATATTCTTGTAATGAGAAATGGGTGTTGGAAGATGGTAAAATGAATGATTATTTATAGTTACAAATTAAACTAAATAATAGAAAAGTCTTGGATTTATCTTCCGCTGAAATTACACAAAAGTTTGTCACAGTATCTCTTTGATATCTCTTGCTATCTAGTTCTCATCATAGACAGTCGTTTTAGAAACTGCTCACAGGATTTGTTGGATGGATACACATAAAACTCATCTGATTTTGTTCGAGGTTCCTGAGACACACTGATGATCAGGAAGAATTTCCTTCAGCCCGCCCTATAACTACGGGGGACTAAGGTGTTGAAGATTAGTTGACCTCTAGGCTTCAGTTAGCAGGATCAACCGTCTTCAAGTCTTTTGGTTACTCGATCAACAATGATCATAAAACTTGATCATAAAACCCTCTTAGGATTTATAAGCACTCGGTGAGACTGTTTTGGCTAAATTTAATCTGCCCTGCATGCAGCGTGAAAAAAGAATTTTTCTTGCAGATGCTGTCTTCCAGTTTCTCACTTTGGCTTCTGGATTTGGTGTGTGTGATTTTCAACGCGCCGCTCTGTCCTTATATTGGGCCATCTCGCCCGTCCGAGAAAGCACCTCCTAAAGTCCCAAAAGATTTTCGTTTCATCTCCTGGTTTGAGGCGATTTTAGGCAATCTGTGCTTTTCCTGTACTTGTTTTCTCTTCTGTTCACTTACACACTTATATCCTTCCTTCCTTCCTATGTATCATTCCCTTTTCCCCATATGAGGCTTTCATTCTATCCAATTTATATTTAAATCCGTTGAGGCTTGTTAGTGTAATAAATTTTAAAAGATTATTAGCTAATTTTTAGCAGATGTGATGACGATAAAAAATGTTAATTATTTTTAAAACAATTTATATTTGAATAATATCCTTTTGGATATAATTCATTGTCCATCTCCTTTAGTGAATTTTTTTTATTTAATTGCATTCCAACCAGGCGTTTTCTTGTAGTTTTAAATTTAATGTCCAGTAAATGCAAACTTTGAAAGTCCGCCATACATTCCTATATTAGCTATTTCCTTATTCTTCAGTACCGTCTGGCTTAAACATATTTCACATTTTTCCCCCGTCTTCAAACTTCAAAGAAAGACCGCCGCGTTGTCCTTGCGCTGTGTGTGTGTGCGTCGCGTTACACATTTTTTCCACAACAAAGCAAGATTTAAAGTCGCTAAGGTGTATCCTCTTTTCAAACCTGGCTCTTCCAACAATAATAACCTTAGTAACTATAGGTCAAACTCTTTAATACCACCGCTATCCAAACCACTAGAAAAACACATATATAAAATAACACTACAACACCTAGTTAACTAAGACTTGCTAATTGATTGTCAGTCGGCGTTTAGACCTAGACATTCATATCACACAGCTCTAAATAAGATGATTGACAACTGGCACTTAAATATTAATAACAATAACATATATGGGGCAGTTTTTGTATACTTTAAAACAGCATTTGATATGATAGATCACGCTATTTTAATTAGAAAACTTGAAACATCAAAAGTAAACCTTCAACTAGTGATGATAATTAAATCATTCCTGTCAGACAGAAAACATATAGTTCTTTACAATAACTCTTGTTCAAACCAAGCCGTAATAAATACCGGCGTTCCTCAGCGTTCTTTTCTTGGTCCTCTACTTTTTGCAATATACATTAATGACCTTCAACTACACGTCGAGCACTCATCCTGCACCTATTTGCTGATGACTGTACTATCTACACGAGTGATACAAGTCGCAACACACTCGAACTATCGTTATAAAAAGAAGCAGATAATCTGATTAAGTGGAGCACCGGAAATCGCATGCTACTAACAAATATCATTAAATCAAGGTGCATGAGGGCATGCGTCAAAGAAATTTTCGTTTCGTTTCCCTCCCCAAGAGTGCTGGCTGTCGCTGTCTCGAGAGACTGCGTGTGGTGATCCCGGTACGACCGGGCCCTCCCAGTTAATCGGTTAGCGAGGCAATAGTTTCGCTCCTGTGTCCGTAAATAGTAGCACACGGTCGTGATGTTAGCAAGCCGTTGCATCTCCGTATCGTGGCTCAACAACAGTCTCGAAAAGGTCCCGCTCTCGCAATGAGTCGTGGGCCGGCAGTCAGTAAGCTGGTGTCGCTTTCGGCCCGTCCTGTCCGACTAGGGGAACGTCTTATCGGATGGCGGTTAGTGGTTCTCGCAAGAATAAAATCGCCAGGCCGCCAGGATCCGCTCTGCACAGAGCGCTGTCTCCCTCCCCACGCGAGCGACGAAATGGTCTGTGTCGCAAAATTGGTTTCCATACATTGCAAACGCGGCTTCGTGTAGTTTTGCAAACCATTCACCGATCGACTATCACATGACCGGCCGCTTACAACATGGCGGTGTATCGACAAAATGTCGATGAGACATCGGCAATCGGCAGTGATAAATAAAAGCATAATGGAATCATTGTGAAAAGTATTTCACCTTTTAGACCAGGAGAGGATTGTGTATAACTGTATATAAGGAGAAACGGTAGGAAGTTATCATTTACGGAGATATATGCGTATTACGGCTGTCCACTGTTACGCTGAAAGCCTGTAAACCGACTTCTGTTCTAAATACTAAAATCAACAAGTAACAGTTTGGGAAATTACATCGATAGGAATATAGAGATATATCGGATGTATAAAACAAGATAGGATGGAACAGTATGGATAATATATAAGCCGAGGATGAGAAAGGGAAAGTTTCAGTCAACGCACAAATCGGGTGTAATCGCTGTTTCGGCAAAGGGTTTCGGCCCGAGTCTTAGGCTGTGACGTCAGTGCCCTCCGATACGTCTGCCAGACTCTTATAAATAAGCGGAGCGCTGAGATAAAAGCCACACTGAAATTAGGTTTGAGACATACTGACGGCAGAGATCGCCACTACACATATTCAATCTGAATTGTGAGCGGATCGCCAGACATTTTTAGTCCAGTGTCTGGAGGCTGAGGGTAAGCGAAATTAGGATAACTACCATGTATAATATTTTTTTTATTTCAGGTTCGTATAGACTTCACAAAATATGCACGTAGAATATTCATTGATATAATGTATTGTTATTTTTAATATGATCTAAACCTGTGCTATGCGAATGATTGTTGCTTGTACAAAAACTAGCCCCACAGCCAAATGTAGATAACATCTATCATATTAAATGCTGGATCTCGTACGAAGATAAAGGCAGTCCCATGGCAGAGATTGTCGGAGGCAAATGAAGTGTTAGAAGCTTCGACATGGAAGATACCGCTTTTACGAGGTTAGGTGACTAGTTCCCTTCCTCGCTGCCCTTTCCTTCCCTAGTTCGAACGCACAATTGAGTGCCCATTTACAGCTGGTAAACTGGAGTGTTCCATAGCCAGGCTTCAATTCAACAACTATGTAGTTGTGCTACCGAAGAAAGCACCCTGATCTCTTGGTCAGTCGGTCACTCACTTTATCTATTTGTGTATTAATTTTGTGTAGATGCTAGAAATGGCATCAGTATTTAAATTTGTACCTGATATGGTTTGGAAAGATCAAGTTATAAATAAGTAAAGGATGTACAGGAGCGGAATAAACCAGATGATGTTTATTACTGATAATGTTAATATTAATTCTGTATCATTGAAATTATGTTCTTTACTATGACTGCATAACTTTAACATCTGATGACTGACTAGTCTTACTTATGTGCTAGTCAGTTACAGTTAATTGAAATGTTAATATCACTGAAACGATGTCCTTACTTACTATGATGGTATAACGGTGACATCTGATGACTGACTGGTCTGACATCTGTGCTAGTCAGCTACAAGTCTAGCCAGATACTAGCCAAGGCTGATATGATGTTTCAGGTTCCATGAAATAACTCAAACCAGACTGTCAAGTATCAGAAGCCTATGTTGTTCATCAGAGGCAATCCCACAAAAGTGCAGGACCCCAAAGAGTGAACTTCAACTGGTCATTGGCATCCCTAGTGCTGGGTCTACCAATACTGATATATACAACGGACAGTGCCGCGGCAGCAGTATCCAGATGTTCAGATAAGTGTCACTTAGGACACTGACCACCAAAATATATGAAACAAACAGCAATAGTTTTGAGATACAACAAATCTACAACAGTAGTCAACCATTAGGGAATTCAGTCAAATGAGGACAGTAATGTGTAAAGTCAGAGGACTAAGAATAGTGATACAGTAAAAGTGATTCCAGTTTTCAGTAACTTTATTATTCAAGATCTTGAAGTCTAAACAGACAATAATAGTAATTGTGTGAATATTTTTTTTTATATATTTTAATGCTCTTTTCCAACTAGCAGAAATAGAATATTAGTGTACATATTAAAATATTTTAAATGTACCTGAGGAATTATTCACTTCTTACATTTGAAGTTACAGTGAATGTTCATTTTAATTATCCCATAGAAAATAAGAAATCATAAGATAGTCACAGGGAGGAGACACCTTAAATCCTGGTACAACATCTTACCACTGGCCAGGGTTTTCACAGTCTGACTATTTCTATGATATCCATACACCAGTGCTTATTTCTAAGACTGGGGTATTACTTGTAAGACCAGAACTCTTTACTGGCATACTATCCTGGTAGCATATGAGATACCTGGTTATCCACCTACCAACCCTATTTGTACCTAAATAATTAATTTTAAATAACCTCCCGCTACAGTGGGGGCTCGTCCGTGATATCTTTGATATTCCAGAGCCAACTTTCTATTTCTGCTGTGTAGAAAAAAAATTTTTGTAAAATTTTTGGAAAGAATTAACAAAGTAGGAAATAAATTTTTTTTTAAGGAGTACCATTGAGTACAGATAAGAAAGCTGTTTCATATATGGTGAAGTCAGTGTAATTAACTTTAATTTTAATTAAGTTAATTATATTGTAGTAATTTAGTTTGAGTAAGACAGCTTGCCCTACTAGACTACAGATACATCATGGCTGACTTGGTCAAGTTTAGGTCTGCCACACTGCAGGTGGGAAAAGAGCTTGGCATGCGTGGTGATGCTCTGGTCTAGTATGTCACGACGGAATGTAAAAAGTATATGGACAGAGAAGAACAGAGATTGGAAGCAGAAAGAGCCCAGAAATTTGAAGCAGAGAAAGAAGCCAAGAAATTGGAAGCAGAGAGAGAAGCCAAGAAATTAGAAGCTGAGAAAGAAGAAAGGAGGTTACAAGCAGAGGCTGAGAGAGAAGAAAGGAGGTTACAAGCAGAGCTGAAAATGAGACAGCTTGAACTTGAACTTCAGGCTGGGACTAGCACCCATGGTAATAGCTCACCTCATTCTGACAATAGCTCTTTTCAGAACATGGCAAATGAAGCCATGAGTTTCCACCTAGATCCATTTATTGAAAAGGAGGACGCAATTGAGTCGTACCTGGATAGGTATGAAAGGCTAGCCTCTACATATGGACTGGAAAAGGAAAAATGGAGTTTAAAGTTATCTCAGGGATTGAGAGGTATTGCATATGATGTGTTTCTGAAACTCCCAAAAGAAGATCAGGAAAATTATGAAATACTAAAGCAAGCTTTACTTATTCGTTATGAAAAGAACTCAGAGGCAGATAGGAAGAAATTTAGAACTTCTAAACCTCTACCGGGAGAAACATATAACCAGTTCTCAGCTAGACTAGAAACGTATTTGTTGAAATGGAGTAGTTTAGGTAAGTATCAGAAAACCTATGAGGATCTGAAAGAAATGGTTATGTTAGAGCAAGTGAAAGATTCCATGCCTCAAGAAATGAGGAAATTCCTTATGGAACAAGGAGCAGAGAGGCTGGAAGACACTTTGAAATGTGCAGAGAGATACCAAGCCGCTCAAGCTGAACTGGTAGGAACAAAAATAAAGCAAGTAGAAGGATATAAGCCACCACCACAAAATACCAAGTTTGACCAAAAGGACCAATCGTACAGAAATAAGCCAAGATTTGATAATAAAGACAAGAACCCTCAGACTCAGGAAAAGAAACCCTACAAACAGGGAGCTAAGTGGTGCAAAATTTGTAAGATGAGCAACCACAACACTGTAGATTGTAAAAGGAAAACTCCTCATCACGCTGCATGTATAGCAACAGGGAATAGGACAGATACGATGGAACTGACAGGGATTCAGAATAGCCTCCGTCATCCCCCTGTGAGTGAGCTCGTAACCGTGAACGGCACTCGAGTTATGTCCTTATATGATACCAGCCTGGATTTTGACTCATTTGTGAGTTCAACCCTAGTGCACCCTGATCAACTTACCACAGAAACCTTGGAAATACATGGGGCAACTAAGAGAACTGCAACCATGACACTTCCTACAGCTAGGATCAATGTGAAATCTCGCTACGTGGAAGGAGCGATAACAGCCGCAGTGATAGATGACCCTATATACCCACTGATATTGGGGTGTATGTATGTATTTTTGGGTGACCCAATAAAACCTGTTATCATGGCAGCAGTCCAGACCAGGTCGAGCACCAAAAAAGAGGAGGAACATCCTAACAATACTCAGCCAGAGCGAATGAAGAAGGTTCAAGCAGAAGATGACACATTGAAGCCTTGTTTTGGCAAATTGCCAAAGGCCCATAACCCTCCAGAGAAAGGAGACTTGTATATGAAAAATGGACTACTGTATAGAAAAGCTGGTACAGAACCTCAAGGACATGGACAGCTGGTAGTGCCAAAATCATACAGGGAGAAAGTTATGGAGCTAGCACATGCTATTCCATTTAGTGGACACATGGGAATTGGTGCCACAAGTCACCGGATAGCTTGTCACTATTGCTGGCCAGTGATCACGGAAGATATCAAACGATATGTGAAATCTTGTCCAGAGTGTCAACGTGTAGCCCCCAAGCATAGGACTGCACCAGCAACTCTAGGAGAAATGCCAATCATGGGTACTCAATTCGAGAGAGTTGCAGTAGATATTATTGGACCCCTAACTAGGACTAAGAGAAGGAATAGTTATATCTTAACTCTAGTTGATACATGCTCTATGTGGGGAGAGGCCATAGCCATGGCATCTATAGATTCTAAGCATGTGGCAGAGGCACTGTTGACAATATTCACCAGGTTAGGGTTCCCACATCAAATATTGACGGACAATGGTTCTGTAGTGAATTTCTAAATACAATATCTAAATTAATATATACCTGTCACAAAAAGTAGGGGATATTGAATTTAGAAGTTATCCAAAGACAATATATTTCAAATTAGTTCATTTATTCCTTCGTACAAGTAAACTTGAGCATCATAACAACGCATTTGCGGTATAAGAAGTGTTATGGCTTTACTCACATGATTTTAGTCGCCCTGGCAACCAAGGTGGGGTAGGTACTTCATTTTCACAAAAATATTCCAATATGTCTAAAAACGTGTAGGGTCCCCGTTTGCCGCTAAACATGCATTGCAATAACGTCCCATACTGCAAATAAGCCTTCTGATGTTGTCTTGAGGAATTCTCTGCCACTCCTGCTGAAGGGCCTGTGCTAACTGCTGAAGAGTCTGTGGAGCGGCTGGACTTTGTTGGACGCGGCTATTCAGGAGATCCCACAAATGCTCAATAGGAGACAGGTCGGGGGACATCGGCGGCCACGGTAACGTTCGGATATGCTGTATCTGAAGGTGATCTTGGACGACGCGAGCACGGTGAGGATGTGCATTGTCATCCTGGAAGATGAAATCTGGTCCGTGCCGTTGAGCAAATGGCACAACGAAAGGCTCGATGATGTTGTCACGGTAGTAGAGCCCTGTGATATTGACCTGGCATATGTGAAGGTCAGTCCTGTCATTCATACAGATGCCTGCCCACACCATTACACTGCCACCTCCATAACGGTTGTGTGCAACAGTTGCAGGAGGCTGGTAACGCTTACCTCGCCGTCGCCAGACACGTATTCGACGATCATGAAAATCCAAAACGAAAAAGGACTCATCAGAAAACATCATTGATGCCCACTGTTGATTGGTCCACTGATTAGGACGTTGGCACCAATCAATTCTTGCTCACCTGTGTTGTGGTGACATGGGCAAAGCTACAAACGGTCTGCGTGAGGCCAGTTGCACTTGGTGCAAACGGTTTCGTACTGTCTGAGTTGAGACCCGGATGCCCGTGGTCTGTTGAAGGTGTTGCTGAAGTTGAGTAGCATTTAGAGTCCGAGTTCTGAGGTCCTGAGTAACAAGAAGTTGGTCTTGGCGGCGTGTAGTGACTCTTGGGCGGCCAGTCCGAGGCAGATCAGCCACGATGCGGAAATTTTGATACCTGTTCCACAGTCTGCTGACAACTGACTGTGAAACATTGAGGTTCCGAGCAACATTCACTTGCCGACTTCCGGTTTGCAACATGCCTATGCCTATCCATCTCTGCTGTTCTGTCAAACGTTCCGTGACGAAGAAAAGAAATTTTATCTGTTGCAGAGTCTTTGTATACCTGTCCATGGTGAGTAGTGTTCATCAAACCCGAGATACACGCATTTAAAAAAAAAAGAATAATATGTGAACTTTACGGATGGGCCCCACCTCTGTTCTTAGGATTGGTTTACTCATCACGAGTAACAAGGTCAACATGATATTGCACGTGAGAGTGGAGAAGAGCGTGCTCGATATGTCCATACAACCATTAAAATACGAAATCCACTCTTTTGTAAAATAATACATACCATCTTAAAATATCCCCTACTTTTTGTGAGTAGTATATAAAAATATAGGGCATAAAGGCAAAATAAGAAAGTATAAAAGAATTTTCTGCTAGAACTGTTGGTATCGCCTACGCCTTCAGATTATTATTTGCTAACGAATAGCTGAACAAAACGGTACCCAAATTTTTCAAATTCGTCCTTGACATAATCGCTTTCCTAGTTCTAAGAAAATATTTGCTTAAAATGCATTGTGGAACGAGGAGGGGAAAGGATAGGTGAAATGCTAATTCGTTTCGCATTGATTTTAAACTAAAAGCCAATACCAATACAGGGGCAAGCCTTGCCTTAGGGGTTTCCCCAAAATACGAGGAAAAAGTTAGAACATGCAGACAACTCGTGTCACAAAAACAACCTTAGCTCTTATTTCAAAGGACGTAATTATCACGTAAATAGAGAAGACAGCACATGGAAAAGAATTGAACGTGTAGTAGACTAAAAATAAAAACACTAACATAGAAAAAAAAAACTGTGTACTTCTGAACCAAGCCAACTAGTCCCATATAAATTGTATATTCGTGTACCTTAGGACTTGCTGACAAAGAATATGGTAATAGTTACGCAAATAGTCCATTAATTAACTAATTATAGCCATAATACTATAGTGGACCCGACCAGACTGTCAAGTAAAGATCATGCCTGCTTATAATTTTTTATGGCATGTTTTGAAAAAACGACTTTGGGTAAATGAGGTTAAAAGGTACGGGATATTTGATTGGTTGGATTTTAAAGGAAGGCGAAGTATGATTGGTTGACCTAAAACTAAAAATATATTTGCCTTGGAAACATATTGGGAGTTGTTATTTGAAACGATAGATTCAAAAATAAATGTAAACATGGTCCCATTGGACAAAGCAGTAGATACTGGTACGAAACGGGGACTGTTCACTGCCATTTCAAGTAAATTTTGTGCAAAGCAAGATCGATGAGAGCAGGCGGAGAATTTTCTAACATAGGAAAAGCCTGGACATAGGGCAAATCAAAAATGTGCCACATTCTATTGCCTAGTCATCGTTTAACTTGTGTTATTTCCTTGCATCTGTGGTAAGATTGATTTTCTTAACATTTTATTTAAAATAAAATTTGAATGTGAAATACTAACATACGACTGTAAGTAAGTGAGTCTATGGCAGACTCAAAACAGAGTTTAGACATTGATCCAGCATATGAAAGACTATCAGAGAGGTGTAGACCAACTAAATTATATAGGATTATCATCAGGAGCATAATACCTATCCTATTGTATGGACAACAGATTATTGCTGGAATTGCAGAGGCGTTGTAACTATTAGGGGAGAGGAATACTGGTATACCTGGTCACATCAAAAGAAACTGGTGAAAGGGATTGTCGTAAAGAGCTGATCTTGCATGTTTGTTTGTAATGTGCCTGTACTGGTTGTTGAATATTAGTGTAGGCTGTTGATTACGAAGGAGGCATATCCTTCTGATTTCAGAGGGTTTTGGTTGCTGTCAATAACTGGTGCCAGACTACAGTGGGCCGATATGTTCATGCCACAGTCTTGCCTTTTTCGGAGACAACTGTAAACCACCATCATTCTTGAAGAAGTGGGAGCTGAAGGTTGTCGTTCAGCGAAGTGCAGGAAGAGTCCTACATCATATTACAAAGATAGGTGCATGTTCGGCACCTGATCGCTCAACTAACATTATATTACAAATAAGAAACTGGGAATAGTGATATAAACATTCCATCAGTGTCCACAAAAAATTACAAACAACATGCAGAGATGATGATAATAAACAATCAACCAGTGTATACTAAAAGTCACCTCAGTTAAACAATACAACTACACCCTTAAATAATAATATGTGTATTATGGTCAGAAGACCCATTTTGTAAATTGATTGATGTAATTAATTTCTATGATTTCACTATTGATTGTCAGTCCTGATTCCAAATAAATCAGATTCAGGACAATAAATTGAAAATATTAACTTTACCAAACTTTCAACCACTGACGTACTAAAGATAGTCTTTTAAAGTGTAGTTTGTATGTGATTGTCGTGGTACTGTTGTGTTGTATTAGATAATAAAATAAATTGTGTAATTGTTTATATGTTTAGTTGGTTAATGCAACCTTACACTAACATTTCATAACCCTAGACACCAAACGTAGTCATCTTACATTCTATCTAGAATAAGTCTGAATGAGATCATAGTGGTGGTAGTAGAAAGGTGCCCTGGTACTCTACTCTAATATTTATTATATTCAGGGACCTTCACAGCTGACCTCATTCAGTACACTAAGATTTCTTAACAACAAACTGTATTAACATCAACCCACCACAGGTTCTCAGTTCAAGGGAAAGCTAACCCAAGAAGTGTTCAGGATATTTCAAGCCAGACATTATCATTGCTTTCCTTATCACCCATAAGGAAATGATCAAGTCGAGCGGTTCAATGGTACGCTCATTTCTATTCTCAGAAAGCTGGCAAGTGAAAAATCTGAAACATGGGATGAATACTTACCCGCTGCATTATTTGCATATCGGGAAGTCCCACACAATTCCACAGGAATGGCACCGGCCACATTGTTGTTTGGTCGGCCTGTAAAAGGTCCACTGGAAGCATTGCTGCGGACTTGGACAGATGAGAAGGCAGAGGAAAGTGTCACCTCATCAATTCAGTATGTAAATGAGTTGACAACTCGACTGAAAACTGGCTGGAAATTGGCTAATGACAATCTTCGCAGAGCCAGAAAGAAGCATACTGAATACTATAACAAGAAAGCAAAGGATAGGGAACTTGCTTTTGGAGAAAAAGTGCTTCTTCTATTGCCCTGCAGTAACAACAAACTGCAGATTGGTTGGCAGGGTCCATATAACGTGCTGGAGAAATTATCGAGGACTAATTACAAAATTGACAAGAAGGGCAAAGAAAAAGTGTCCTATGTCAATCTGTTAAAGAAATATTATGACAGGACATCAACGGAGGTAGCCCATATGATGACTCTGGCCATCGCAACCGAAATGAAGCATGAACCACTAACCTCAATAGAATATCCATTGAGACCGACTGAGACATATGAACAAGTCAAAATTAGTACACAGTTAACTCGGGAGCAGAGGGAGCAAGTTAAAAAGGCACTAAAACACATGCAGATGTGTTAATTGATAAACCAGGATGCACCAACTTATTGACATATGATATGAAGGTCATCGATCTAACACCGATCTGCATGAAGACCTACCCTATACCATATGCCAAGGCACAGGCATTGAAGGAGGAAATTGATTATTTGTTGTAAGAACAAATCATCTCCAAGTCAGAATCACCTTACAGTTCAAGTGTTGTACTTTTGAGAAAACCAAGTGGAAAACACCGACTCTGTATCGATTACCGGAAATTGAATGCGATCACTGAAACCCAAGCTGATCCATTACCGGATACCAATCAGCTATTCTCGAAGCTAAGTACTGCGAAATTTTTCTCTAAGGTCGATTTAAGTAAGGGATATTACCAGATTCCTGTCAAACCCGAGATCCGACACATGCTGGCTTTTATCACTTCGGATGGCCACTACGAATTTAATGTACTACCATTCGGGTTGAAAAACGCGCCAAGCGTATTTTCAAGGATGATGAGGAAATTGCTGGAGCTTTTGAAAAACTCAACCATCACCAACTTTATGGATGACATCCTCATTGCCACTGAAACATTTGAGGATCATCTACATTCCCTATCACTGTTACTGGATAGACTCAGAGAGGCAGGTTTGACTGTTCGACCAAAAAGTGTGTAATTGGATGTCAGGAATTAGAATTTTTGGGACATACAATTTGTCAGGGAAACATGTCTCCTGATCCCAAAAATATAGAAAAGTTAAGGAATGCACCTAGACCACAGACAAAAAAGATGTGAGGTCGTTTGTATCATTAGGTGGATTCTATCAAAGATACATCAAAGACTTAGACACCTTATGTGCACCTTTGACGGATCTGACAAAGAAAGGAAAACCTGACACAATAAAGTGGACAGCAGAGTGTGAGCATGTATATTCAGAATTGAAGCATAAACTCACTAGTATGCCTATTCTAAAGTTGCCAGATATGACGCAAGAGTTTATAGTACGGACTGATGCAAGCAATCTAGGATTTGGTGCAGTGCTTTTGCAAAAATCTCAGACCCAGACTGAGGAATTTTTCCCTGTTGCGTATGCCAGCTGCAAGTTGAACGCTGCAAAAAGGAATTACTCTACTATAGCAAGAGAATGTTTAGCATTGGTGTGGGCCATCAATAAGTTTCAACCCTATTTATATGGCAATCCATTTGTGGTCCAGTGCGATCATCAACCCCTGTCATTCTTGGCCTCATCGCGTTATGCAAATAGTCGTCTGCTAAAATGGTCATTATTGATTCAGCCATATTCCTTCACTATTGAATATATTCCTGGAAAACAGAATGTGGGTGCGGATTTTCTCAGTCGCCATCTCACAGAGCTAGAGCAGGATAGAAGGAAGGAAAACTAACCTTGGAATCGTCGATTTGCAACTGTATTGTACCCAATAGTTAAGCTAGATATCATCCAGCTTAAAATATGGGGAAGCAATATCGCAAAATTGGTTTCAATACATTGCAAACGCGGCTTCGTGTAGTTTTACAAACCATTCACCGATCGATTATTACAGGACCGGCCGCTTACAACATGGCGGTGTATCGACAAAATGTCGATGAGACATCGGCAATCGGCAGTGATAAATAAAAGCATAATGGAATCATTGTGAAAAGGATTTCACCTTTTAGTCCAGGAGAGGATTGTGTATAACTGTATATAAGAAGAAACGGTAGGAAGTTATCATTTACGGAGATATATGCGTATTACGGCTGTCCACGGTTACGCTGAAAGCCTGTAAACCCACTTCTGTTCTAAATACTAAAATCAACAAGTAACAGTTTGGGAAATTACATGGATAGAAATAAAGAGATATATCGGCTGTATAAAACAAGTTAGGATGGAACAGTATGGATAATATATAAGCCGAGGATGAGAAAGGGAAAGTTTCAGTCAACGCACAAATCAGGCGTAATCGCTGTTTCGGGAAAGGATTTCGGCCCGAGTCTTAGGCTGTGACGTCAGTGCCCTCCGATACGTTCGCCAGACTGTTATAAACAAGCGGAGCGCTGAGATAAAGGCCACACTGAAATTAGGTTTGAGACATACTGACGGCAGAGATCGTCACTACATATATTCCATCTGAATTGTAAGCGGATCGCCAGAAATTTTCAGTCCAGTGTCTGGAGGCTGAGGGTAAGCGAAATTAGGATAACTACCATGTATAATATTTTTTTTATTTCAGGTTCGTATAGACTTCACAAAATATGCACGTAGAATATTCATTGATATAATGTATTGTTATTTTTAATATGATCTAAACCTGTGCTATGTGGATGATTGTTGCTTGTACAAAAACTAATCACAACTAGCCCCACAGCAAATGTAGATAACATCTATCATATTAAATGCTGGATCTCGTACGAAGATAAAGGCAGTCCCATGGCAGAGATTGTCGGAGGCAAATGAAGTGTTAGAAGCTTCATCATGGAAGATACCGCTTTTACGAGGTTATGTGACTAGTTCCCTTCCTCGCTGCCTTTTCCTTCCCTAGTTCGAGCGCACAATTGAGTGCCCACTATGTAGTTGTACTACCGAAGAAAGCAACCTGATCGCTTGGTCAGTCGGTCACTCACTTTATCTATTTGTGTATTAATTTTGTGTAGATGCTAGAAATGGCATCAGTATTTAAATTTGTACCTGATATGGTTTGGAAAGATCAAGTTATAAATAAGTAAAGGATGTACAGGAGCGGAATAAACCAGATGATGTTTATTACTGATAATGTTAATATTAATTCTGTATCATTGAAATGAGGTTCCTTACTATGACTGTATAACTTTGACATCTGATGACTGACTGGTCTGACTTATGTGCTAGTCAGTTACAATTAATTGAAATGTTAATACTTCTGTATCACTGAAACGATGTCCTTACTTACTATGTTGGTATAACGGTGACATCTGATGACTGACTGGTCTGACATCTGTGCTAGTCAGCTACAAGTCTAGCCAGATACTAGCCAAGGCTGATATGATGTTTCAGGTTCCATGAAATAACTCAAACCAGACTGTCAAGTATCAGAAGCTTATGTTGTTCATCAGAGGCAATCCCACAAAAGTGCAGGACCCCAAAGAGTGAACTTCAACTGGTCATTGGCATCCCTAGTGCTGGGTCTACCAATATTGATATATACAACGGACAGTGCTGCGGCAGCAGTATCCAGATGTTCAGATAAGTGTCACTTAGGACACTGACCACCAAAATATATGAAACAAACAGCAATAGTTTTGAGATACAACAAATCTACAACAGTAGTCAACCATTAGGGAATTCAGTCAAATGAGGACAGTAATGTGTAAAGTCAGAGGACTAAGAACAGTGATACAGTAAAAGTGATTCCAGTTTTCAGTAACTTTATTATTCAAGATCTTGAAGTCTAAACAGACAATAATAGTAATTGTGTGAATATTTTTTATATTTTTTAATGCTCTTTTCCAACTAGCAGAAATAGAAAATTAGTGTACATATTAAAATATTTTAAATGTACCTGAGGAATTATTCACCTCTTACATTTGTGGTTACAGTGAATGTTCATTTTAATTATCCCCTAGAAAATAAGAAATCATAAGATAGTCACAGGGAGGAGACACCTTAAATCCTGGTACAACATCTTACCACTGGCCAGGGTTTTCACAGTCTGACTATTTCTATGATATCCATACACCAGTGTTTATTTCTAAGACTGGGGTACTACTTGTAAGACCAGAACTCTTTCCTGGCATACTATCCTGGTAGCATATGAGATACCTGGTTATCCATCTACCAACCCTATTCGTACCTAAATAATTAATTTTAAATAACCTCCCGCTACAGTCTGTTCGGACAGTTGATCCTGCCAGTAGTCATATGCTTATCTCAAAGATTAAGCCATGCATGTCTAAGTTCTAATTCAGCGAACTTCTGTCTTGACCGACTGTGTGTGGTGCACCATTTTGGGGCCCTCCCAGTATTGATAAACCAGACAGATTGCTGTGTCCGTTTCAGATTCTGCTCATTGTCTCTGGCTTTTTCCTCAGACCTTCGGGTCCTGAGTGTTCCTCTATAAATGCCTTCGGGCAGATGAGGAAGGGACATTCCTCGACACCTTCTTGTATATGAGGCTCTGTCCATTTTTGCTGGAATAGTCTGGAAGGTGTTGCCAGTAATTTTAATGAAAGGGGAGTGATCTGGAAAATGTTAGGTGAGCAGATTAGATTATGGGTTGTTGTTGCTTGAAGACGTGATTGTCTTTAATGTTAGGTTACATTGTAATAGGGGAATTCTCTCGTATGTTCGAGAAGTAAAGTTAGAAAGCGTGTGAACGCTAGTCATTTCAATTGTGGAGATTTATTCACTCCGAACTGTTTTGAGCTACGGGTGTTTTAGCTATTTGTGGCTAGCCCGTGCAAGTAGTGAGACTGAGCGGTGTTTTTTGAACAGCCGGGTCTCGTATCTGTTTTAGGCGGCAGATGTGTATTCCCGTGGGCAGTGAGTTTTGGGCATCGACTGGAGAGAGTCGGCCCCATAGTGTGTTTTTTCGATGGTAAGCCTGTACAGTGCTGAAGATAAGAGGCCATTATTTGTGTAGGCCATTATTTCCTTAGAGAGGATAATTTTGATATGTGAAGACATGTTGATAAGTGATATTATTGCAAACTGCTGGGTGAGCAGTATTGTGTGTATTTTGGGATGTTAGGATCCCTTGACTTATATTGTGATATAATCGCGCTAAGATGAGTAAAGGCGAGATTATTGCAGAACGGATCCATTATTATTATGATAGCGCTAATGTGAGGACAGGTGGATAGCGCTGAGTTGAGGAGTATCTTTAAGGAGGCCATGGATATTGTAGTATCTGCAGGATTCTGAGATGTGAGGAGTACTTTATTATTGTATTGCTGTAAACTTGTAATTTGACTATGACTGTGTATTCTATTAACGTAACGTGTTGTGGTGTAATAAACGTCATTAACTTTCACCTGCCGTTACACTATTCCATGCCTCTGATGTGTGTACCTGTAGTGTGTGAATGTATCTATACACACCTTACTTATGACACCAACACACAACCGTAGTATTATCAACAGTACCCTCCATATAAACATTTAACTGATTTATCTGTGGCGTATTAACAGCGAGTCTTCAAAGAGGAAAGATTAACAGTAATCACAACCCTACTGTTATCAGTGGTGGTTTTCAGTCTAGAAGGAGCTAACACCTACGTATTCGCGTTTATAGCCTGTGTGGCGTAGTTTAGGATCATTTAGAAGTGCCTGTGTGGCGTATATGATTCAGAAACTGTTACCTCAACGCTGGTGTGTATTTGTAGCAAGAGAGTAAATTAGGTCAGATTCTGGACCAGTCATTACAAGTGGGAACACCGAACTTTGTTATGTTTAGCTCTGTGTGGGCGTGGCCTTATTCAACTGTACACAAGTATCAGCTGACTGCGCATATCCATCCTCATATCTTGGCGTGTGTAGCAGCTAAACTAACTTTATCAGTTGGTTTGGATATCAAACAGCTGTTATCTGATAGCGACATCCATGCCATAATTGTTACTGTGCTTGTTCCAGTCTTTCCATATACAGATTCAACTATAGGTGCAGTATTTTGGAGAGTTCATCTGCACGTATACCTCAAGTGACAAGTTGCGGAGTTATGATCGGTTCCTGTCGTCTTATGCATTGTTGAGGACATACTGTACAGTGGCAGGGATCTGAAGACAAGAGAGCGTAGTCCTTGTACCTTTCTGCGGTGGATTGGTTTTAACGTCAGAACTTTGTGATATCCAATGTGTTGGCGGAAGGGTCGGGATTATCTTCAGATAAGTGCTTTTGTTGTGTGTAAATGTTGCCACTTCTGTCCATGTCAACAAGCCTCAATCTTCACTATCCTATTCTATTGATAACTATTGTTGTTGTTGTCGATAATTATATCGATTAATTATAGAATATGATGATGCATGAGTAATTTTTATAAAGGTTCCATATACAGGAATTAATGATACAATATTTGAGATCTACACTTGATTTGGTATAATGAAAGTTTAATTAAGACATATATGGTTGACTAAGTAAACAAGTCAAAATGGATTGTGATACAGATCCGGAAGATATGAGACCTCTATTAGAGTATCTGTTTCAAGAGGGGACAGATTATCAGGGATTAAAAGGCCCAGAGCTTGAGTCACATGTTATGGACAGGTTTTTGGTCTGTGCTTCGAGAGCTCTAAGAGAGTTTGCTGATGAGAGATTTCAGTCAATTCCTCATGTGAGTATGGCTAAGGATCTGGCAAGGTTATTGGTTATGGACCTTCGTCTGTTTTTGGACAAGCATATTGATAAGAAACGTGATGACATATTGAAGAGTATGCGTACGTTATTGCGCGACGGCATCCATAGTGACCAGAAAGAAGAGTTAAAGGATGAGAAGCGAATAGGAGACATAAAACAGAGTACACAGAAGCAAAGGGAAAGTTGCTTAAAAAGTACTGCTGAAGTGAATAAGCTACATAAAAAGTGACTAAACTTACAGGTGATTTATGTAAATCTAATTCTGAGCTTGCTTGTGTTCGAGCAAAATTAGACTCGGCATTGTGCAAAATTAAAGAGATGGAAGCTCGGATGGAAAAAAAATTGCGAAGTTAGAAATCTGACTCAAAAGTTCAAGAGAAGACGGAGATTTCTGAGAAATTAAAAGTTCAGATTAAGAAATATGAGAAGTTATGTGATGAAACACTTACTGATCTGTTTAGTGACGATGCGATTTTTGGTCGCCAAATTAAAGAAAAGGATACCATATCCCTAGAGAAGGTTGATAGGCTTACGAATAGTCATGATATTGAGATTGAGAGGGTTGATAAAGAGAGAATGAAAGAGTTAATGATGGAGAAAGACAAATTGATTAAGATTGAAAATTTGCTAGCAGAGGAAAGCTGCACGGTCTTAAAAGCTGAGAGTTTAAACAAGAAATTAAGTGAACAGATTACACTTAGAGACATTGAGATTGCAGAAGCGAGAAGAAGAATAGATGGTCTGCTTGACATAGTCTTGAATAGCAATATGTGGTCTTCTGTCAATGTTGACAGTGATAGACAGAAAGTTGCTTATCATCAGAGCACTAAAGCAAAAAGCCAGCCTTATACACTTTTTGCGGATTCTACGGTCAAGAATGGTGGACATAGGTCGTTTCGTGGGAAATATAACTTCCAACGCAATACCAATGCTATTTCCAATAATATTGTTTCTTGGCGACAGTCCAACATAGAGAATTCTACAGTAATAGGCAGTCCTGTAGATAAGGAAAGAAACAGTACTAAATCTCAAGTCAGTGTGTTAAAAACCAACCGCGTATTTATTGATAGATCTGATAAATTGGTTACAAGTAACAAACATACCACTGCTTGTTCCATGAAGGAAACAAATGTTGTGAAAAAAAATAAAGAGATTGTCAAACCTTCTAGTCATACCCAGTCAAGGCAGTGTGACTCATTTCTTAAACACATTGCCACAAGCAAAGAAAAAATATAGTTTTGATAGGAGACATAACCCTAAGGTTATAAAGTACCAAGGGAGTTCATCCTACGGTAATGTTTCTTCGCCTAAAAACAAGAAAAAAATGTGACAGATCTCAACATTGTGATTGTAAAAGTTTAGAAAACTATAGCAGAAGTAATTACATGAAAGTTCATCAGTCTAGTAATAATTTTTCTGCTAAAAAGCCAGTTCTATCTGATGGACATTGTTATCTAGGAAGAAATATTAAGCACAACTATTGTAACTGGGATTTAAATCAGTACAACGGTGTTAATAGAGCAAATAACAATGCTCTCAAAAGCAATTATAGAGATCGCAACCAGGTTAACTGTGCTCCATATAAGAGCAAGATTATTAGTAATCAGAGTAATAGGAACGGTAATAAGTTCTTAAATGCTTTTGCTTGTCATGCTGGTAAGTTTGAGAGAGCATCTCGGTCTTGTGAAGGTAGTAATTTTGTTTCAGCCTACCGCACTGACAACTGTGAATTATAGGTCAAGTTGTCCCTAAGACTTCTATGTTGTCTGCTATGTGACGAGAGTTGTTGACATCGCAGAAAGGGCCACAACCTTACACCACCACAGATTTTGGGTAATGGTAGAGTGAATTTTCCGTGTTTCCTCTTAATCTTACCATGGATTAAAATAGATATTTTCATTTATATTGTCTGATAGCAAGCGACTTTGCGAGGGGAGTCACCATTCTAATTTTACATTACCTGGGAGAGATGTAGATCACTGTGTGCCATTTGTCCATTCAAGCGAGCCTAGCCAGTACATTAACCCACCGTGTCATGATGTCACCTCGCGTGTTGATGAGATGTTCGCAAGACCTCGAAGGAATTGTTTTTTTTTTTAAAGGTCCTGTTTATTTTTGTTTTGTTTACAAACAGTGAATGTTATTGTATTCCTTAGTATAGAACTTCATATGTTGTTAATGGAATATTTTGTAATTTCTTTGTAACATTTGATTGCCATAATTTTTGGGTTGTTACTTATATGACTGTATTTTAATTATGCATTAGTTCATTTCTATGCACAAACTTATTTACTGAGACGATGTAATAGTCATTTTCATAGATAGTCCTGAGTGTTTTATTCACTACTTAAAATTTTGGTTTTGTTTTTCATCATGGTTTTGATACCATGTTTGGTTAACATATTTATATACAGATTATTTGAATTAATTGTTTAGTGAAAGGTAATTTTAAACATAACTTGTATGTATTATTAATGATTTTGCGTTGAAGTTAAGGACGTATTCTGAAACTTGGTTTCCATTTTTTTCTAAATTATGACATTTGATAATTTAAACAATTCGATTTTTTGTCAGCTAGAATTAACTTAAATTTCCTATTAAATTAAGTGGGTAGAATTAACAGCGACGGCTGATACTCTTGTTCATTTAAAGAATTTAGATATCTGATTATAATACATAGTTAAGATAAATAATATTACACTTATATATTTATAACGTCGTAAGCAGTTCAACAGTGTGTTGCCCCATGTAACGTTTCTGTGATGTATTTTTTTTTTTTTTAATGGAGAATAAAAAAAAACTTACACGTTTTTGATGTATGTCTGTTTAAAGATAAGATTATTTTTATGTTACTCAGCTAATTTAATTGTTAGTCGTTAATTATAGCTACATATTACTTAGAAATAAAAATACTATTTTTATTTAACCTAACGATAAGAAACATTTTTTGTATTGTAATTTTTTGAAAAATGTGTTTTGGACATTGTGATATTTATTTTTTTCTGCGCCAGCGCTAGATTGTATGTTAAGGTTACTATTATGTAGTGACATTAATTCTTTGAAAATGTTGTGATGTTTGGATGTATTTTTTGGTTGTTAGCGCTTGACTATGCGTCAATGCGAAACGTGTGTTATCGTTAATAATTTTTTGTTTGGGTGATATTTGATGTAATTTATTTTTAGTTATGTATAAGTTTATAATTTAGTTAAATTACTTATTATGCTGTGCTTGTCATAAGCTTTCTTTTTTGTGTTAGTATATAAATATACTTTAGCATTTTTGTATTTTACAATACGTTGTTACATTTGGATAGTTATTGTAAGGTATTGTTACCAACTTTCTTTACATTTGTATCTTTACTTTCATCTCTCTTTGTTGACTATTCGTCATTCTTTACACAAAAAGACTTCATGCACTACAAAAGCTTGCAGTGCGTCTAGTTACTGACAGCCACCAAACGCAGTGTGTAGATCTATATAAAGATCTTAAAATAATACCCCTAATAAAGCGCTTTGTGTTCAACAACGCTAATCTATTTTCACAAAATCTTGCCACACAATGCTCCAACATATCTGCGGCCAGTGTTCAAATACAATAAAAGACGAAGTCAACGCCTTTACAAAATAAAAGTTGCCAAGCCTAGGCTTGACTTATTCAAGAAAAGCTTAGCTTACTCTGCTGCTCATCTTTGGAACTATCTTTCACATGATCTAAAAAATAACAACCTCAGTACCTATTCATACAATCGTAGACTTTTCGAATACTTTATGAGTTCTGATTGTCTGAGCAGAGTGTTAGAACCAACCCATAACAAGGAGCAGAATCGTCATTGGCAGACAAGTTCAAATATATGCGGCCACTTGAACTTCGTGTAACATCTCACATTCCATAAAGACTGTCATAATACCGTTTCTTGATCCATAACTATATAAATTGTTTTCCAACTGTTTTCCAACTAACGTGATTATTAAATTTTGTTATTTGTAATGTTACAAATTTAACATTGATTTAATCATTTTAAAGTTTGTCGCAGTCAATTTATTACACACGCTCTAAACAGAACTAAATTAAACTAATAGAATTCCACTGAGTAAACCATGAGTGGGGGCTAAAACGAGCTGAAATTAATAAGTGCTTAAATTCTTCTCAAAAGCGTCGGTAGAATTACAGAGTTAACATACTTAGTCAAAGCAGTATTGTTCTCGCTTATTCTGAATATCTTGTGAAGGCTCCCTTTGTAATAGATGTGTCATCATCCTTTTATCTACATCTCTGCCAAGAGTAATCTTGTGCGAAGGTTGGTCCGGTGAAGCCCATATTAGATATTCTTGAGTTTTGGCCACTGGTGGACCACTACTGCAAAGGCAATACTGTCACACTTTTCAACATATTTTATTTCATGTTTATATTTCATCGTTTTTATTTCATGTTTAAAATTAGATACAGTGAATGTGAGCATGCTATTATTTTACCTCTACAACGCTGAATTCCTTCATTTTGATGGGTAAAATGCATGTGAGAATAAATGAAATCAGTATAAAAGACGAGAGAAAGGAAGAGTAGAATGTCAGACGGGCC
This sequence comes from Oreohelix idahoensis, assembly GCA_024509875.1. Lineage (NCBI taxonomy): Eukaryota > Metazoa > Mollusca > Gastropoda > Stylommatophora > Oreohelicidae > Oreohelix > Oreohelix idahoensis. The sequence goes on from JAMPIV010012950.1 coordinate 267,747, forward strand.
TACGTGCCCAATTCTCAACCAATTGAAAATAAAGTTCGTTCGTTCGTTCGTTTCCCTGTTCTTCTTTGATCCTCAACCGCCGACCACCAAAGCAGTCAGTGGCCATTACGCCTAGTGGCGTCGTGTAGGGCAACAACAAATTGATTCCTATTTGCTCGGTCGGTGGCCATCCTTCGTACAGTGCCCCAACTCTGGTTCATTCTTTGCATCTCAGCCTCCACAGTCCTCCGCCAGGTTGTTTTTGGTCGGCCTCTCTTTCGTTTTCCTTTAGTGGTCAAAAGCATAGCTGTTCTTGTGATGGCATCGGGGTCTCTTCTGAGGACATGACCAACCCAGCTCCAGCGTCTGCCAGCTATGATGGTGTGCATGTCCTCTTGCTTGCTACGAGTAAGCAGATCTTGGTTGGTGATGGTATTCGGCCAAAAGATTCGTTGAATTTTCTTAGGCATGTTGTGTGAAAAGAGGACAATTTCGACATTTCCTTCTCTGTAACTCTCCAGCATTCCGCACCATAGAGAAGCACAGAAAGCACACAGCTCTGATATAATCTTAATTTTGTGCTTGTGCTGTATTGGGAGGACTTCCAGATGTTGTTTAGGCTAAAGAAGGTTGTTCTTGCCTTATTCATTCTGATGTTGATGTCTTTGCCTGCCCCGCCGTCTGGTGTTACTATGCTTCCTAGGTATGTGAAGGTATCTGTCTGTACCAGTTGCTGATTCCTTACTGATATGGGCTCAGGGTAGCTCACATTGAGCGTCATGACCTCAGACTTCTTTAAATTGATGTTCAAGCCCACCTGCTGGCTAAACTTATTAAGTCTATCCGTTTTTACCTGGATATGTTGATGTGAATGTGCTAGTAGTGCAATGCCATCTGCATATTCCAAATCTTCCAATGTAGAAAATGTAGTCCATCTTATTCCTCTTGGACTGCCCTCTGTTGTCTGGCGCATCACCCAGTCTATGACTTAAAAATAGAGTGGTTGATAAGGGGCATCCCTGTCGCACTCCTGTCTTCACCTCGAAGGTTAGGTTGCTCTGCCCAACACTACATGTAAAGTTGGCATAGAGGCTTTTTATGATTGACACTATGCAGCTTGGAATTCCATAAGCCCTCAATATTTTCCATAAACTGTCTCTATGTATGCTGTCAAAAGCCTTTTCAAAATCAACGAAATTAATGTAAAGCTGTCTTTTCGTTTCCCTGTACTTCTTCACATTTCTAATTACGCATATTTTGTTGTCTGGTGCCAGTTGTCTTCTGCATTCGCTACATTTTCCAGCTATTGGAGTTCTTGGTATTTGTTGGATAGAGTGACTATAAATGTATCTAATCTTAGATACACACTAAACTTTTGCCTATAGCTACGTATGGTTGAATGTACTTTGAGTTCCATCTTTATTTTGGCCAACAAAAGATGGTAAGCTAATGTCACATCTCCTCCTGTATTCGCTTTTGTATCGTGCAGTGAGGATCTACATTTCTTGTTTATGTTGATAATGTCAATCTGATTTTCTGTTGTGTGGTATGGAGATGTCCTTCTTCTTTTATATGCTCTTTATGTTTAACATGGGCTTTTTCCCATGACGAGTTTATTTGAAGTATGGAAGATTGTGAATAGTTTCCCATTTTTATTCGCTGTTCAAGGTTTGTGTTTTCCCACGATTACTTTAAAGTCGCTTTTGTTTGTACTTGTCTTTGCACTTTGTCACCAATCAAAATTGTGATGTATTTTCTTCTCATTTTCTCAATGCATTGTGTATTATGGTATAAAATTCTTCTATCAAAGATTCTTCTTTGTCATTTGCAGGTGCACAACATTGGATGATGTTTATTTTCGGATTGGCTGTTTTGAATGGTGTTGTTAAAATTCTGGATTCGAAAGCTGCTCTTTCTATAAGTTCTTGCTGTGTTCCGTTAATCAGCATTAGAACTACACTTTCATTGTAGTTGGCTTGGCCATGTTCGCCGCATGGAAGATGGTCGCACCCCAAAAGATATCTTCTACGGACAATTAGCAGATGGCAAGAGAACAGTTGGGCGACCACAGCTGAGGTTCAAAGATGCGTGCAAGAGAGATATGAGGGCACTGGACATGGATCTAGCAACTTGGGAGGATGAAGCTGCGGAGCGCGCTAAGTGGCGATGCTATTTACGGCGCCACCTCAGATTGGGCGAAAAGAGGGTCACACAACAGGCAAAGGAGAGGATGAAACGTCGAAAGGAGCACCAGGAAAATAAGCAGCTGAGGGCTGCCACGTCAGGGGCGCATTCCCATAGTCAGTTATGACTGAAGGGGCTATTATTACATTATTATTATTATTATTCACTGAAGTTGTACTTTGTTCTTCACACTCCTGAGGACAGCCCAATTTCTCATATGATTATTTATTTCATCTGTGTGCCTTCCTACCTTGCCTCACGGAATTCCAGGTTGTTGATCTTGTAGTTCTTCCTTTCTCGAAACCACTTATACAGTTTTTACTTGTGAATTTAATGTCCCAACATTCAATGTGCCAAGTTTGAGTTTTTGCAGAAGGAAAAAAAATTATGAGACAGCTTTCAGCTTTCTCTGGCTTGCGTCATATGCCTCTGTACCAGAGGACTTTATTCTGTCAACGATGGCTGAACTTAATAATTTTCTTTGGCACACCTGACCATAAACATTTGTTGACGTTTTTTGTGTGACTAGATACTTTACTTACACGAATGCTACTTATTTTTGTCCTCTGCTACAGGGCCGGATTAAGCCAAGTAGGGCATATAGGCTTTTTGGTGTTTGGGCCCCTTTACCTAATAGACAATTTTAATATTTTTTTATTCAAACCGATAAGCATGGTGGTTGTATATGCTAGTTTTTCTAATAGACTGGGATAATGGTTCGTCTTACCTCTTTTATTAGTAATTTTTAAAATTGTATTAGTGGTATTTGTATTACTATTAACAAACTGAATAAACACATGCACAAGCTACGATTGTCTGCTTCACCACTGTGCACATGTGGATTAAACGAACAAACTGCTGAGCATGTTCTACAGGATTGTCCTCTGTATGACCAGTTAACAAAGATATACTGGCCCAATGACTCAACATTAAACTCAAAGCTATATGGAGCTAAAGAGGAACTTCAAACAACAGTCTAATTCATCACGAGAACTCGTCTGACAGTGTAAACATCAAAGATGTGATCGCAAGAAGAAGAAGAAGTATTATTATTAAGGTAAACGCAATAATCACAATCTATTGGGTAAGTTTTATTGTCTTTTTTTTTTTTTTCATTAATTTCTTCAATAACTGGCAAGAAATCGGTTTTTCTAAGAAAGATGATTCTATGCGCATCAATCCCAAATTGTTCAGTTTATCATCCTTCGTGGTGAATCGTAGATAGTTTTTAACACGTTTAAGTGCTGAATGTGACCGTTCTCCAGAGCAATAAGTTGGCAAAAGTGATAAATAGATGCGATGACAAATGAATACATTTAAAAGACTTCTTGAAGGCCGTTGTGTACAAGGGTTCTATATATGCGAAAGACAACTGAAGACTTACCGGTCCCATTTTCATATCTTTTAGCCTCATCTTCTTCCTCAATATATGTTTAATATGGTATAGAATACCAGAGAGTGCACGCGCCGTTATGATTTTTGCCGGGGTGCATTATGTCTTTTAAGCTATTTTTGCTTTTACTGTCATTTTAAAAAATGTATGAATGCCATTACAAGGTGCAACATTTTTCTTTTTGTACAGAAAGTTTTGTCTTTAAAAATTATTTTTCCTTATTCACAGGCCCCCAAGAGCTTCGGACCCCTTGGCTTCAGCCTACTTAGCCTAATGGATAATCCGGCCCTTCTCTGCTGAATTTTATATTGCTAAGTGGGCTTTTAAAATGTACTTATACAGTAACTGTCTTCCTTTCTTGCACTGAATTATGTATTATCGACATGTGTAGTTTTAACATTTCGTTACATGGTAACTTTCTGACATCGGCAGCACTGTATCAAATATTACTAACAACTGCGACTTTACAATTTACTTATGTAGTAACCTTCTATTTTGTCTGTACTGTGTTATACATTACTAACAACTGTGACTTTACAATTTACTTATGTAGTAACTTTCTATTTTGTCTGTACTGTGTTATACATTACTAACAAAGTGTGATCTTAAAATTTACTTACGATGTAACCTTGAGCATTTTAAAAATGACTAAAGCTCCTAGAGTGGCCAGAAAAATGTGTAGCAATGCATGTAATCGAAAAACACCATGGAAGTTCATGAAGTTGCTATGGCCATATTTCTGAAAACCTTTTAGTATCTCCACAAATTCAGCATACCGTAAGAAGAATAGTATTCCTACAGCACAGGTTAAAGCAATGGTTGCTACCTGCAATAAATGAATGGAATAATAAAATGCAGGACAATAACATATTATATATTTCCACTAACACACTGACATCTCCATAAAACATAGCTTTACAATTCTGAAAATCAAAATCAAAACGAAACACAGAATGATGAAACATTAACAGACAATACTGACAATGTAATACATTGCAGAGGGTTAACAATGGGCTAACAAAGAAAGTAAGAATCATATGGACAAGATATACAATTGTCCAAAATGAACTGGAACAGCTACAGTCAAATTTATGTTCCCCAAGGATACATACCAGCAAGCTTTGTGGAAGAGGACGGACGAATGAAAGACTGACAAACTGCACATCACAGGCATTTAAGTTTTAATATATATGCCCTGACAACTGCAGAGAATACAGTTTGTGCATATGAAAGCAAAATACATAAAAACACTTCAAATAAGACACACATTGTGAGAAATAGGAAAGGAGTAAGTTATACACTTTGTGAAATACAATTAAAATTATAAGTAGGCAATACGGTTTAGGCTAAATTCTTACATAAAAGAGAAAACACTTAAGGCCAGGAGCGGGCATGAAATTAACGTCAAAATACAAAAATTTTTGATTTTGGGATTAGTCCATTTTCTGATACTTTAGCATCTCCTAAATCTAAATATAACAGAATTAAACGTCAAAATGCATTCTAACAATATGTATTTTGACTTTGAAAAAGGTATGGTATGGAGTGATTTTCTCAAACTCGAGAAAAAATGACTCATTAGACCGAGTTTTTTTACATAGCAACCAAGCTTACACCCCTACATATTATACATCGTTTTTTCCTGTCAATTCCATTTCATCTTCCCAAACCTACCAGGCGTGATGGCCACTGACCGCTTTGACGGTCGGCGGCTAATGATCAAAGAAGAAGAAACCTATCTGGATGCATTAGCTATAAAGCTACGTAGCAACCCATCAAAATGACCGGCGGAGAAGGAAAATAACGAAGATAAAGCGTACTTTGACTAATTACTTAACATGTCTTTTATCACCAGACTGTGTTTGCACTTGTGCAATTATCTTTAAAATGTATATCTTGAGATTCTCTAAATTCCATCCTCATGTGAGCACAACATTAAAGTTAATCATGAGCAACGACTTCGTCTGGTATTATCCACTTACATGTTTATACGATTCTCACTGTGCTACATGGATTTTCAAAGCAAAAACTAAAATTACAGGATACAATGATGAATGTTGCCATCACTTGGCTTTAAATTGATGTGCAGAATGAAAACGTATTGTGTTTAATCCCCTCCCCCTTTTTTTCCAGGATTCACCGAGGGAGGGGGAGAGAGAATTATGAATCCACTGGTGACGTATTGGAATCGACTAGGCCAGTTGCTCGGAATTGGAGTTCTGACCTACGGCTAGAATTTAAATGTGCCTGTCATAGGAAATTCTCTACTCAGAGAGGCATGACAATCCGCAGAACGAAAATGTGGCGTGGGAGCTCATCAGCGGTAAATCAACAGCGGTCTGTTACGACGGGTAAGATGTTAGAAGACCTCAGGCAAGAGTCAGTCCACGGCGCGGAGAATTGATCTGCCTGATGATGATCTCACATACTTCTTGGACGGGAAAAGATATGCAATCACGTTTCCACCTGCCAATGAAAAAGGGCTTTGGGAACAACTGGACTCAAAACAGTTGGATAGAAACCTGAAGCGGATAACCCTGCAGACAAAGCTGTCTTCGGCGACATAATATATCTTCAGTGTCGCAAAGTGTTCGGAATCAGGAAGTCAATGGAAAGTAACCTACCACAAAAAAGTAGAAGACACGTCAGAATAGAAGAGATCAGGAAATAGAAAGAACATACTCGAAAACAGTTAAAGAACGCAGTGGACACAGAGAAGGAAGAATTATGACAGGTTTGGGTAACTTGAAAAGCCAACTTAATGCTCTGTGTAGAGCGGAAAGGTTGTGCAGGTAAAGAAGGAAAACAAGGAGGGATAGGGAAAGATTCATTAGAGAGCCCTTCAATTTTGCCAAAAAACTGTTTGATCAACCACGGTCGGGAACACTAATCATTGGGAAAGAAGATCTGGAAGGACTTCTTAGAATGACCTATTCCGATGGTTACAAAGGTGATCCGCTCAGCAGAAAGGACGGCCTTAAATGTCCTAGTAAGCCAGAAGCTGAATTCAACACGAAGCCCACAACAATGCAAGAAGTAGAAAACATTGTCCTGAAAGGACGGTGCAAGTCAACTCCAGGTCCTAATGGTGTCTCATATGTTTTGTATTAAAAGATGTCCTGAAGTTCTGAAACGGCTGCTCCGTTTTCTGAAAAATGATTGGAAAAACCAGCTTGTTAGCATAGAATGGAGAAAGGTGAATGGAGTCTACATCCCGAAGGAACAAAATGCCACAGACATCACTCAGTTCAAGTATTTGTCACTATTGAATATGGAAGGGAAGATAATCTACTCAATGTTGGCTAAAAGACTCACCACATACATTCTGGAGAATTGATACATTCCAGAAAGGAGGTATGCCAGGTATACTAGAGAGCCTATAGCATGCCACAGTGATCGGGGAAGCAATTCAAAACGCAAAGTCTGACAGAACAAATCTCCATATAATCTGGTTGGATCTAGCTACTACGTATGGATCCGTTCTACACCAGATGTTGTGTAAATCCTTGGAATGTACCATGTTCCACAAGGAATTGCAGCAATGCTGAAGCTGTATTTCTCAGGATTCTCTGTCAGATTTTCAAACAGAGAGTACACAACGAAGTGGACTGACCTACAAATTGGAATTGCGATGGGATGCACCATTTCTCCGATACTATTCCTGTTGGCTATGCAGGTAATCCTCAAAACGACTGATGATATTGCAATAGGTCCGAAGCTCAATGAAAGGTGTCACACGCCACCACTTAAAACATTCATGGGTGACACAAAAATTCTGACATCAGATTAACACCAAACCCGGAGAATGTTAGCAGGTCTGGATGAACTAGTCAGCTGGTGCATAATGACCTTCAAAACTAAGACGTCCAGAAGCCTATCAGTCAGGAATGGGAAGACATCTGAGGTCGCATTCATGATTTCAAGCAGAAGAATTCCTACTATCATTGAGGAACCTGTTAAAAGTCTTGGCAAGGTGTATGATGCATCATTAAAAGATTCAAAGGCAGTTCAAAAGATAATAGAAATGGAGAGGTGCTTCAGTTCATGTTGATTCCTAAATTTATATGACCATTGCTTATATATAAAATAAGCACCAGTACAGTGGAAGCTATAGGGCAAAAGGTCAACACGTTCATGAGGCAATGGCTAGGAGTACCACACGGTCTGTCAGATGTAGCACTGAACTGCAAGAAGGCCAAGCTTGTGTCTTCCTTTCAAGACCGCTGTTAATTACAAAGCAGGAAAAGCAAGGCTCGCAGCAATGTTGTACGAGTCAGAAGATATCGTAGTTAGTCCAGTTAGCCCAGACTGAAAACTGGAAGGAAGTGGAAAGTAGATGAAGCTATTAGTGCTGCACAAGTGTCGCTCAAGCTGAGGGAGGTAATCGGATACACACAGACAGATAGGCGAGGATTTGGTCATGGGGCATCCGCTAGTGGTCCAAGGCATCAAACAGGGAATGCAGAGACATGGTAAGGTAATACAAGAAGCTGACAATACTAAGAGGATGCAAAAAGCAATGGAGCTGGCACAAGAAGGCCAATGGACTACATGGAAAGGAGCCCTGCAAAAGTCATTGACATGGAATGATATGTGTCATAGTTTGCCACTTAGACTCAGCTTCATTATCAGATCAATATATGACTTCCTTCCATCGTAGACAAACCTTGTAAGATGGGGAAAGACTGATGATGTTCAGTGCCCCCTATTCCATGACAGGCAGACACTTGAACACGTGCTCTCAGCTTGCAAGGCGTCAGTAGGGCAAGGGCGTTACACATGGCGCCACAACAAAGTACTAAATGGGTTGGCTGCTACAATAGACCTGGCAAGGGTGAAGGCGAACAGCAAAGTCAAATGCGCACTGCAAATACATACTTTCTGAGAGCAGGAACGTCAGCACATGCCAAATCAAGTAAATCAAGTAGCAGATGACCATTTCTTCTTGACTATACAAATGACTTCACATCAACACATTCAAGACAAAACCGATAGACTGAATAAGTATGGCCAACAGGTTGGCCTGAACATCAATTTGAAGAAGACAGAGGTCATGACACTAAATGTGGGCTATCCTGAGCCAATAACAGTAAGGAACCAGAAGTAAGAACAGACAGACACATTTACTTACCTAGGAAGCATAGTAACACCTGACGGCGGAACAAGCAAGGACATTAACAACAGAATAAATAAAGCGAGAACAGCCTTTGCTGTTCTCAACAAAATTTGGAAGTCTTCCCAGTACAGCACAAACACCAAATTAAGACTGTATGAGAGCTGTGTACTTTCTGTGGTTCTCTATGGTGCGGAATGTTGGAGAGTAACAGAGAAGGAAATGTCAAAACTGTTTTCCTTCCACACAATCTGCCTAAGGAAAATTCTCCGAATCTTTTGGCCAAACACCATCAGCAACCAAGAACTACGTATTCGGAGTAACCAGGAGGACATGCACACCATCATAGCTGGCAGACGCTGGAATTGGGTTGGCCACGTCCTCAGAAGGGACCCTGATACCATCACAAGAACAGATATGCTATGGACCCCCGAGGGAAAGCGAAAGAGAGGCCGACCAAAAACAACTTGGCGGAGAACTGGGGAAGCTGAGATGCAAAGAATGAACCACAGTTGGGGCACTGTACGAAGGATGGCCGCCGACCGAGCAAAGTGGAATCAATTTGTTGCTGCCCTACAAGACGCCACCAGGCGTGATGGCCGCTGACTGCTTTGACGGTTGGTGGTTATGGATCAAAGAAGAAGAAGAATACAAATGACTGGGAGATGGCAGTAGACACATCTGGGTTAGGGGCATATCCAGTGAGGATCAGAAGATCTCAAAGTCGGCCAGATATAGTGCTGCAGTCCTCATCGTCGTACCAGATTGTAATGATTGAGCTGACCGTGCCATTTAAATCCAGATTAGACGAGCAACACTCGTTCTGACCACGAACTTGAGACACGATGTTTTCACTACAAGGATCATGGCTGTTGAAGTGGTTGCAAGGGCTCTCGTGGCTGCCTCATTGTATGATCTACTGAAACTGTTGGGGTTGAGGGGATGTCAAGAACAAGGGCACTTAAGAAGTTCAGCGAAACTGCGGAAAAGGCATCACGCTGGGTATGGAACAAACTCAACGGGCTATGGAGCTCGAGATAGTAATTTGTTTTCAACATAGGGGTTACTTTCACAAGTGCCTCCAGCTGGCAGAAAAAAGAGAACATTTGAAACGGTAAGCCTTTCACTTATATTTTCTTTTCTGTTGTCTAGTGCCATCTTTATATCCAACTAGTACTTGTTAATTACCTTTATTCATTTATTTACTTACTTATTTACTATCCACAGGACTCAGGTTTCCTTGATTATTTATTTAAAAATTCACGCATCCGTGAATTTAAACCTACCCGTCTATTCTGTGTTATTTGCCTTCCACTACACATTACTGGACACAAGTATTTCGGCCTTTATTTGGTCTATACTTACTGATAGGAAAGTTATATTAGTGATTGCGTCTTTAAACTGTCTGGGTCCTATACCATAGTTGTGTGAGCGTCATGAGAATGACCTTAGCCAATAATGTACTTTTTTGTGGGTTCAAAATTGGCTGAGCGACCATTTACGATGTACTGTCACAGCAAGGCGATGGTGCCGTTTGGTTGGTCCTAGGTTCGATTCCCGGTAAGCCTATCACTTATATTTTCTTTTCTGTTGTCTAGTGCCATCCTTCATGTCCAACGAGTACCTGTTAATAACCTTTATTTATTTATTAAATATTTAATCTAGGTGGAGTGGGTTAAATTGTCTTCACTAGACAACACGAGGCTGATACTTGGGATTTAAGACCTAAGTGGGTCCGTCCCCCTTAGAGTGTAAAGGAAATTAAGAGGCCGAATTACTTGATCGACATGGGGATTCTTTCTGATGATCATTTTGCCTCCTGATGTACAGAGTTTTATATCACCTGCCTGTGACGATTTTGGCAACAGTGAAGTTATTTTAAAAGGCCTTTACAACTTTTCATGTGCTATTAAATTTTTTTATTTGTATACAGGTTTTTTTGATCAGTGTGACAAACGTACCAATTTTGAGCTTCATACTAAGTCTGAATGCAGATTGAGGATTTGAGCATGGACATCAGTGTGAGAAAATAAACAAATAAATAACTGTGGCTGACGATGGTTGAGCCCCGAATTGTGCCTTGTTTCTAGTGTACTGTCAATTAGTAAAACTGACTCCATACCATTTTTCCTTTTTAAATCAAATATTACTTCCCTTACCTGATTTACAGCAGTCCCCCTTTTAGATTAAAACAATGTGTGCACTGCTTTATTCCATTGTTTGATCATTATTTGTTCATATTTTTTACGTCTTTATTGTGTCTATTGTCTGTTTCTCTTGAACTGTGTATATTACTTGTCTTTGTAGCCTGATTGTTACTGTGGCTGATGAAGGGAATCCCCAAAACGTTCGTGTTTCCTACATCCGTCCAGTTGTAAAACTGACTTAAAACTACTTTTGTTGATTATTTTTTAATTTATTATTTAACACTACTGGTATCACTGGTGTTTACAGAAACCAATGAGTGATGGAGAAAAGAAATGGACAAGACGAAGAAATCACACAACGCTGTGAGTTCTGATTATTTCATACAATGGCTACTTTGCCAGAATTTTCTTGTTTACCTTCTAAAACTGTTGGTTCCATTGCCTTTAAGCCTATCACTTATATTTTCTTGTCCATTGTCTGTTGTCCTCCTTTATGTCCAACGAGTACCTGTTAGTTACCTTTATGTCCAACGACTACCTGTTAGTTACCTTTATGTCCAACGAGTACCTGTTAGTTAACTTTATGTCCAACGAGTACCTGTTAGTTACCTTTATGTCCAACGAGTACCTGTTAGTTACCTTTATGTCCAACGAGTACCTGTTAGTTACCTTTATGTCCAACGAGTACCTGTTAGTTACCTTTATGTCCAACGAGTACCTGTTAGTTACCTTTATGTCCAACGACTACCTGTTAGTTACCTTTATGTCCAACGAGTACCTGTTAGTTACCTTTATGTCCAACGAGTACCTGTTAGTTACCTTTATGTCCAACGAGTACCTGTTAGTTACCTTTATGTCCAACGAGTACCTGTTAGTTACCTTTATGTCCAACGTGTACCTGTTAGTTACCTTTATGTCCAACGACTACCTGTTAGTTACCTTTATGTCCAACGACTACCTGTTAGTTACCTTTATGTCCAACGAGTACCTGTTAGTTACCTTTATGTCCAACGAGTACCTGTTAGTTACCTTTATGTCCAACGAGTACCTGTTAGTTACCTTTATGTCCAACGAGTACCTGTTAGTTACCTTTATGTCCAACGAGTACCTGTTAGTTACCTTTATGTCCAACGAATACCTGTTAGTTACCTTTATGTCCAACGACTACCTGTTAGTTACCTTTATGTCCAACGAGTACCTGTTAGTTACCTTTATGTCCAACGAGTACCTGTTAGTTACCTTTATGTCCAACGTGTACCTGTTAGTTACCTTTATGTCCAACGAGTACCTGTTAGTTACCTTTATGTCCAACGACTACCTGTTAGTTACCTTTATGTCCAACGAGTACCTGTTAGTTAACTTTATGTCCAACGAGTACCTGTTAGTTACCTTTATGTCCAACGAGTACCTGTTAGTTACCTTTATGTCCAACGAGTACCTGTTAGTTACCTTTATGTCCAACGAGTACCTGTTAGTTACCTTTATGTCCAACGAGTACCTGTTAGTTACCTTTATGTCCAACGACTACCTGTTAGTTACCTTTATGTCTAACGAGTACCTGTTAGTTACCTTTATGTCCAACGAGTACCTGTTAGTTACCTTTATGTCCAACGTGTACCTGTTAGTTACCTTTATGTCCAACGAGTACCTGTTAGTTACCTTTATGTCCAACGTGTACCTGTTAGTTACCTTTATGTCCAACGACTACCTGTTAGTTACCTTTATGTCCAACGAGTACCTGTTAGTTACCTTTATGTCCAACGAGTACCTGTTAGTTACCTTTATGTCCAACGTGTACCTGTTAGTTACCTTTATGTCCAACGACTACCTGTTAGTTACCTTTATGTCCAACGAGTACCTGTTAGTTACCTTTATGCCCAACGTGTACCTGTTAGTTACCTTTATTTCTTTATTTACTTAATTTATTTACTCTTCACAGGGCTCAGGTTTCCTCCACTATTTTTGTAAGAGTTCACCCATCCGTGATTTTAACCTACCCATCTATTTAGTGTTACTCGTCTTCTACTACAAATTACTGGAAACAGGTATGTTTTCATTACAAGGGTCATGGCTGTTGAGGTGGTTGCAAGGGGTCTCGTGGCTGCCTCATTGTATGATCTACTGAAACTGTTGTTAGCCTTTACCTAGTCTATATTTGCTGATAGGAAAGTTACAATAGTGATTGCACCTTTAAACTGTCTGAGTCGTCCATGGGTCCTATATACCATAGTTGTGTGTGTGTCATAAATATGACCTCAGCCAATAATGCATTTTTTTGGGGAGGAAAATTGGTTGAGGGTCCTTTCACAATGTTCTGTCACATCAAGGCGATAGCACTGTTTGGTTGGTCTAGGTTCGACTCCCGGAAAGCCTATCACCTACATTTTCTTTTCTGTTGGCTGGTGTCATCCTTCTTGTCCAACGAGTACCTGTTAATTACCTTTATTTATACTTTTACTGATAGAACCTTGCAAAACAAATCATGAGATTAAAATTTCAGTGAATTGTGTATTTAACAGCACACAGTTTGAACATTCCGGCATCACAGATGCACGCAACATGTTAAAAAATAAATAAGGCTAAACACTCAAATAAACATACAAACTAGTTCTGTAAAAATACAAAATGATATCTACACAAGTAAATGTTGATGTTGCAGCAAAAATATAATTATTACATGACATAAAATACCACTAATGTTTGTATAAGCACGTGTAGAAAAATGAAATATAAATAGTGTATACGAAATTAAAATAAGTCTCCATACAAATGAGAGATGATCATGGACACACACAATGATTATAATAATGTTATCATACCTAAAGGTCTTTTATATTTGGACATGCGGCCTAATATAACCGAGTAGATTGAACAGGTCGCGTCTCGCTAAATTGAGGCAAAATATTATTTTAAAAAAAAACAGGAAAAATCGCAAGAACATAAAGTCTGTCTTATTAGATGACAAGCAGCAGAACACTATCTATATAGAATCATTGTTGAAAATCCTGAAGAAATGAATTATATAAATTAAATTGAGGGCACGGTGTGCACCAACACATTTCCATGGTAATGTGGCAGCTTGCCTAGGTAGATAGCAATGTCAATACTGCCTGAGGTTGGTCGGGGCACCAGAATTCTATATATGATGTGGCAGCGCTGGTTAACAAGTGGCTGCTGCACATAGTCTTTGCTTACCCAGGATTTCTTTGCCTCAGAAGGTAGCGATCAGCTTTATGATTAATGATTGATTACGACACACACACAGCGAGCAACGACACAACGCCAAGCAGGTCTTCTGTATAAATAGGGAACGCCACAGTCAACTGGAATACTGTTTATTTACATGTGTGGACCACTGCTGTTACATGGGCTTCCAACATTCTTGGTCCGTCACTTTTCCTATTTTAACACTCTTTCACCATTGATAATTATATTCAATATTGTAATGTCTATTTATCTTACGGTTGTTCAGACGTTACTAGTATCTATCTCCTTTCTTCCGTCTAAGCAAATCCTTATCTATTGATATTATCGCTCTAGGTTCAGGTTATTGAAGTGATACCGGACTTCTCCGGGGTTATTCCTTTCCCTGCTTCTAGATAGCCACTATCTTAGACGAGTAACAGGAATGCGGTATGGACATAACTAATTCACTGTACGTACCATTTTTCTACTGAGTGGAGCCTAACTCGCTCCTTCGTTCTTCAGTCCTGTCAAGAATTTATACTGCCAATATGTTGGGTTAATTGCTACCCAATCGTGTCTCATTGTGTCTGAGAATAGGCAAAACACATTGTCTACTTGACTATCGCCTTCAACATGGCTACCCTCTTCTATCTAGCGTATCTGCGACCTGCACTGCTTCACTCACGCTTCTGACTCTTGCTGAAAAGCGTGCCTAACCGGATTTTCGTTAAACTCTTTTCCGATTCCCTGTCTCATGCCCATTCCTTTTTGCACATATATATATATATATTCTTCTTCTTCTTCTTCCGTCCTTAGCCACCGACCGTCAAAGCAGTCAGTGGCCATTACGCCTAGTGGCGTCTTAGGGCAACAGCAGATAGGTTTTCTTTGCCATTGTTTCCCATCACGCCTATTGGCGTCTTTAGGGCAACGGCAAATCAATCCATTTGCTGTTGTTTCCGTAATCGAAGTGACTAGCAAGCGGGTGATCAGCCCGTTGGTATATATATATATTCCCTTAGACTAGATCAGAGTATCCAGTCGGTTCATACCTTAAAGGGGAAGAATTTTAGACTAAATCATATGTATCTGTGACTCTTTGGGCTATCACTTTCTTCTAACGGGACTGTGGGCTACACATCGAGGGAAGGATCATACCAACGGATCTATCATTCTTGTAGCATTTCTTAATTTTTGTTTATGATTTTGTATATGCTTGATGTGATTTGATATGTTGTGAGAGAAGTTTAGTCTTGATAAATAAACTACTCATAAAATGTATTCCAGCGTGTCGGTCAGTTCGTTTTCCCAAACTATTCATATAATCATTGTCATAGTTTTTCCTACGTCTGTACGTCTAACTCTCGTCTTATGTGTATATGTATGTGAGTGGATATATATATATATATATATATATATATATATATATATATATATATATATATATATATATATATATATATATATATATATATATATATATATATATATATATATATATATATATATGTGTGTGTTTAGACTGTCTGACTCCTCGAAAGCTGTCGTAGAAGATAGGTGAGAGAGAGAAGATTTCTCGATCTCAGAGACAGCCTCTTAATCACATTCTACCACCTCACTCGTGGAAATCTATTGCTATTACTACGTCTCACTGTGACTATCACTTATTCTAATCTATTCAGAAGGGACCAACCCAAGTCTTAATTCTCCTATCAAAAATCTACGATAAGTTCCCAGAATAATATTGGATTTACATTAGCTTCTTTAGAGACCCATAATCCAGATTATCTTCAGGGTTTACTTCTAAAACCCTTTTCGTAAATGGATACTCCCGGAAGGCAGCTGAGGATTGAAACCAGTTTTATCGTCTTCTGGAAGGCTATCAACAAAGGATCACGTGCCCAATTCGCCCAAAGTCGCTGGTTGTAAGGCGACAGTGATTCGCATTCGCCCCTTCTGTCAGTGGAAACAGTTTTGCCGGCCTCAGAATGAGCCTTATGTGAAAGCTAGGAGCTGGACTTCTGGCCGTCAGAGGTTGTTTGAGGCATTTGCTGTAGAAGACTTTATCTGCAGAGGGAGTTTATCCCACTACACCTCCGGGTTATGGCCACTTTTGGAGCCAATCCAGAAATAACAAACTAAATTTTAGCTTTCTGTCTTTTTATGCTTGTCATAAACATATTGAAGGAAAACAACAGAGGCCGAAGGTACTTTAGGCAGTCACGATATCAAATAGAGACGTCTTAAGCAAAATGGAGACAAGTTGTGAGTTAAATAACAGCGTGGTATTGGAGAAATGCCTCATCAAACCTTCCAAGCGACATAGGAAAGACTTAATACAACTGATTGAAGACAATAGACTGTAGAAAATGAAGAAACATGATCCTCAATCACACTAGGCATAGCTTTCAATGAATGATTAAGCCGGGTTTATAAGACCAGATAAAACTCCACCAAGGTGAAATTTGGTCAATGGGGGAGGGTGTATTTTGACTTAGTCTGAATTATATCTGGGGGATAAAGTATATTCCGGTAGGTGGTTAGTCTGGTCTTCTACACCGGGATCGAAACCTGGTAGGTTCACATACCAGTCTACTCAGTTTTAAATTGGTACAAGACTTTACTCTGGAGGTAGGGAAAGCAAAGGTTGTGGAGAAAGAATTTGGTCACCCCACCTCATAATATTAGACATAGTAAGGTGAAGTCTGTATATTTCACTTTCCTACATCTATTTCTATTAGACTGATTTTCTCAAGAAATAATGCATCATAATATACATAAAAATGAACACACAAGTTTACAAGCAGTAACTGCCAGATTTAATGCGTACCTCTAAACAACTCCACAAGTTTTTGAAGTACTGTGACACGCCCTGTTTTCGTAGAGTATGTATTTCCACAGCTGTGTAAAATATGGTACTAATGACCATGAATCCCTGTGGAAGAAACATTTTTATTTGTTATGTTGTTGCAGTGTAGGTCTATTACAGCGTATTCTTTAGTCCATAGCCGAGACCAGGGAACAGGTATTCAGTACGAAACACTGTCACATAGACATGCTTAGATCATCAAATCTACGTGCTGGGTACAGCATGCCCACATCACATTTCATAAAGTCAAGCAAAGATACCAGCACTTTACATGGGTGGCAAACGCCAGTAAACCTAATCTCTGGCAAATTCACACAAACCAAAAACACTGTGGTACATCTACGAAGCTGCACAGACGCCAGGATAGAGAAATTTTTCAATTATACACTAGAGTACTGGATCCACGTTCATTCAGATGACTAGTATCATAGAACACGACGTTGTAGACAATATACAACTATTCTTTCTCAAAAATCGACTCTCCACATTAAGATTCTTCAGCCTAGATTATCCCGAAATTTCCACCTAAAACAAGAGACACGTTAACATTTCTCACTCTGCCCCAAACCAAGCATAAACCGTTGACACCAGTAAACACAAGATTGTGGACAGCTCATCACAGTTAAACAAAACACACTCCACTAATTTCTCTTCCCCCCACTCGTTTGAGGCCCTCCTGTCACACACCATTGTTAATTTACCACCCACTTATTTTAATGATAAAATTATCTACACTGCAATAAATCTAACCAGAAATATTACTTTCAGGCATTACCTTTTTATTTCAAACTAATAATACTTTTTTCAGAAAATAATAACTTCAATTTGTTTCTTAACGTCAATACTCAGAATAAATTGTATATGGCACATTTTTGTGACAAGATGGATTGGGGGCGACCTCTTCTCGATCTCTCCTCCACTACTGCAGGACCCAATATCAATTGAAGGGAGGACCGATTTCCTGGAATTCCCGGGTCGCCACCTTTTTCTTTCTCTGATATGTAGCAGACATTTGGTATTTTCAAACATTCTTACACTCCTCTCACTGATAAGTCGTCATGTCTGTCTGGTAATCCGTTTCTCCCTGGTTTGCAAAGAACGGCCGAGATAATAATTAATTAACAACCATATTGGTTAATCTCGAGTGTGGCCGACATCAGACTACAGATTAACATTAAAATCGCCCAGCGCATTTGTTTAATCGCTGATGATGCCAGGGTGGGTTCTTTTGCCCAGATGGTAAAAGACGGATTGTGTGTTCTCAAGCGACAGATAACTAGTTTTTCTGTACGACATATTTTGGACAGACATACATGACATCACCGTTTCGGGTACACCTTGTTACAAAGACATTACTTTATATTAAAGTAATAAGACGTATTTGTAAACATTGCCGAGAGAGAATCGGATTTTTCATTCCATATATGGGAGACGTGACCTTTTGCATCACGCATATTATTTCAGGCGGAAATAATTTTCAAATTACCCAACAAAACACGCATGTTTGAAACGATTGCAGCTTTCTTAGCAACGTAACAAAACACATGCGGTGGAGGACAGGCAATATAACTTGACCTTTTTACAGTTTTAAAACACTGTGAAAAACCACTGTGAGGATCACTTGCCAAGATGAAACCAGACTGCCAGGGTTAGAATTCAGAATTCTCTTTACCAGACCGGACTTTGCGGAACATCTTGAAGGACTTAAAGAGCTCAGGAAAACCAAATTAATAAGGAAGACCGGCATCTGAGGAAACTGAAACATGGAGTTGTAGTAGGAGTTTAGTGCTAACATAACGACCCCCAAGATACGTGAAAAAGGCATCTGCCAGTGCCTTCAACCTACTTCTATGAGCAAACTTTTACATGTTGTATTTTTCACTACTAACAGGTGAACTAATATGTATATATTGCCATGTGAATATTATTATGTGAGAAGTGCTAGTAGATGTCCAAGTCATTTGAAGCTGGCAACCTCATCATATAGAATGATTATTTCATGAACCACCACTGCAAGTGCTGGTGACTGCTTTATTGAAAGTTTTTTACAGAGAACTAAAAGCATGGATAGTCCTAAGTTCCATACGGAGCAGGGAGGAACAGATTTGTTGGTGGTACCAGTTGAGGGGACTATCTCTGGAACAAGAAAGGAAAAATTGCGTGAGCTTTAAACCGAGGGACCAACTTTGTAGACACTCCTTGGCACTTCTGCGAACGTGCTGCGCTCTACAGCTTTGACCAGCAACCAGCGTGATCAGTCTACCAAGAACCAAACCATCAGAAGGAGCATAACCATCACTGATAGCCAATGTGATGGTATTGCCTCCCCTGCTTTGCAGTAGTGGTCCAATAGTGGCCAAAACTCAAGAGTATCTAATATGGGCTTCTAAGGTGTCTACCTTTTCACAAGATTACTCTTAACAGAGATGTAGATAGTTTGATAATGACACTTCTATCACAAAAGGAGTCTTGACCAGATATACAGATACGCGAAAACAATGCTGCTTTTTCTGAGTACGTTAATTCTAGATTCTGCCGACCACTTTTGTGAAGAATTAAGAAATGGTTAATTTTAGATCGTTTAACCCCCACCACTGGTTTACTCAGTGTAATTCTTATTATTCTGGAATAGCTCTTTAGAGTGTGTGTAGTAAATTGACTGAGACAAACATGCGTACATTTAAAAAGATTAAATCGAAGTTAAATTTGTAAAATTATAAATAACAAAATTTTAAAATCACTTAAGTTTTAACAGTTCGAAAATAATTTGACAGTTTAGCCAAAAGGTTTCATCGTTGATTTATAGTAGAGTCGATGGGAAAACAAGTTCACTCTGGCAGCGTAGATTTTGCACTTAGCTGCCAATAGTAGTTTCTGCTCCATCTAATGGGTTCTTTTTACCCTGCTCATGCACGTCGCTGGTCAAGGTTGTCTGGTGTAGCTCGTTTCCCAGAAATATCATGGAGAGTCTACAAATTTGGTTGCTCGTCTTAAAGCTTAGGCCACTGTTCCCTTCTTGTTCCAGAGATAGTACTTTCTGCTGGTACCACCAATAACTATAGTAAATGAATAGAAATGAAACGCTCTTCTGAGTATTGCGTTTTCCGACACATACTTATATGTCCCAATTCTTATTCTACCATCACATTTATCTCAGAATTTACCCTCGATGAGAATTAAATTTAATCCCTGGTTATGAAACGTTCTTTACATTTAAATTGAATAGCTTTAGCTTTACATTACATTTAAATGAAAAGGTTAATAGTACAGATAGAATATATTTACATTTACATTTCCACTGATTGAAAAGTGTTCACAATATAAATTTAAAATGGTTTCATTTATGTTTACACTGATTTGAGAAGTTTTAAATTTCCATTAATTAAAAAAAGAATACTTTCACATAGACATTTACACTGCTTTGGAATTGTAAGTATTATGCAAGAATGTACATCATTTCGTTCATCATTTCCTCCCTGCTCCATATGGTACTAGGGGACTACTATATGCTTTTAGTTCTCTTTACGAAATTAGCAATAAATCAATCACCAGCTCTTGGCAGTGGTGGTTCACGAAATCATCATTCTATACTATGAGGTTGCCAGCCTCAAATGACTGGGACATCCACTAGCGATTTTCACAAATTAAAATTCAATGGCAATATATACATATGTGTTCACATGTTAGTAACGAGAAATATAGAATGTAAAATGACAATTTATGCCAATCCTGGCTCACAGACTTTGTGCTAAGATGAATAAAAAGCATTGACAAATGCCTTATTGTACGTGTACTTGGGGTTGATAATTTTGACTTTAATTTCCTTTCTGACTCTTTGTATTTCAGTTTCCTCATATATTCCGGTTTTCCTTGCTTAAAGTGTTAGAGATTTCCTGGGCTTAATTGTAAGTCCTGATGTATACTCCAATAAAAGGTGGCCGGTCTGACAAATAAAAATTATGAATCCTAACTACTGGCAAGTCTGAAATAAAGATTTCGTTCGTTCGTTCGTTCTGGTGTCTTTGGCAAGTGTGAATCTCACAGTGAAAAAAAAACCCACAGAAATTTGGCAGGTTATTTTCATTGTCATACCCCACTCCGTTTGTTATGGGGCTCAAACGATTAGCCAATCTGATGTGAATATTTAGCATGACTCATCTAGTGCAAAATGTCAAACACTACTTTTCTGAATATGGGCTGTTAAAATCCAATTGACGGTAGGCGAACTCACAGATATATCGGTAACCCAACATGACAATGTGTGTAAGATGTTACAAATTATTACTTTCGCTAAAGTATTGTCTTATCTGTTGCTTGGGCACACACAAAATCCATCTCTTTACAACTTTGGCGGAGACGCACCAGTGCCTTATCAGTGATTTAGTAGATTGCGCTAGGCGATGTACGTGTTAATCTGTGTGCTGATATCGGCCGCAACTGCGATTAACCAACTTTGTTGTCGATAATGTTCTCTCAGCTGCTACTGCAAATGTTTAGTATTATCATCTACAAGGAGTGTCAGATATCTGACCAAATCCAATAACTTCTACTTAGCAGAGAAAGAAGGAAAGTGTGACAATTGAAAGCACGCAATCACTCTAAACAGAGTTATACCATAGTAATAATGATAAATCCACTGAGTAAATCATGGTGGGGGCTTGAACGAGCTGAAATTCATCATCATCATAACCCTCCACTCCCAAAGGAGCATAGGCCTTCAACAAACACATGCCAAGTCCTCTTGTCACGTGCCATCATCTCGAGTTCCTTCCACGTTCTCTTCATCATTTTCACCTTTGTTTCCAGCTTTCTTCTCCATGTGCTTCTTGGTCTACCTCCGCCTCTCTTGCCCTGGGGGTTCCAGAACAAGGACTGCCTTGTAATGCTTTCAACAGGTCTCCTCAGTGTGTGTCCAATCCATCGCCATCGTCGTCTTCTCATCTCTGGTTCCACTGGCACTTGTCTAGTTCTTGTCATCAGTTCCACGTTGGTAACATTGTCATACCATTTTAATCCTTCCATTCTACGCAAGCACCCATTTATGAAAGTTTGTAGCTTTTTGGTTGTTGTCTTTGCTGTTCTCCATGTCTCAGAGCCATATAATAGGACTGACTTCACATTTGAGTTGAAGATTCTTATTTTCGTGTTGGATCCTATTTCTCTTGATCTCCATATATTCCCCAATGCAATGAAAGCTCCTCTTGCCTTTTGTATTCTTATTTTGACATCGCTGTCTGTCCCTCCAACTTTGTCTATATTACTGCCAAGATATGTGCACGATTTTACATCTTGTATTGGTGTTTCTTCAAGTTCAACCCTGTTATCATTACCTGCATTTATTCTCATTATTTTTGTCTTTCCACTGTGTATTTTCAGACCCAATTGCTGTGACCTCTCATCGAGTGTTTTCAATTTGTCATGCATCTGATTACGGTTATGGGACAGAAGAGCCAAGTCACCAGCAAAATCCAGATCATCCAACTGCTTAGTCAGAGTCCACTGGATCCAATTTCTGTTGTGTGTTGTCGATGATCTCATAACCCAGTCTATTGCCAGCAAGAAAAGAAATGGAGAAAAGAGGCATTCTTGTCGCACTCCTGTTCTTATCCCAAACGGTTCCGTAAGCTGCCCTTCGTGAAGAACTCTGCATGTCATGCTTTCATATGTTTTCTTTATTAAAGTTATGATCTTCAGGGGAACTCCATAATGTCTCATCAATTTCCAAAGTGATTCTCTGTCTACACTGTCAAATGCCTTTTCATAGTCCCCAAGTCCAATGTATAGTGGTGAATTCCATTCCAGACTTTGCTCAACTATTATTCTCAAAGTGGCTATCTGGTCTGTACATGATCTGTTTTGTCGAAAACCTGCTTGGTCATCTCTTAGTTTCTTGTCTATGGACTCTTTTAGTCTCTCAAGGATAATCCTGTTTAATACTTTTCCTGGCACTGATAGTAACATTACTCCTCTGTAATTTGTGCACTCTTGTAAATTTCCATTCTTAGGCAATTTAACCAGATATCCTTCCTTCCATTCTGCTGGTATCTCTTCCTTTTCCCAGACTTTACCAAGTTATTTATATAACATCTCTGTAGCCGTGTCGATATCTGCTTTGATGGCCTCTGCTGGAATGCCATCAGGTCCAGACGCTTTTCCATCTCTTAGAAGCTTTATGGCTTTCTTTATTTCTTCTTTTGTTGGTCTTTCACCATTAATTTGTAGCTCTTCTTCTGCTGGCTGGATGTCCGGAGAGGGGAAGGGGGGGGGGGGGGGGTTGTGGAGCTGGTCTATTGAGAAGGTCCTCAAAATGTTCTGTCCACCTCTTCATTTCTTCTTCTTCTTCGATCCTTAACCACCGACCGTCAAAGCAGTCAGTGGCCATCACGCCTAGTGGCATCTTGTAGGGCAACAACAAATTGATTCCACTTTGCACGGTCGGTGGCCATCCTTCGTACAGTGCCCCAACTCTGGTTCATTCTTTGCATCTCAGCCTCCACAGTCCTCCGCCAAGTTGTTTTTTGGTCGGCCTCTCTTTCGCTTTCCTTCAGGGGTCCAAAGCATAGCTGTTCTTGTGATGGCATCGGGGTCTCTTCTGAAGACATGACCAATCCAGCTCCAGCGTCTGCCAGCTATGATGGTATGCATGTCCTCTTGCTTGCTACGAGTAAGCAGAGCTTGGTTGGTGATGGTATTCGGCCAAAAGATTCGGTGAATTTTTCTTAGGCATGTTGTGTGAAAAGAGGACAATTTTGACATTTCCTTCTCTGTGACTCTCCAGCATTCCGCACCATAGAGAAGCACAGAAAGCACGCAACTCTGGTAAAATCTTAATTTTGTGCTTGTGCTGTATTGGGAGGACTTCCAGATGTTATTTATCCTAAAGAAGGCTGTTCTTGCCTTATTCATTCTGATGTTGATGTCTTTGCCTGCCCCACCGTCTGGTGTTACTATGCTTCCTAGGTATGTGAAGGTATCGGTCTGTACCAGTTGCTGATTCCTTACTGATATGGGCTCAGGGTTGCTCACATTGAGCGTCATGACCTCAGACTTCTTTAAATTGATGTTCAAGCCCACCTGCTGGCTAAATTTATTAAGTCTATCTGTTTTTTCCTGGATGTGTTGATGTGAATGTGCCAGCAGTGCAATGTCATCTGCATATTCCAGATCTTCCAATGTTGAAAATGTAGTCCATCTTATTCCTCTTGGACTGCCCTCTGTTGTCTGGCGCATCACCCAGTCTATGACTGTTAAAAATAGAGTGGTTGATAAGGGGCATCCCTGTCGTACTCCTGTCTTCACCTCGAAGGTTAGGTTGCTCTGCCCAACACTACACGTAAAGTTGGCATAGAGGCTTTTTATGATTGACACTATGCAGCTTGGAATTCCATAAGCCCTCAGTATTTTCCATAAACTGTCCCTATGTATGCTGTCAAAAGCCTTTTCAAAATCAACAAAATTTATGTAAAGCTGTCTTTGCCATTCTGAGCACTGCTCTATAATGTTCCTGAGAGTGAATATATGGTCTACACATCTTCTGTTCTTTCTAAATCCTGCTTGTTCTTTCCTCAGTTTGTAGTCTACTGCCTTTGAAATTCTCTGTATAATTATCCTGCCTAGTATTTTGCTGGGAACTGAGAGAAGAGTGATTCCTCTCCAATTATTGCAGTCTGAAAGATCTCCCTTCTTGGGCAATTTGACAATTATTCCTTTGTTCCACTCTGATGGTGTTGTCCCCGTTTTCCACACTTGTGCAAATAGTGGTTCTAATAGTTCTGCTGCTAGCTCAGGGTCTGTCTTAAATAGCTCTGCATTTAAGTTATCATGGCCCGGAGCTTTACCGTTCTTTAACCCTTTGATTGCTGTGATGATTTCTTCTTTTCGTGGAATGTCTGTATTTACATCTAGATCGTTTTCAGCCTCAGGAACATTCAATTGTGTCTCTGGTATTTCCTTGTTCAGAGTTTCTCTGAAGTGCTCTGCCCATCTTGTTTCCTGTCCCTCTGCTGTCTTGATGAGATTTCCTTGCTTATCTCTTACTAATGTAATATTGTTTGCACCTTGTTTTCCGCTGATGAATTTAGTTATTTTGTATACTGTGCTTTGTTCATTTCTCAGTGCTGCCTCTTCTGCCTGTTGTGCAAGATCGTCTAGGAAATTCCTTTTGTTGGCTCGGGTTTGGTGTTTAACTTCCCTGTCCAGTTGACTGTACTGTTCGCTATATAGTTGCTTTAACCTGGGGGACTTCGCTTCTGTTTTCTTTCTTTTCATTTCCTTTCTCATCTTTATGGTGTTTAGTGTTTCTGGTGTTATCCAGTCTTGCTTCTTCCTTTCCTGGAATTCTAAGCATGATTTGCTGCTTTCCTTATATATTGTTGCAATGGTGTTGAAATTCTGGTCTATCATCAGTCAATGTCTTTTCCTGGCTTTTGGCAAATTGATATCGTTTCTTAATGTCGGCCGCAAAAGCTTTTCTGGTAAGGGGGTCCTTCAATTTGCTGATGTCAAACCTTTTCTGTGTAGTTACAGTTGGTCCAGCCCTTCTTAGTTTCACTTTCAGTTTTGCTACTACTAAATGGTGATCGCTTCCCACATCTGCACCTCTTCTTACCTTCACATCTTGTAATGCATGTCTCCATCTACCGTTAACCATGATGTGGTCTATCTGGTTTCTGTCCCGACCATTTGGTGATTCCCATGTTAACTTGTGAATTTCCTTATGTGGGAAAAGTGTTCCTCCAATGACCAGGTTGTTAATGCTACAGAAACTTATTAGCTTATCCCCATTTTCGTTTGCTATTCCGCTGCCGCATTTCCCCATTGTTCTTTCATTATATGTATTGTGTGTACCAACTTTCGCATTGAGGTCTCCCATTACTATAACAAGATCATATCTAGGTGTGTCCTCCATTTCTTTCTGCAGTTGTTGATAGAATTCATCCTTGACCTCCTCATCGCTATCATTCGTTGGTGCGTAGCATTGTATTATTGTAGTGTTGGTGAATCTCCCTCTCAATCTCAATCGTATCAGTCTGTTGTTGATGGGTTTCCATTCCAGTAATGTCCTTTCTATCCCTTTCTGTAGAATAATGGCTACGCCTTCACTGTGCTGTCCATCCTCTTATCCAGAGTAAAGTACTGTTTCTCCTGTTGCTGTTTTAACTTTTCCTGCCCCTGTCCATCTGCTCTCGCTTATCCCCAGGATGTGTAACCTATAGTTTCTCATTTCTGCCGTGACCTGTCTTAGTTTACCTGTCTCGTACATTGTCCTGACATTCCAAAATCCTATTCTTGTATCCTGTTTTGCGGTCAGGACATCCGTTTTCATGTCAGTAGCTTCCTTTCGGCTTTCACCACTGACAGTCATACGAGCCACAGACTCCGAATGTCCATCCCGCAGCAAAGTTTGTTCATTTGATGTTGTTTCCGTAACTTCATTATTTTTTTTACATAGACAGGGGTGTCAGCCCTATGCTAAAACCCCCAACCTGGAGGACCAGGGTACCAGCTTTTGTCTGACCCCTACCCACACAGACCAGTCCAGCTTGGTTGAACCTACCAGGAGTAAAACTCCCACTGGCATAGCTACCTCTTCATTTGCTCTTGTATATTGCTGAGCAGTTTTCCATTCTTGTCTTTTATGAGACAACTTGTTTGCTTGTATTTTCCTGTTAGCTTCTTTGTGCTTCTTTTAAGCTTCTTTGCCAACTCCTCAATATACTTTCTCTTATCTCTTTTGATACTTCTTTTTACTGAGCTGAAATTAATAATTGCTTAATTCTTCATAAAAAGAGGCGGGCCGACATTAGATAACTATTGCCTACTGCTGGCTGGATGTCCGGGGGGTTTTGTGCAGCTGGTCTATTGAGAAGATCCTCAAAATATTCTGTCCACCTCTTCATTTGCTCTTGTATATTGCTGAGCAGTTTTACATTCTTGTCTTTTATGAGACAACTTGTTTGCTTGTATTTCCCTGTTAGCTTCTTTGTGCTTCTTTTTAGCTTCTTTGCCAACTCCTCAATATACTTTCTCTTATCTCTTTTGATACTTCGTTTTACTGAGCTGAAATTAATAATTGCTTAATTCTTCATAAAAAGAGGCGGACCGATATTAGTTAACTATTGCCCTACTAAAGCAGCATTATTCTTGAATTCGGAAATATTCTATGCACGCTCCTCTGAGATAGAAGCATAATTATCCTTTTATCTACAACTCGAAGGTAGACACCTTTAAAGGCCCATATTAGATACTCTTGTGTTTTGGCCATTGTTGGCAATGGAGGCAAATCTGTGAAAATTTGTATTCCTTATAGTAAATGAGAACAAACTTACATAGATTATCAGAGGAATTACCCTACATAAGCATTTTGACTCGATGAACGCCATATATTTTTTGTGGAATTTACCTTTATTTCACTCTCTTCACCCACCCTTACCGGGTTATAATTTTCAGGGTCCATTGAGTTGGCTATGAAGGGTTAAGTAAAGTGAGACGATAAGGTGCAAGGTTTTTTTTAAAAAAATAAAGTTTTGCCTCGTTTTGGCGAGGCGGGTCCCGTCCCGTGGAAAAATAATAAAGAAAGTAAAAATAAAAAATAAAATAAAATAACAACAAAATAATTATTAGCTGTTTAATCTGTAAGTAAGATAAGAAGAATACAGAGTTACAGAGAGGTGTGAGTGTCCGTATATATATATGTATATATGTATATATATATATATATGTGTGTGTGTGTGTGTGTGTGTGTGTGTGTGTGTGTGTGTGTAATGGGGCCGTAAAGACACCCCAGCTTCACCCTTCAAGTTCAGGGAATATTTATCGCCATATATTTTCGATGTGCGCACAGCACGCTGGGATGTGGAAAGTCTGACAAAGTAGAAGATGTATTACTTGGCCATAATAACGCCTAAAAATTAGTTGTGGTGTGTTATATTTGATAGTCATGTGTTATATTTGATAGTTGTGGGCCATATCTGTGTTTTCGTGCCTTCTAAAGCAATAATCGCGAGTGTTATTTAAGTGGCAAAATTAATACGCGCAGTAAGTTGAGTGATTAGCCTAGTGCCTATATAAGAAGTGCCTAGCCGGCGAACGGGCCTATTTTGCAAAAGCCGCCCAGAGAGAAACGAAGTTAGACACCAGAGCCAAGCTGTAAATGCCTTGAGCACGTGCGTTTGATTTAGAAGCAGATTAGCTTATTTCCTAGTGAAATTACCATTATTTCCCTGTAGCTTTATAATTATATTGAGCGTGTCTGTTTTAATGGTTAATGAAATAAATAGATTGATGGGTTTCCAGGAACTGATAATTTAGTCTTGAAATATAAATGAGTGAAAATAATATGCGTGGATTGATTTTAATAGTGTAAGTCCAAATCACAGATGTGAGAGTTTTAGTAGCAATTATTTCATCCATCAGACCGGGCAAATATAGTATGAAACTATTTCATACATGAAACCAGGCAGAGAAGTGATCTATTACTTGAATTTAGATGATATTAACTGTTATCAAAATGGCAGCCATGTGTTCATGAAAGGTGGCGCGTCATCATTCTGTGAATAAAGAAGGCGCCAAGGAGTATGAGTTTAACACTCATTGTTATATTGTGTGAATTGACACGTGGGTGAAAGTAGGTTAAATGTAATTTCCCCCAGTAATAGAAGAGAGAGTTTTCGTGGTAAATTTCCTTTATGTGATGACTTTAGCTCTAGTGTTAAGTCAAGAGTAATTTTATTTTGTTCTTTAATGTAAGAGTAATTAAGTGTATTTCACAATTATTGATTATTCTACTGTATATCTTTAGTGGGTTACTTTGAGTGAGGTGAGAATGTGTGTTTAGATTTCTGGAGAGCGCGAGGCACTCCTTGGTGCGTAAGGCACGTTGAGTCAGGTGTTCCTCTGTTTGCTCCTTGTGGAGCATGGAAACACCAATGCGGCTGGTGTCCATCACAAGCCGACAAGAAGCATTTTTATGCTATTGCAGTGGTTGTTTTGGTAACGATGTGTTTCATGTGATGAGATTCCCAATCTCATCAGTGGTCATATACGACACGCTTGTTGCCAGGCGCACCAGTCGGAACATACGACATGCTTCAGAGTGCAGTGACGAATATTGAGACGGATCAGTTGCGAGGTGGTGGTTTATTCTTATTATTGAGAGTATCTTTTGTACACGTAGTTGAAGAATATTATTTTATGTCCAGTTGATTATTATTTAATTATTGTTATGCGAAGAATGGTTTGTGAGAGCACGTGGGCTCACTTGGAGATATATATTTCTCTTCTCCGCTCCTGAGGGAGCATGGGGCCACCAGTGTGGTTTGCCTCCGCATGAAGTAGTCATATGCTCGGGCAGTAGTGGTTTTGGTTGCAATCTGTGTTACATGGTGAGATTGCCAGCCTCATGCACAACACCATATTAGTCTCATTGGACGGCATGCGTGAGTGTGTGTGTGTGATAGTTGGGTGTGTGCTCTTGCAGTATTGGTTTCGGTAGCAACCTGTGTTACACAGTAAGATTGCCAGCCTCATGCACAACACCACACTAGTCGCATGGGACGACACGTATGAGTGTGTGCGTGTGTGATAGTTGAGGGTGTCAGATGGCGTGGAAGAACCGTTTGGCAGGTGAGGGTATAATTATTTAACTATGATTTTAACTATTCGTTGCGATGTTTGCTTCTTCAGATTAGCAATCGAGCACTGTTGGGTGTTTGCTTGGTGTTTTATTTGTTGGTTTATTTGTTTAATGTTTGCTTCAGTGTGCTTTTAGTCACTGAATGGGTTGTAAACATAAATACAGCCCCTGCCTTAAGAATCAGAGTTTATTGTTGATTAGGGTCGGTTTCGAGTGTGCAAGAGAGTGATCAAATATCACAACATCATCATCATCATCTCGCCCACCCTATCACACACACACACACACACACACACACACACACACACACACACACATATATATATATATATATATATATATATATATATATATATATATATATATATATATATATATATATATATATATATATATATATATATATATATATATATATGCGTGTCGCAAAAGTTGGTTTCAACACATTGCAGATTGCAAAGTCGCCTTGCGCAGTTTTATGGACCAATCGTCTGTCGCGCATCGCCGGGCCGGCTACCACTATGGTAAACATAACAAAATGAAGGTGTAGGCAAACATAGATTTGTCGAAGATACGTCGGCAATCGGGAATGGTAAATAGGATCAGAATGGAATTATTGTGAAAAGAATTTCACCTTTGATTCCAGGAGAGGATTGTGCATAACTGTATTTAAGGAAAAACGATAGGAGGTTATCGTTTACTGAGATCAATGCGTATTTCTGGTGTCTTCAGTTGAAGTTGAAGGCATGTAAACCCACATCTAATAATAATAGAAAATTCAAGAAGTAACAGTTTGTGGAATTACATGGATAGAAAGGTAGAGATATATCGGCTGTATAAAACAAGATATTGTGGAACGGGATGGATAGTGTATAAGCCGAGGATGAGTAAGCGAAAGTTTCAACGAACACCAGATCTTATGAAATCGCTCGTTCGGGAAGGAAATTTCAGGTCGAGTTGTAGACTTTCAGTACCCCTCTGGCGTTCGCCAGAGCCAAATAAAAGAGCGGAGCGCTAAATTGAAAGGACACACTGAAAGGAAGTTTGAGACAGACTGGATGCATAGGTTGCCACTAATAATAGCCCCTTCAGTCATAACTGACTATGGGAATGCGCCCCTGAGGTGACAGCCCTCAGCTGCTTATTTTCCTGGTGCTCCTTTCGACGTTTTCTCCTCACCTCTGCTTCTTGTGTGAGCCTCTCTTCGCCCAATCTGAGGTGGCGCCGTAAATAGTATCGCCACTTAGTGCGATCGGCAGCTTTATCCTCCCATGTTGCTGGATCCATGTCCAGTGCCCTCATATCTCTCTTGCACACATCTTTGAACCTCAGCTGTGGTCGCCCAACTGTTCTCTTGCCCTCTGCTAATTGTCCGTAGAAGATATCTTTTGCGATGCGACCATCATCCATGCGGCGAACATGGCCAAGCCAGCGAAGTCTGCGCTGTCTAAGCAGCGTATACATACTTTGAAGGCCAGCACGTGACAACACCTCGACATTTGTCACTTTATCTTTCACGAGATGCCGAGGATGCGGCGTAGACACCGCAAATGGAAGGTATTGAGCCTTCTTTCTTGCTTAGCATAGGTCGTCCAGGTCTCGCTGCCATATAGGAGTGTGCTGGTGACGCAGGCATTATATACCGCAGCTTTGGTCTTCATTGTGAGTTTAGAGTTTCCCCAAACACGAGATGTGAGGCGGGCAAAGGTAGCTGCAGCTTTGCCAATGCGGCTGTCGATTTCTGTATCCAGTGAGAGTTTGTCATTGATGGTAGACCCTAGGTATGTGAAGTGGTGCACCACTGCCAATTCATAGTTATCGATAGTGATAACTGGTGCAGCACCCACATCCTGACTCAGCACATTCGTTTTGTTTAGACTTATTGTGAGGCCAAAGTCCTTGCATGCTTTAGTGAAGCGATTCATCAAGCTCTGAAGCTCCTGTTGGCTTTGAGTGACGACTGCAGCATCATCAGCGAACAACAAGTCTCTTATAGTGACCCTTCTGATTTTTGTTTTTGCCTTCAGCCTTGAAAGATTAAACAGACGGCCATCTGACCTAGTGTGAAGGCATATTCCTTCAGTTGCATCTCTGAATGCATGTTTCAAGAGTAAGGCAAAGAAGATTCCGAAGAGGGTCGGAGCCAGAACACAGCCTTGTTTAACGCCACTTCGTATATCAAAGGGCTGTGACATGCTTCCAGCATATTGGACTGTTCCCTTCATGCCGTCATGGAATGACTTTATCATTTCCAGCATTTTAGAAGGGCAGCCTATTTTCAGGAGGATTTTAAAGAGTCCATCCCTACTAACCAGGTCGAATGCTTTTGTGAGGTCTATAAAGGCGATATATAATGGTCTTTTCTGCTCTCTTGATTTTTCCTGAAGCTGGCGGAGAGAGAAGATCATGTCTGTTGTTGATCTGCCAGCTCGGAATCCACACTGTGACTCTGGATATATGCGCTCAGCTAACTTGCGTAGTCGCATTAAGATGACTTTGGCAAAAACCTTACCAACAATACTAAGAAGAGAGATGCCTCTGTAGTTATTGCAATCACTTCTGTCTCCTTTATTTTTATACAGTGTTACAATCTTGGCATCTCGCATGTCTTGAGGAATAGTTGTCTCTTCCCAGCACTGGCACAGCATCCTATGCATGGGGATGTAATAGCGTGCTCTTACAGCATTTGATTAAATCAGGAGGAATCCCATCACTGCCTGGTGCTTTGCCAGAGGCCAAGCTATCAATGGCCTTAATGAGTTCCTCTAATGTTGGTTCGGCATTTAGCTCCTCCATAGTTGGCAGACTGTTGACACCATCAAGGGCTGCAGGCGTAACGGTATTGTCTCTAGCGTAAAGCTCAGAGTAGTGCTCGACCCACCTCTCCATCTGCTTACCCTTATCGGTTAGCTTCTCTCCGCTGATGGTTTTTAGCGGTGCCGTCTTACTTTTATGGGGGCCAAGTGCTTTCTTTATACCGTCATACATTTGTCTAATGTTGCCTGTTTGCGCGGCGATCTGGATGCTCTCACTGAGCTGGAGCCAGTAGTCATTTGCACAGCGTCGAGCAGTTTGTTGAACTTTGCTTCTCGTAGCCCTCAGGATCTGTAGGGTTCTGGCACTCGGTAAACGTTTGTATTCATTCATAGCACTGCGCTTAGCTTCAATGACAGGTGCCATCACATCTGATGAAGCATCAAACCAGTCATTTGACTTTGCTGTTTTCTTACCAAAGGTGGCAAGTGCAGTACTTTGAATGGTGTTCCGTAGATGCTCCCAGTTCTCTGTAATAGTATCACCATGCTGAGGGCTACTGAGCACTTTCTCGAAGGTCGCAGTGAATTGAGCGATCATGAAAGGGTCTGACATCTTGCTGGTATCAATGCGTGGTTTACCTTCATGTCTGACACGATAGAGTTTTCTTGGTTGTGCTCTGATTTTGCAGCAAACCAAGGAGTGATCTGTATCACAGTCTGCACTATGGTACGAGCGCGTGGAGAGCACAGACCTGAGGAGTGGCCTTCTGACGAGAATCAGGTCAAGTTGGTGCCAGTGCTTGGATCGTGGGTGTCTCCATGACACCTTATGCTGGGGTTTTGTCTGAAAGTAGGTGTTGGTCACGCAGAGGTCATGGTGGACGCACAACTCTAAGAGCCGTTGTCCATTTTCATTCATCTTGCCAATACCAAACCTGCCCAGACATGAAGGCCATGAAACATTATCGGCACCCACTCTAGCGTTAAAGTCACCAAGGAGAACAAGCTGTTCTTGCCTAGGTATGCTTTTGATAATTGCTGTTAGATTCTCGTAGAACTCATCTTTAGCTTCTGAGGCAGAGTACAGAGTAGGAGCATACACACTGACAAGGGTGATGGGACCTGTGCTAGTTTGCAGGCGGAGCGTTAACAGGCGTTCTGATCCATTCTCGCCTGGTTCAACCATTTTAGTTAGCGATTTTTTGACCGCAAAATCTACTCCGTGTTCTCTAGCTTTATTAAGATCTTTCCCTTGCCAATAAAATGTGTAGTCCTTCTCGCTCACCGTTCCAGAGCCCGCCAGGCGCGTTTCCTGAAGTGCAGCTATATCCACCTGAAGTCGTTTAAGCTCATCATTAATTATGGCTGTCTTCCTTACATCG
The DNA here is from genome assembly GCA_024509875.1 of Oreohelix idahoensis. NCBI lineage: Eukaryota > Metazoa > Mollusca > Gastropoda > Stylommatophora > Oreohelicidae > Oreohelix > Oreohelix idahoensis. The sequence goes on from JAMPIV010012950.1 coordinate 301,390, forward strand.
TTTACATCCTGTAGGTTTTCGGATAGTCCAGTCAACATAGTCCGGACGTTCCAGCATGCCAATCTGAGAGTTTGCTTATTTCTATTTTTTCGATAATTGCTTGGTGCAAAATTTTCTGTCCACAGTTCGGGTTTGACCCTAATCCCCATGCACCCAATGGGGAAAGCAGACAGTGGCGGGACAACACCTTATTGACTGGGGGCTGCCCAGCTTGAAGCGGGCGGTAGCTGTCCAGTGAGATCCTGGAACCTCTCCCACTGTCGGAAGTAACCCCTGGCGCCATGCCCTACGCCAATTGGGCAAAATGCTTATAACCGGTAACTGCTACTTCCCGTGTTTTGCCGACACCTATAGGGTGAAGCTGGAGTGTCCTCTCCAGGGCGCGAGCTTGGGCACAGTTATATGGAGATCAAGCTGTTGCCCATGCAGCATGTTCCCCCTCTCCACACAGCCGGTAGATCCAAAGGAACGGCAGTAGCCGATACAGTTTGGTACCAGCCATGTCGCAGGAGTTGCCAGAATAATGTCGAATCGACATTAGACTGCCTTAGGGACTCCGACTCCGGATTTATCCTCAGGGTTTACTCCCGAAGCCAATTCCATAAATGGATATTCCCGCAAGGCAGCGGTGGTTTGAATTCAGAGTTCCTTCTCTTAGATAAGCTACCAACCAAGGATCACGAGCCCTATCTGCCCGAAGCTGCTGGTTTTAAGGCGCCAGTCGCTCGCCTTTGCCCCTTCTCCCGTCAGTAGAAACAGTTCCGCCGGGCTCAAATTGAGCCACACATGAAGGCCGGGAGCTGGACTTGGTTGTCAGAGGCTGTTTGAGGCGCGTGCCATAGAAGTATTTTATCTACAGTGAGAGCTTATCCTCACTACAACTCCCGGCAATAACAACCTTTGGAACCACTACATCGTTACCATCTGAATTGTGAGCAGATCTCCAAAAATTACAAGTCCCAGGTCAGGGTTTCTGAAGACTGAAGGTAAGCTGAAATTATGATAACTATCATGTATATAATTTCTTTATTGCAGGATAGTATATGATGTATATTAATTTTGTGTAGATGCTAAGAATGGCATCAGTATTTAAATTTGTACCTGATGTGAAGTATCAACCATATTCTGGAATATTAGAAGATATGTGTTTAATATTTTGATGGTTAATACTTATAATGTAAATACTAATCCTGTATCATTGAAAAGATGTTCTTACTTACTGTGACCATAACTTTGACATCTGAGGACTGACTAGTCTGACATCTGTGCTAGTCAGTTACAATTAATTGAAATATTAATGCTTCTACTGTATCACTGAAATGATGTCCTTACTTACTATGATTGTATAACTGTGACATCTGATGACAGACTGGTCTGACATCTGTGCTAGTCAGTTACAAGTCTAGCCAGATACTAGCCAAGGCTGTTAGGATGTTTCAGGTTCCATGAAATAACTCAAACCAGACTGTCAAGTATCAGAAGCCTGTGTTGTTCATCAGAGGCAATCCCACAAAAGTGCAGGGCCCCAAAGAGTGAACTACAGCTGGTCATTGGTATCCCTAGTGCTGGGTCTGCCAATGCTGATAACTACAAGTGACAGTTCAGTGTCAGCAGTATCAAGATTCACAGATAAGTGTCAATGAAGACACTGACAATCAATATATGAACCAACAGCCAATATTTGTGAAATGAAACAAACTTCTACAGCAGTATTAAAATTATTGTAGAAGTCAGTCAAATGATGACCGTAAAGTGTAAATTCACAGGACTAAGAGAATAGTGATATAGTAATAGTGATTCCAGTATTCATTAACTTTATTATACAAGAGGAGGTTGTTCAAGATCCTGAAGTCTAAAAGACAATACTGCTTATTAACATTGCTGAATGACTGTTTCAAGTAAATAAATTTTCCACAAGGACAGACAATCCTACCAACACATTCTCTTCTTCTTCCGTCCTTAGCCACCGACCGTCAAAGCAGTCAGTGGCCATTACGCCTAGTGGCGTCTTAGGGCAACAGCAGATAGGTTTTCTTTGCCATTGTTTCCCATCACGCCTATTGGCGTCTTTAGGGCAACGGCAAATCAATCCATTTGCTGTTGTTTCCGTAATCGAAGTGACTGGCAAACGGGTGATCAGCCCGTTGGTACCAACACATTAGTTAAGAAATAACATTAATTGTGTGAATATTTTGTGTATATTTTAATGCTCCTTTCCAAATAGTAGAAACAGAAGATTAATGTAAATATTAAAAGATTATAATTGTACCTGAGGACTTATTCACTTTTTACACTTGTGTTTAAAGTAAATGTTCATTTTATTTATTCCCTAAAAATTTAATTAATCATAAGATAGTCACAGGGAGGAGACACCTTTAATCCTGGTACTAATTCTTACCAACTGGGGCCAGGAATTTCACAGTCTGACTATTTCTATGATATCCATACACCAGTGCATATTTCTAAGACTGGGGTATTACGTGTAAGACCAGAACTCTTTACTGGTATACTATCCTGGTATCATCTGATACACCTGGATATCCATCACTATACTTACATAATAACATAACTTAATAAAACCTCTCGCTACAATATATATATATATATATATATATATATATATATATATATATATATATATATATATATATATATATATATATATATATATATATATATATATATATATATTAATTAGCAATAACCCGTCATTATCAATAATGACAGAAGTAAATAAAAAAAACTGTAATGTATTTTAAAATTATTTTAAAGTTCAGTATAAAAGTTCTCTGATGACAACATTTTTTTATGAAAGTGTGTGGATTTGTTTCAAAGAATGTTCCCCGATAAAAAGTGTTTTTAACAAGAACTTTCATGTATTCATGATTTGTTCCTTGGGTGAGGGCGACATAGAAAACAGGTTCAGGAAGAAAAACGCCTCCGTGATCAAAAGATTGTCTTTGCGCCTTATTCTCAATTGTCTGTTACTGCAGTGATGAAGGGGGGCCCATGTCACCCTGAAAAGCTTATGGCCAGCAGGTTTATCTTTTTTTTCCTCGCATGAGGTCGCATATTTTTTCCTCGCATGAGGTCGCATTGGCACCCGCCCCAAACCCGGCTCTGGTCAAGACCACATATCCCAACACAAGAAGACCCAATGACAAAATGTGTCACTGTAGTGATCATCTGTGTTCTCACACAAAGGACCTAATGACACATGAATGTCACTGTACTGGCCCTGTGTCTAGACACATGATCCTAGCCAAAGGCCGGATATTAGGGCTTTCGGTTTGCCGGAGCATTTTTTATGCTTCAAGTCCAGCAGGTTTATAACACTTTTTTTTTAAATTTCCTCGCATGAGGTCGCATAATTTTTCCTCGCATGAGGTTGCATTGGCCCACGCCCATACCCGGCTCTGGTGAAGACCACATGTCCCAACACAAGAAGACCCAATGACAAAATGTGTCACTGTAGTGATCTTCTGTGTTCTCACACAAATGACCTAATGACACATAAACGTCACTGTACTGGTCCCTGTGTCTAGAAACATGATCCTAGCCAAAGGCCGGATATTAGGGCTTTGGGTTTGCCGGAGCATTATTTATGCTTCGGGTCCAGGAGGTTTATATTTTTTTTCCTCGCATGAGGTCGCATATTTTTTCCTCGCATGAGGTCGCATTGGCACCCGCCCCAAACCCGGCTCTGGTCAAAACCACATATCCGAACACAAAAAGACCCAATGACAAAATGTGTCACTGTAGTGATCTTCTGTGTTCTCACACAAAGGACCTAATGACACATGAATGTCACTGTACTGGCCCTGTGTGTAGACACATGATCCTAGCCAAAGGCCGGACATTAAGGCTTTGGGTTTGCCGAAGCACTATTTATGCTTCGGGTCCAGCAGGTTTATAACTTTCTTTTTTATCGCATAAGGTCGCATATTTTTTCCTCCCATGAGGTCGCATTGGCACCCGACCAGACCCGGCTCTTGTCAAGACCACATGTCCCAACACAAGAAGACCCAATGACAACATGTGTCACTGTAGTGATCTTCTGTGTTCTCACACAAAGGACCTAATGACTTTTTTCCCCTCGCATGAGGTCGCATACTTTTTTCTCGCATGAGGTCGCATTGGCACCCGCCCCAAACCTGGCTATGGTCAAGACCACATGCCCCAACACAAGAAGACCCAATGACAAAATGTGTCACTGTAGTGATCTTCTGTGTTCTCACACAAAGGACCTAATGACACATGAATGTCACTGTACTGGTCCCTGTGTATAGAAACATGATCCTAGCCAAAGACCGGATATTAGGGCTTTGGGTTCGCCGGAGCATTTTGTATTCTTCGGGTCCAGCAGGTTCATAACACTTTTTTTTTTTAAAGTTCCGTGCATGAGGTCGCATATTTTTTCCTCGCATGAGGTCGCACTGGCCCTGGCCCAAACCCGGCTCCGGCCAAGACCACGTGTCCCAACACAAGAAGACCCAAAAACAACATGTGTCACCGTAGTGATATTCTGTGTTCTTACACAAAGGACCTAATGGCTTTTTTTTTCTCGCATGAGTTCGCATATTTTTTCCACGCATGAGGTCGCATTGGCACCCGCCCAAACCCGGCTCTGGTCAAGACCACATGTCCCAACACAAGAAGACCCAATGACAACATGTGTCACTGTAGTGATCTTCTGTGTTCTCACACAAAGGACCTAATGACACATGAATGTCACTGTACTGGTCCCTGTGTCTAGACACATGATCCTAGCCAAAGGCCGGATATTAGGGCGTTGGGTTTGCCGGAGCATTTTTTATGCTTCGAGTCCAGCAGGTTTATAACACTTTTTTTTTTAAAAGTTCCTTGCATGAGGTCGCATATTTTTTTCCTCGCATGAGGTCGCATTGACCCCCGCCCATACTCAGGCTTTGGTCAAGACCACATGTCCCAACACAAGAAGAACCAATGACACAATGTGTCACTGTAATGATCTTCTGTGTTCTCACACAAAGGACCTAATGACACATGAATGTCACTGTACTGGTCCCTGTGTCTAGACACATGATCCTAGCCAAAGGCTGGATATTAGTGCTTTGGGTTTGCCGGAGCATTATTTATGCTTCGGGTCCAGCAGGTTTATAACACTTGTTTTTTAAATTCCCTCGCATGAGGTCGCATATTTTTTCCTCGCATAAGGTTGCACTGGTCTCCGCCCTTACTCGGCTCTGGTCAAGACCACATGTCCCAACACAAGAAGACCCAATGACAAAATGTGTCACAAAAGTGATCTTTTGTGTTCTCACACAAAGGACCTAATGACACATGAATGTCACTGTACTAGTCCCGGTGTCTAGACACATGATCCTTGATAAAGGCCGGATATTAGAGCTTTGGGTTTGCCGGAGCATTATTTATGCTTCGGGTCCAGAAGGTGTATACATTTTTTTTCCTCGCATGAGGTCGCATATTTTTTCCTCGCATGAGGTCGCATTGTCACCCGCCCCAAACCCGGCTCTGGTCAAGACCACATGTCCCAACACAAGAAGACAAAATGACAAAATGTATCACTGTAGTGATCTTCTGTGTTCTCACACAAAGGACCTAATGACACATGAATGTCACTGTACTGGTCCCTGTGTATAGAAACATGATCCTAGCCAAAGGCCGGATATTAGGGCTTTGGGTTCGCCGGAGCATTTTTTACGCTTCGGGGCAAGCAGGTTTATAAAACTGTTTTTATTTTTTAAGTTCCTTTCATGAGGTCGCATATTTTTTCTTCGCATGAGGTCGCATTGGCAGCCGCCCATACCCGGCTCTGGTCAAGGATATTAGGGCTTTGGGTTTGCCGGAGCATTATTTATGCTTCGGGTCCAGCAAGGCTATATTTTTTTTCCTCCCATGAGGTTGAATATTTTTTCCTCGCATGAGGTCGCATTGGCCCCGGCCCAAACCCGGCTCCGGGCAAGACCACATGTCCCAACACAAGAAGACCCAATGACAACATGTGTCACCGCAGTGATCTTCTGTGTTGTCACACAAAGGACGTAATGACACATGAATGTCACTGTACTGGTCATTGTGTCTAGACACATGATCCTAGCCTTTTTTTTTCTCGCATGAGGTCGCATATTTTTTACTTGCATGAGGTCGCATTGGCACCCGCCCCAAACCCGGCTCTGGTCAAGACCACATGTCCCAACACAAGAAGACCCAATCACAAAATGTGTCACTGTAGTGATCTTCTGTGTTCTCACACAAAGGACCTAATGACACATGAATGTCACTGTACTGGTCCCTGTGTCTAGACACATGATCCTAGCCAAAGGCTGGATGTTAGGGATTTGGGTTTGCCGGAGCATTTTGTATGCTTCGGGACCAGCAGGTTCATAACACTTTTTTTTTTTAAAGTTCCGTGCATGAGGTCGCATATTTTTTCCTCGCATGAGGTCGCACTGGCCCTGGCCCAAACCCGGCTCCGGCCAAGACCACATGTCCCAACGCAAGAAGACCCAAAGACAACATGTGTTACCGTAGTGATATTCTGTGTTCTTACACAAAGGACCTAATGGCTTTTTTTTCTCGCATGAGTTCGCATATTTTTTCCACGCATGAGGTCGCATTGGCACCCGCCCAAACCCGGCTCTGGTCAAGACCACATGTCCCAACACAAGAAAACCCAATGACAACATGTGTCACTGTAGTGATCTTCTGTGTTCTCACACAAAGGACCTAATGACACATGAATGTCACTGTACTGGTCCCTGTGTCTAGACACATGATCCTAGCCAAAGGTCGGATATTAGGGCGTTGGGTTTGCCGGAGCATTTTTTATGCTTCGAGTCCAGCAGGTTTATAACACTTTTTTTTAAAGTTCCTTGCATGAGGTCGCATATTTTTTCCTCGCATGAGGTCGCATTGACCCCCACCCATACCCGGGCTTTGGTCAAGACCACATGTCCCAACACAAGAAGAACCAATGACAAAATGTGTCGCTGTAGTGATCTTCTGTGTTCTCACACAAAGGACCTAATGACACATGAATGTCACTGTACTGGTCCCTGTGTCTAGACACATGATCCTAGCCAAAGGCTGGATATTAGTGCTTTGGGTTTGCCGGAGCATTATTTATGCTTCGGGTCCAGCAGGTTTATAACCCTTTTTTTTTAAAAATTCCCTCGCATGAGGTCGCATATTTTTTCCTCGCATAAGGTTGCACTGGTCTCCGCCCTTACTCGGCTCTGGTCAAGACCACATGTCCCAACACAAGAAGACCCAATGACAAAATGTGTCTCAGTAGTGATCTTCTGTGTTCTCACACAAAGGACCTAATGACACATGAATGTCACTGTACTAGTCCCGGTGTCTAGACACATGATCCTTGATAAAGGCCGGATATTAGGGCTTTGGGTTTGCCGGAGCATTATTTATGCTTCGGGTCCAGCAGGTGTATACATTTTTTTTCCTCGCATGAGGTCGCATATTTTTTCCTCGCATGAGGTCGCATTGTCACCCGGCCCAAACCCAGCTCTGGTCAAGACCACATGTCCCAACACAAGAAGACCCAATGACAAAATGTGTCACTACAGTGATCTTCTGTGTTCTCACACAAAGGACCTAATGACACATGAATGTCACTGTACTGGTCCCTGTGTCTAGACTTTTTTTTCCCTCGCATGAGGTCGCATTGTCCCCGCCCCAAACCCGGCTTTGGTCAAGACCACATGTCCCAACACAAGAAGACCCAATGACAAAATGTGTCACTGTAGTGATCTTCTGTGTTCTCACACAAAGGACCTAATGACACATGAATGTCACTGTACCGGTCCTTATGTCTAGACACATAATCCTAGCCAAAGGCCGGATATTAGGGCTTCGAGTTTGGCGAAGCATTATTTATGCTTCGGGTCCAGCAGGTTCATATTTTTTTCCTCGCATGAGGTCGCATATTTTTTCCTCGCATGAGGTCGCATTGGCCCTAGCCCAAACCCGGCTCCGGCCAAGACCACATGTCCCAACACAAGAAGACCCAATGACAACATGTGTCACTGTAGTGATCTTGTGTGTTCTCACGCAAAGGACCTAATGGCTTTTTTTTCCTCGCATCAGTTCGCATATTTTCTACGCATGCGGTCGCATTGGCACCCGCCCAAACCCGGCTCTGGTCAAGACCACATGTCCTAACATATGAAGACCCAATGACAACATGTGTCACTGTAGTGATCTTCTGTGTTCTCACACAAAGGACCTAATGACACATGAATGTCACTGTACTGGTCCCTGTGTCTAGACACATGATCCTAGCCAAAGGCCGGATATTAGGGCTTTGGGTTTGTCGGAGCATTTTTTATGCTTCGAGTCCAGCAGGTTTATAACACTTTCTTTTTTTTAAAGTTCCTCGCATGAGGTCGCATATTTTTTCCTCGCATCAGGTCGCATTGTCACCCGCCCCAAAACCAGCTCTGGTCAAGACCACATGTCCCAACACAAGAAGAACCAATGACAAAATGTGGCACTGTAGTGATCTTCTGTGTTCTCACACAAAGGTCCTAATGACACATGAATGTCACTGTACTGGTCCCTGTGTCTAGACACATGATCCTAGCCAAAGGCTGGATATTAGGGCTTTGGGTTTGCCGGAGCATTATTTATGCTTCGGGTCAAGCAGGTTTATACATTTTTCTGTTTCCTCGCATGAGGTCGCATATTTTTTCATCGCATGAGGTCGCATTGTCACCCGCCCCAAACCCGGCTCTTGTCAAGACCACATGTCCCAACACAAGAAGACCCACTGACAAAATGTGTCACTGTAGTGATCTTCTGCGTTCTCACACAAAGGACCTAATGACACATGAAAGTCACTGTACTGGTCCCTGTGTCTAGACTTTTTTTTTTGTCCCTAGCATGAGGTGGCATATTTTTTCCTCGCATGAGGTCGCATTGTCCCTGCCCGAAACCCGGCCCTGGTCAAGACCACATGTCCCAACACAAGAAGACCCAATGACAAACTGTGTCACTGTAGTGATCTTCTGTGTTCTCACACAAGAGACCTAATGACACATGAATGTCACTGTACCGGTCCCTGTGTCTAGACACATGATCGTAGCCAAAGGCCGGATATTAGGGCTTTGGGTTTGCCGGATCATTATTTATGCTTCGGGTTCAGCAGGTTTATATATTTTTTAATTTAATTTAATTTTTTTTTTCTCGTTTGAGGTCGCAAATTTTTTCCTCGCATGAGGTCGCATTAGTACCAGCCCAAACCCGGCCCCGGTCAAGACCACATGTCCCAACACAAGAAGACCCAATGACAAACTGTGTCACTGTAGTGATCTTCTGTGTTCTCACACAAGAGACCTAATGACACATGAATGTCACTGTACCGGTCCCTGTGTCTAGACACATGATCCTTGACAAAGGCCAGATATTAGGGCGTTGGGTTTGCCGGAGCATTATTTATGCTTCGAGTCCAGCAGGTTTATAACACTTTTTTTTAAAGTTCCTTGCATGAGGTCGCATATTTTTTTCCTCGCATGAGGTCGCATTGACCCCCGCCCATACCCGGGCTTTGGTCAAGACCACATGTCCCAACACAAGAAGAACCAATGACATAATGTGTCGCTGTAGTGATCTTCTGTGTTCTCACACAAAGGACATAATGACACATGAATGTCACTGTACTGGTCCCTGTGTCTAGACACATGATCCTAGCCAAAGGCTGGATATTAGTGCTTTGGGTTTGCCGGAGCATTATTTATGCTTCGGGTCCAGCAGGTTTATAACACTTTTTTTTTAAAAATTCCCTCGCATGAGGTCGCATATTTTTTCCTCGCATAAGGTTGCACTGGTCTCCGCCCTTACTCGGCTCTGGTCAAGACCACATGTCCCAACACAAGAAGACCCAATGACAAAATGTGTCTCAGTAGTGATCTTCTGTGTTCTCACACAAAGGACCTAATGACACATGAATGTCACTGTACTAGTCCCGGTGTCTAGAAACATGATCCTTGATAAAGGCCGGATATTAGGGCTTTGGGTTTGCCGGAGCATTATTTATGCTTCGGGTCCAGCAGGTGTATACATTTTTTTTCCTCGCATGAGGTCGCATATTTTTTCCTCGCATGAGGTCGCATTGTCACCCGGCCCAAACCCAGCTCTGGTCAAGACCACATGTCCCAACACAAGAAGACCCAATGACAAAATGTGTCACTACAGTGATCTTCTGTGTTCTCACACAAAGGACCTAATGACACATGAATGTCACTGTACTGGTCCCTGTGTCTAGACTTTTTTTTCCCTCGCATGAAGTCGCATACTTTTTCCTCGCATGAGGTCGCATTGGCCCCGCCCCAAACCCGGCTTTGCTCAAGACCACATGTCCCAACACAAGAAGACCCAATGACAAAATGTGTCACTGTAGTGATCTTCTGTGTTCTCACACAAAGGACCTAATGACACATGAATGTCACTGTACCGGTCCTTATGTCTAGACACATAATCCTAGCCAAAGGCCGGATATTAGGGCTTCGAGTTTGGCGAAGCATTATTTATGCTTCGGGTCCAGCAGGTTCATATTTTTTTCCTCGCATGAGGTCGCATATTTTTTCCTCACATGAGGTCGCATTGGCCCTAGCCCAAACCCGGCTCCGGCCAAGACCACATGTCAAAACACAAGAAGACCCAATGACAACATGTGTCACTGTAGTGATCTTCTGTGTTCTCACGCAAAGGACCTAACGGCTTTTTTTTCCTCGCATCAGTTCGCATATTTTCTACGCATGCGGTCGCATTGGCACCCGCCCAAACCCGGCTCTGGTCAAGACCACATGTCCTAACATATGGAGACCCAATGACAACATGTGTCACTGTAGTGATCTTCTGTGTTCTCACACAAAGGACCTAATGACACATGAATGTCACTGTACTGGTCCCTGTGTATAGACACATGATCCTAGCCAAAGGCCGGATATTAGGGCTTTGGGTTTGTCGGAGCATTTTTTATGCTTCGAGTCCAGCAGGTTTATAACACTTTCTTTTTTTTAAAGTTCCTCGCATGAGGACGCATATTTTTTCCTCGCATCAGGTCGCATTGTCACCCGCCCCAAAACCAGCTCTGGTCAAGACCACATGTCCCAACACAAGAAGAACCAATGACAAAATGTGGCACTGTAGTGATCTTCTGTGTTCTCACACAAAGGTCCTAATGACACATGAATGTCACTGTACTGGTCCCTGTGTCTAGACACATGATCCTAGCCAAAGGCTGGATATTAGGGCTTTGGGTTTGCCGGAGCATTATTTATGCTTCGGGTCAAGCAGGTTTATACATTTTTTTGTTTCCTCGCATGAGGTCGCATATTTTTTCATCGCATGAGGTCGCATTGTCACCCGCCCCAAACCCGGCTCTTGTCAAGACCACATGTCCCGACACAAGAAGAACCACTGACAAAATGTGTCACTGTAGTGATCTTCTGCGTTCTCACACAAAGGACCTAATGACACATGAAAGTCACTGTACTGGTCCCTGTGTCTAGACTTTTTTTTTTGTCCCTAGCATGAGGTGGCATATTTTTTCCTCGCATGAGGTCGCATTGTCCCTGCCCGAAACCCGGCTCTGGTCAAGACCACATGTCCCAACACAAGAAGACCCAGTGACAAAATGTGTCAACTAGTGATCTTCTGTGTTCTCACACAAAGGACCTAATGACACATGAATATCACTGTACCGGTCCCTGTGTCTAGACACATGATCCTAGCCAAAGGCCGGATATTAGGGCTTTGGGTTTGCCGGATCATTATTTATGCTTCGGGTTCAGCAGGTTTATATATTTTTTTATTTTATTTTAATTTTTTTTTTCTCGTTTGAGGTCGCATATTTTTTCCTCGCATGAGGTCGCATTAGTACCAGCCCAAACCCGGCCCCGGTCAAGACCACATGTCCCAACACAAGAAGACCCAATGACAAACTGTGTCACTGTAGTGATCTTCTGTGTTCTCACACAAGAGACCTAATGACACATGAATGTCACTGTACCGGTCCCTGTGTCTAGACACATGATCCTTGACAAACGCCAGATATTACGGCGTTGGGTTTGCCGGAGCATTATTTATGCTTCGGGTTCAGCAGGTTTATATTTTTTTTTTCCTCGCTTGAGGTCGCATATTTTTTCGTCGCATGAGGTCGCATTAGCCCTGCCCAAACCCGGCCCTGGTCAAGACCACATGTCCCAACACAAGAAGACCCAATGACAACATGTGTCACCGTAGTGATCTTCTGTGTTCTCACACAAGAGACCTAATGACACATGAATGTCACTGTACCGGTCCCTGCGTCTAGACACATGATCCTAGTTAAAGGCCAGATATTAGGGCGTTGGGTTTGCCGGAGCATTATTTATGCTTCGGGTTCAGCATGTTTATATATATATATTTTTTTTTTCCTCGCTTGAGGTCGCATATTTTGGCCTCGCATGAGGTCGCATTAGTACCCACCCAAACCCGAACCTGGTCAAAACCACATGTCCCAACACAAGAAGACCCAATGACAACATGTGTCACCGTAGTGATCTTCTGTGTTCTCACACAAGAGACCTAATGACACATGAATGTCACTGTACCGGTCCCTGTGCCTAGACACATGATCCTAGCCAAAGGCCAGATATTACGGCGTTGGGTTTGCCGGAGCATTATTTATGCTTCGGGTTCAGCAGGTTTATATTTTTTTTTCTCGCTTGAGGTCGCATATTTTTTCGTCGCATGAGGTCGCATTAGCCCTGCCCAAACCCAGCCCTGGTCAAGACCACATGTCCCAACACAAGAAGACCCAGTGACAACATGTGTCACCGTAGTGATCTTCTGTGTTCTCACACAAGAGACCTAATGACACATGAATGCCACTGTACCGGTCCCTGCGTCTAGACACATGATCCTAGTTAAAGGCCAGATATTAGGGCGTTGGGTTTGCCGGAGCATTATTTATGCTTCGGGTTCAGCAGGTTTATATTTTTTTTTCCTCGCTTGAGGTCGCATATTTTTTCCTCGCATGAGGTCGCATTAGCCCTGCGCAAACCCGGCCCTGGTCAAGACCACATGTCCCAACACAAGAAGACCCAATGACAACATGTGTCACCGTAGTGATCTTCTGTGTTCTCACACAAGAGACCTAATGACACATGAATGTCACTTTACCGGTCCCTGCGTCTAGACACATGATCCCAGCCAAAGGCCAGATATTAGGGCGTTGGGTTTGCCGGAGTATTATTTATGCTTCGGGTTCAGCAGGTTTATATATTTTTTTTTCCTCGCTTGAGGTCGCATATTTTTTCCTCGCATGAGGTCGCATTAGCCCCGCCCAAACCCGGCCCTGGTCAAGACCACATGTCCCAACACAAGAAGACCCAATGACAAACTGTGTCACTGTAGTGATCTTCTGTGTTCTCACACAAGAGACCTAATGACACATGAATGTCACTGTACCGGTCCCTGTACCTAGACACATGATCCTAGCCAAAGGCCAGATATTATGGCGTTGGGATTGCCGGAGCATTATTTATGCTTCGGGTTCAGCATGTTTATATATATATATATATATATATATATATATATATATATATATATATATATATATATATATATATATATATATATATATATATATATATATATATATATATGTATATATATATATATTTTCCTCGCTTGAGGTCGCATATTTTTTCCTCGCATGAGGCCGCATTAGTACCCACCCAAACCCGGCCCTGGTCAAGACCACATGTCCCAACACAAGAAGACCCAATGACAAACTGTGTCACTGTAGTGATCTTCTGTGTTCTCACACAAGAGACCTAATTACACATGAATGTCACTGTACCGGTTCCTGTGCCTAGACACATGATCCTAGCCAAAGCCCAGATATTAGGGCGTTGGGTTTGCCGGAGCATTATTTATGCTTCGGGTTCAGCAGGTTTATATTTTTTTTCCCTCGCTTGAGGTCGCATATTTTTTCCTCGCATGAGGTCGCATTAGCCCTGCCCAAACCCGGCCCTGGTCAAGACCACATGTCCCAACACAAGAAGACCCAATGACAAACTGTGTCACTGTAGTGATCTTCTGTGTTCTCACACAAAGGACCTAATGACACATGAATGTCACTGTACCGGTCCCTGTGTCTAGACACATGATCCTAGCCAAAAACCTTTTTTTTTTTTTATTTTTTATTCCTCGCATGAGGTTGCATATTTTTTCCTCGCATGAGGTTGCATTTGCCCCACCCATACCCGGCCCTGGTCAAGACCACATGTCCCAACACAAGAAGATCCAATGACAACATGTGTCATTGTAGTGATCCTCTGTGTTCTCACACTAGGTACCTCATGACATGAATGTCACTACTGTTTCCCGTGTGTAGACACATGATCCCAGCCAAAAACCAGATATTAGGGCGTTGGGTTTGCCGGAGCATTATTTATGCTTCGGGTTCAGCAGGTTTATTTTTTTTTTTTTTTTTTTCTTTTTTCCTCGCTTGAGGTCGCATATTTTTTCCTCGCTTGAGGTCGCATATTTTTTCCTCGCATGAGGTCGCATTTTCCCCGCCCAAACCCGGCCCTGGTCAAGACCACATGTCCTAACACAAGAAGATCCAATGACAACATGTGTCATTGTAGTGATCCTCTGTGTTCTCACACTAGGTACCTCATGACATGAATGTCACTACTGTTTCCCGTGTGTAGACACATGATCCCAGCCAAAAGCCAGATATTAGGCCGTTGGGTTTGCCGGAGCATTATTTATGCTTCGGGTTCAGCAGGTTTATAACACTGCTGTGATATGTCTAGCAAGTGTCACCGGTGGGTTGTAGACAAGGTTCGGATTTGTTTTGATAGGACAAAGATGTATGGAAAAATGGTTTGGGAAATTTGAAAAATTTAGGAAACAGGCTATTTGTCTTAAAGATGGTAGATAAAAGATTGTAGACCTATGCTTAGATGCAAAGGGAGAAAACCTTTTAATTCAGAGTTACTGAAAACAAGGCTGATGTAGACTTAAATAGTTTCTGTTAGTACACAGTTATGGTTAAGGAAATTTGCATATCATGATTGTTCTAGTAGGACTTAGAAAAGGGACTGTAATATTAAGGTAAAAACCTCAAAGGGAGACAACAAATAATTAACGCCTTTGCAGGCTTAGTGAGCTGGGAAGAAAAACAAATGCACGAGAAAAAAATGGGGAAAGTTTTAAAAAAGCTACGGAGTTGAGTTCACTGAGTTGCCTGTGTGAAAATAAGCGTGAGTTTGTTGTCGGTGAGTAGGAAGAGGACAGACCAATCGGATTGACTGATAAACAAGAACGGATCATGGGACAATGATTTGAAGGACAAAATAAATTAGTCCGGTCTGTGAAACCAAAGCGGCAAGACGGGTACTGCCGGGCTCTCAAGAAGTGAAACCTGTGGGTGACAGAAGTTCATCACAGAACAAGTAGATAGCTTTAGACTAAGCATAGCGGTAGAAATTCCGGAGACTAGATTGAACTGTGTTTAGAGCATAGGCTAGCTCATAGGTGTGATAGTAGGAACTGTGATAAGTATTTGGATTCTGTATAATTACTGTAAGATGACATTTGACTTTTATTATGCATACATTATGTGAAAAGAGGAACTTGTTTCAGCAAAAAAGTCAAAGCATTACCAGAAGGTAAAGACGCTCGCAATTAGGGAAGCGCTCAAGAAGCAGAGACACTGAAAATGATGCACAATTATATGCAAAGTGGATAACTTTTATCAGCTGATAGCCAGGATGGGCTGTTATATAACTGAGTTGTGAGGTATAGTCTTTTATAAGGATAACTGAGCAAGGGTATTTGCAACGCAATGACATCAATGAAATGATTCATGCGCTCTCTCATTTCAGCGTAAGTATAGGTGCCACTACAGGAGTACTTGACATTGTAGAAATTTTTATTGTATGAACTAGAAATTGATAACGATGCAAATATTTGAGTTAGGACTGACAGAGCCAATATTGGAGAGAATAAGCTCACATTGACTTAGGGAGACTCGAGGAAAAGCCCTAAGCATGTCGGTAAAAAAGGAGGATAAAACGTTAGCAGAATATAATGTAGATAGGTAACCAAGTGTCAGCAGAAGAGAAGGTTTGGTTACCTTTGGAAATGTCCACGGATTTAGGGACAGGGTGTATAGATTGAAATGGAGGTTTATGTCATATGCACTCTGTTGGAAAATTGTTGAACTTGTCATTATGTAAATAAAACTTTTTTCATTAGGAGTACCACCACACCAGTTGGTTTGATTTGTAAAAGGTTGTGGAGTGGGTGCGTGAATAAGGTGTAACCTTGTATATATATATATATATATATATATATATATATATATATATATATATATATATATATATATATATATATATATATATATATATATATATATATATATATATCCAGAAATACCGCTATACGAAGTAGTCACTGTCTAACAACAACAAGGAGGGAAGAACGAGTCCAGGGTAATAATAAAACGAACCATATCTCATCCAAGAATCGTCAGCTCTGGCGGTGATGGCCAGTTCATAAGAGATAGTTCTTACTTGGAAGATGAGTCAATAAAGTAAATTGACAACTTGAACATACAACAACTAGGCCTGCCATCTGTCACCTAGTTTCAATCGACACACCGACACGGTCACATATACTCTAATTGACGTCGTGACCAGTCCTCGGGCCCGGTCGCACAAGCCAGCAGGAATTATTCTTTTTCTCAGACGTCTATAAAGACATAAACGTTGACAATGAATGCTATTGAGCTAGATGGCAAGGAATCTGAATTATTAAACTTTGTGAGACAGATAGGAATGCTAGATATAGCACATGTAAGAAAATATAGACAACACGAAGGACATCTACGATAATTATGTGCTAGTCAGGGCCGGTTTTAAGGTATTAGGTGTCCATATATATATATATATGTGTGTGTGTGTGTGCATGTTTAGTCTGAACACACACAATTTTTAGGCCCGCGTAACAAGCAGTGCTTATGAGAAATTGACCTTTATAATAGCCTTGCATATACTTTCAGCATCACAAAGACGGTCTTCACCAGGAGTCCCTAAAGTGGTCGATATCGACATCCAAGGGGTCCATATGCCCTAGAGGGTCGATCGAGGCGTCATTAAAAAAAAAATAGATTCGAAATAAAAATCCTATAACAAAGAAGAACCTGTGGCTGTGAATCAGTTTTGCATCTGAAAGTGTTCATGTGGGTGGTTAAAAGTTTGTTTCATATCTTGCCGTGCCTCACCTCGAAAACCTAATTGAAAACTTTTCAAATACGTTTCGAGGACCTGGAGAAAATGCATGAGCCAGACTGTATTGTTACGTCGTTTCATGTAGAAAAAGAAAATGCAGACACTGAATCTCACCTTCAAGATGAACACATTGATAAATGTATGGATCTCGAAGCTAACTCACAGTAAAAAAAAAAAAAATCTTATTTGCTATTGGAGCAATGAAAATCCTTCAACAAAACATCCCACGCTGTGTGTAGCAGTTGAACAGTTTCTACTTACATTCCCAAGTTCGGTACATAGTTGAAGATCGTTTTAGCTGTGCAAATACAATTTTATTAAAACAAAGGAGCACATTGAACCTGGAAGAGCGTGATGACTTACAACTAAAACTGCCAAATGTCCAACTAAATGCTTTTACGTCATACAATACATATATGAGCAGTCTGATATTCTTTTGTGATCTGTTGATATCCGTGTGGCTTTTGTGTGGAAACATGCTTCCTCTTCCAGCCAGTTTATTTTAAACACAGAAACTTGTGAATGGTTACCCCTTTTTGTAGAATGTTCCTAGCCCATAATTCCCCAATGCTTGTTTTTCAAAGCCGCTATTGTCTGCACGTGACTTGACATTTAGGTCACATATAAAAACTGTGATGTCTTTTCTCCTCATTTATTCAATGATATTTTAAAGTATGGTGTAACATTCTTCTTTCACTAATCCTTCTTTGTCATTTGTTGGTGCAGGGGTCGGGAACCAGCGGCTCGCGAGCCGCATGCGGCTCTTGGCCACTTAACTCTTAGTGTCCGTGCACTAGAACCAAATGTTGCCACACACTTTACTTGGACTGAACTTTTGAGATGCTTGAAAATGAAAACAACAGATTATTCACCAAAAATTGACCAACTTTGCAAAGAAATCCAACAACAAAAGTCTCATTATATTTCCTTACTTTTCATATGTAAATTTTATTTTATTATTATGTTACTTCTTATATGAATTGTTGTTACTGAAAAAAAATTGTATTAGTTATTGTGCATTAAAATAGCATTTGAAAAATTGTGGATATTATTTAAATGATGTATAATATGTATATTATTGAATCAGGGATACCATGTTATTTTTTTTTCATGCGGCTCCACAATTTTTTTAAATGAAGACAAAATTAAATATTTGGCTCTTTGTCATGGAAATGTTCCCGAAACCTGGGTTGGTGACACTGACTGATATTTATCTTTCTCTTCTTTTTGGCTGTATTGAATCGTTATCACTATCTTTCAGTTTCCCAAAGAGCATATACCTTCACCAAACATACACGACGTCTTCCTGTCGCTTGCCATCAGCTGAAGTTTTTCCTCGTTTTCCTCATCATTTTCAATTCTGTCTCCACTGTCTTCTCCATGTGTTTCTTGGTCTACCTTTGCCTTTCTTACCCTGAGGGATTCACAACAAGGACTAACGTGTGATGCTATCAATAGGCTTTCACAATGTGCGTCATATCCATCGACAGTGTCTTATTCATCACTTATTTTTCCAGTTGGAACTTGACTAGTTCTTGCCATCAGTTCCACAACAACAACAACAACAACCACAACAACAACATTGTTGACCTTGTCATATTTTTTCAATCCTTCTGTTCTATGCAAGCATCCATTTATTAAAGCCTGTAGATTTTCGGTTGTTGTTTTTCGTGTTCTCCATGTTTCAGAGCCATACAATAACTTGACATTTAACTTGAAGATTCGTATTTTTGTGCTCGACATGATTTCTCTTGATCTCCATATATTTGCCAATGCAATGAAAGCTCCTCTTGCTTTTTGTATTTTTTACTTTGATATCCGTGTCTGTCCTTCCAACATTTGTTTCTAAATTGCTGCCAAATTATGTGAGTGATTCTATATCTTGTAGTCGTGTTTCTTCATGTTGTACATTGACACCATTTCCTGCATTTAATTCTTATTATTCTCGACTTTTTCCTGTATATTTTCAGATCCATTTTATGTGATCTCGCATCGAGTATTTTCATTTTGTCTTGCTCTGATTACGTGTCATTTGCTCAGTCATCTGCAAAATCTGGATCATCAATCTGCCTTTTTTCAGATTCCTCTGGATTCCACCATTTCTGCTGCGTGTCGTCAAAGTTTTTATAACCCAATATATTGCTAGTTAGATCATATAAGGAGACAAAAGGCGCGCTCCAGTGTTTATCCAAAAAGGTTCTGTAAGTTGTCTTTCATGAAGAACTCTCCATGTCATTTTTTTCATAATTTGTCTGTATTAATTAATGATCTTCAAAGGGCACTCCATAATGCCTCGCCGATTTCCAAGGTCATTTTCTGTCTGCGCTAATACTGTACCTTGTCATAGTCCATAAATTCATTGTCACGGGGTGAGTTTCATTTTAGGCTTTGTTCCTCTGTTGTTCTCCTTGTGGCTATTTGATTTGTACATGATCTGTTTTGTCTAGAACATGCTTGTAATCTCTCAGCTGTTTGTCTATGGACTCGTTTAATGTCCTCTTCCATTCTGCTGGTATTTCTTTGCTCTCCCAGAATTTACCACGTAATTTGTACAAAATCTCTATAGCAATACCAATATCTGCTTTGATGACCTCTGCTTCAATGTCATTGGCCTAGCCGCCTTTACATCTCTTAGAAGCATTATGACTTTCTTTATTTCTTCTCTACTTCTCAATAGACAAGTTTCACAAAATCCCTCCGACATCCAGCCAGCAGAAGGGGAGCTGAACTTTAACTGTGAACGACCAAGTAGAGAATTGCCAAGAGAAAAAGCGCATACTGGTGGTTTGGGCTGAATTAGAAAAAAGCATCTGAGGACATGTTGCAAAGAAGTGAAGTGTGTGGATCAGCCACTACCTTGATAATACAATTGCCAGAGTATAACTACAAGGACAGACCAGTAGGATGATGATGTTGTAGCAGGGTGTTTCCCAAGGGGGAGTTCTGCCGCCCACACAGTTCCTTGCATACATAAATAACATATCAGAGAGTATTTTAAGAAGAACACACAATGCCTCCTAATGACTCATCTCTGCGGATCTCCAAAAAATATATCAGTACGGCGAGCATTCAGATGTAGTAACCCCTAACATCACACGAGTAGTGGGTCAATGCATGGCCTGTGAAGAGAAATAAAGGAAAACGACATACGCAGTGTTTTTCATCTTAAATAAGACCAACATATGAAGAACAGAGAAAGCACATATGGTCATCCCCAGTACAATTCCTGGAAAAAACTGTACAGAGATACTAACAAACTCAGGCAGATCACTTCTACTTTGAAAATATTCAAGTCGACGTCTGAGAGTGAAAGCAGAAGAAGAAGATGATTATATGAGTGATTTCTGTGCTTCCATAGACATATTTAGAGTCATCTTTTCACTGTGGTAGTCACGTTCTTATTCATATCAAGAGGTCACACCACTTCTCCGTGATCACTTTCTTCCTCTTTATGCCCTTACAACTTGTCTTGCAGAATCCTAGGATATCTATCCCTTAATTCCACATTTTTACTGCCACTTGTACAGTTTTCTCTAGTTTGTTTAAAGTACGAACATTCTAGCTGCCAATTCTGGAGATTTTCCAAGCAGATAAAGTTGAGTCGGCAACCCAGACTTCTTTTGGATTCTTTCTATTTTGCATCAGGAGATGTATTGCCGGAGAACCTTTTTCGGTCTTGGATTGCTGTATTAACTTATTGTTTGTTGAAGTTTTGGGGATTTAAATATGTTCTACATGATAGGGTAACCGGCCACATGCCGGGCCTTCTTTTTATCTTCGCTAATAACTTGCTTTATAGGCTACAATGGTACTAATCGTTGCTCTCCTTTCGAACCTCGGTTACACATTGGTGATAAATCCTCTACCATGTGTAAAACAGCTACAGCCTGTAGATGCACAAGTAGGCATAAATCATAATTTCATGTAACATTGCCTAGAAGCATTTAATTTTGTAATAATGTGGCATTTAATTTAAAAGTGATAGATGCATATTATTTTAATCTCTCTATATATTTTCTCTTGTAGATCTAAGAAGGCTTGGCTTAAGTAATTACTTACCTCGCTGAGCTGTAGCCACACATTTTTTCTTCTATCCTCATTAAAGAACATAGCAGAGTGTATAGAAGCATAGGGAAATATTGCCCCAAAATTGTCAAATTCAAATGCAATCCTAACACTGGTGAAGTGGTCAGAGTCAGGGTTGTAAATGGTAAATTCCACAAAAATACACCTGTGTAGAGAAAAGTTACTGAATAAAAAGGCAGCGGCATTTACACACTTTTTTAGAAACATAATGAGATACTCCTTCAATTAGATTTAGTGGAAACAACCCCCTTCCGTTATTCATGAAACGAAATCAATCAGGTTAATTGCATGAGCATTTGCTGGAGCAGTAATGATTTCATGCCTGAATTTCCATTATCATCATTATATTGATTCACAATTACATATGAGATTATCACATTAACATGTCATTTACCGAAACCCAGCTCTTCTACTTTATGATTTGATATACTCACATGAGTGATGGACGCTGTTTGGGCTTCTTCAAAGGAAATAATTTTAATATCGACCTTCACAGAGCAAACAACACATGGAATAATATCACCAACACATACAATCTCACACAGTCAACCCACGGGATTAAAAAATGTATCATCTACACTAATTGGTCATATCTATATAACATTTTGATAAACTAATGATCCAGGAGCCCAATTTAATATACTGCTATCAATTGTCCAGGTTACAGATGTTACAGATATCCAAGTGGGTCTGGCAAACGAGGACAAGCAGTTTATGTGAAAAATGAGCTCCCTCATGCATGGCTAGATACAAGTTTCAATTGTAATGGGGATGCGGAATTGCAGGGGATCGTACTGCATATAAGCTGTCAAGAATGGTAAGTCTTCAATTAATATGCCCACGTGGATCGCCTTCCAGAAAAGGGTAGCTAGGAGTTCCTGGCCAGATTGTCTGAAGAAACTAAACAGATGTGCTTAATTGAAAGTGATTTGAATACTAGATTTATAGAGTGGAGGTACTTAACGGACAGTAGACAGGATGATGCCTTGAGCCAGGCTTTACTAAGCTCAAACTTATCATCTTTAAATGAAGAACTCTCAACAAGACGGGTATTGAGACAACAGGATAATCAAGGTACATTAGGTCTGGCATTGATTTCTAGTGCATGTCGCCACCTTTGCGATTCGGGATGTATTGCAAACTCAAGAAAGCGATCACCTACAATGTGCAGTACTCATTGCGACACCAGACACAGGAAACTGAAACATACTTTCCAGTATCATATACGCCAACATGACTGTAGTAGCCCTGTGCACATATTGCGTCAAATTGCAAAACATAAGACATCACTAACACCTTTTACAGAACCACGCTGGTGGAACGAGACATGGAAGACAGCATGGCTAGAAAAGGGAAAAGAGACAAAGTCAAGCGGATAGCACGAAATAGAAGGGGACTGAGTTATGAAGAGGTGGATAACAATTAGAGAAAAAAGCAAAATGTCATCAATAACTTCAAGGGCTTGGGCAAGAGAAGACCAGAACACCGTGTAGGAGGCCTTTGTGACACAGGTTGGCACTAACAAGACATTGCAGAAATTATGGTTCTTACATCGAAGAATAGTAGGACAAGTATAAGCCAAACAATTCCTAATATTCTCAGCTCGACAGGGTTAGCCCAAAGACCCATTCCTAAAACAAAAATGTATTACGCAAGCGATATATTATTCAGACCGATAAAGATTATTGTTAAAGTCAGTTTGTTTTAAGTTTTCGATGTAAACTTTTTTCTATGGTCTAAGGGAGTTTACAAGTTATTATACTTTTCGAGATAGATTTGATTTAGTGGTTATCTCCCTGACTTGTCAGTTAGTCAGTTAAAGTATTCCTGTCCGTGGATTTTTCTTGAACAGTTTTCGAGAATGTTAGCTCGTGTGAGCTAATCTCACGTCACGCGATTGTTCGCGGATGCGTGAATGATCTGGCGGGAACTGACAAGCGATTTGTCGTGACAGTTTTCTCTCTAGCGCTTGATCAGGGAGGTCAGCCATGTTTCTCTGAGTGTATAATCGGGGAACAAAGGCTGCTGTGTGATAAACAAATGTTGGAGATTCTTCCCTGTGATCATTCTGACTTATTTCTAAGAGCCAATGATGGCGTATGTTTTTATGTTTATTCTGAGATGTCGATGAAGGTTAAACAAATACCCTTTAAACTATTTTGTTGTAGCCTAGAGCTTTGCTATCAGCCCAAGATAGTTGGCTGTCATTGAGGTGACTTTCTCCCGGTGCGGAGGAGAGTGTATGAGCATATGGATATTAAGATTATTAGTGCCTAGAGCTAAGAGAAACATTATATAGCATCTGTTATAGCGCCATGGAAGGCGGAGAGATTATTATTAGTGCCCAGAGCAAGAGAAACATTATCTTGCATCTGTTATAGCGCCATGGAAGGCGGAGAGATTATTATTAGTGCCCAGAGCTAGAAAACATTATACGGCACCTGTTATAGCGCCATGGAAGGGGAAAAGATTATTATTAGTGCCTAGGGCCAGAAAATTGTATACGACATCTATTGTGTCGCTGGAGAAGAGAAGGTGGAGAATATAGTCATACGATGTGTTTCATTGTAACTCGTGACAGTGGATTGTTGCCATGTACCTGAGCACTGTTTGCCAGGATGTCCTTGTGACTGTATTACGTTATTAAAACAGTGTAGAACGAGAAGAAGTTATACCCTTTACTGACTTCTACATGTGTGTTGATGGGTGTGACCAGTACTGACTTTCCCGTGCCTTTTGATCCTGAACTACACGCATTCGCGTCTATTGACAACACACACACACACCCTGTCGGCCACCTGTGTAAGCCCGACCTAGCTGTATGCCCTCATCAGCGTCCCTCGTCTCTTCATCGCTCCATTACAACTGTGTCTGTCTTCACCCATTTTTCAACAGTAGTGGCCAAGTGGTCGTCGTCTCACCCCTCTCTACTGCAACAGTGATGAAGCTGTCAACCAAGAAATTAAAGACCGTATTTTGGAAAGCGACAGAAGAGGCGACATATACTTCGATCTCACATCTGAAGAAGACGTTGTGTTCACTTTATAAACCAGCAGACAAACTGCCCTGGGTCCTGATGGTGTACAGTATCACTACACAAAACCGATCGATAACACGTGCATTACGAATGTGGTGAATAATTTCAACACCAGCATACTAAATGCTGAGGTGCCGGAAGACTGGCTACATAGTTACTTACGGCCATTTTCTAAACGTGGTTAAGACCCCACACTTCTCAGCACAACGCAAAATGTCTACGGCAAACTACTAGAAAAGATAGTAGCACGGAAAATAACAAATCACCTAAAAAAGGCATAGATCCTATCTCATATACTCGGAAGCTATAGTCCTGTGAAAGTAACGGAGGGTAAAGCTGGAACTTTTGCTTATGATGTGATGCGAGGGCGTCAAGGGTAAACAAGAAACGATTGCTATATCATTTGACCCAGAGAATGCTTGTAACAGTGAAAACTGTGAAACATTAATGAACTGAGCAATGGGAAACATGTTCCTATAAAGCAGGTTGGTGTAAAAAAAGCATCAGAAAGAGTACTTGGCTAAGCAACAAAATGTTACCAACACTGAGAGAGCGGGACGAAGCACATAAGCACAAAGATGTCATCACATATCGGATGCTTAGAAACGAAGTGCAATACCTCATTCATCAGGAAAAAAAAACTTAATTTCCAAAAGATGATCCAAGAAAATGTTAACAGCAAAGACGTCTGGGCAGCCAATAGATCGCTAACACACAAATAAAAGCCATTAAATTCTTAAAATTAAAAAAAAAAACCACTCTCTCAAAGCAGCTTATGTTAGTAACCACTTAAAAATAGAAATTAGCCAATTCAAGTTGATACTAAAACCAATGTAAATTAGCAACCTTCTGCAGAATCAAACACACTATAGCAGATTTAAGAGATATTTCTTTTCTAACAATTCATAAACTTCCCAATTTACTCTTGGCATTTAAAAACAATAACTCATCTGGACTTCATGGTATCAGCATTAGGATTCTATGTTATGTTGCTTCCATCATTTGCAACTCTCTAACATATACATACAACCAATATAAAGCATACAACTACTTTCTAACAGCATTTCAAATGGTCTAAGTGTATCTCATCTACACATCTGTCTCCCACAGCGATCCCACACAATTACATATCAATATCTCTTTTATCATGTATATTACAACCACTATTAAAATACATTTACAACACCACAGTTTAACACTAAACAAATATATATATATATATATATATATATATATATATATATATATATATATATATATATATATATATATATATATATATATATATATATATATATATATATATATATATATATATATATATATATATATATATATATATATATATATATATATATATATATATATATATATATATATATATATATATAACACATACTTTTAATGCACTAAAAATACCCAAAAAAATAATTGTTCAAGGAGTTTACAGCTTGCAGTCAAAACATGTAACATCAAATTGACAAAAGCGTGGAAGACCTTCAGTAGATACTCTGATTTTTGGCCACGGTGGACCATCACTGCAGAGCAAAGGGGAGTAAAAGTCTCGTGACATATAGTAATATTATCTCTTTGTAAATTGTGTACTCTTGTAAGTCTATCTTAGGTAACTTGTCCAGAAAAATGTCCTTCCATAATACTGGTATTTTTTCTTTTTCCTAGACTTTTCCAATTTCTGTGTATTGTTACGACAGGTTGTATGATGTTAGCCACTTTTATAGTGAGCTCTTTTAAGGTTATGCATTAAAGGGTTTGAAATGCTATTAATATATATTATGTTTCGCGCTTCACGGTAATTGAACGCGAATCGGTAGAGTTGCTTAGATTTATGATGACGTGTTGCGTTGGTATGCTAACACGTGACGACATTATAATTGTACCCTTTGTATTCTGGATTTTGTCCTAGTCGGACGTGACTTTGCAACGTTCCCGTTGATGATAGTAAATGTATAGAGGTTTTCTCTATTATATGGCACCAGGGTCTGCCGATTTTATATGGTTACAACTAACGTCTCATTTTGATGGATGAATTATTCTTCAGTACAAGAATAGTTGCAGGGAGTATATTATTAATAAGTATCCAAATTATAGATATAAGAATGGGAGAAGATCTGCTACCACGACAAGCATGGGAAACAAAGAGCCAGGGATCCAGACCTCCAGGACGACCCAGAGTCCGCTGGGAGGACAACATTAGACAATCTTTGAAGGACCGAGGACTAGAATGGAACCAGGCCAGGAAGAAGACAGCTGATAAAATGGTCTGGCGCTCTCTCTTCCAAATCTCTACACCTCACGGTAGAAGGGGAACGACTAAGTAAGTAAGTAAGTATTATAGATATCGACCAACTCTGGTTGTTCATTACCGGATTGCCGTCATACGGAATCGCGAGTAAATAGCCAGACGTTGTGACGATTAATGAAGTAAATTCATGAGACGTTCTTATCTATTGCATGAACTTTATGTACGTTTGATTACTATGATATCTTATGGATTGCATATCGTCAATTAAATGTATTGTTGCGCACAGATTTTTCTGAGTTGATAATCTGCTTATAATTTACCAGTCTTGTTTGTATACTTTAATTTGGTAGATTTGTAACCAAAGGGGCAGAACTCATGTTTCTATGAGGTTGTATTTTACAATGGTTGTTACCCTCTATTGTTTCTTAACCTGGCGATCCAATATTAGTAACGATGTCTGGTTGTCTATCCATATATGGCTCGAATAGGTCAGCTTTTCTTGGAATGTTTGCAACCAGAGACGATGTTTATTCCCTGACCATT
Source organism: Oreohelix idahoensis (assembly GCA_024509875.1). NCBI lineage: Eukaryota > Metazoa > Mollusca > Gastropoda > Stylommatophora > Oreohelicidae > Oreohelix > Oreohelix idahoensis. The sequence goes on from JAMPIV010012950.1 coordinate 328,634, forward strand.
TAAGGCTCGAATTGGTCAGTCTTTTTGCTTGGTATGTGTTCAACATCGTCTCGCTTGAGTTTAACTCAGGAGTCGAGCGTTAACTATGCATGCGTCAAGTTTAGGGTTGGTTAAGAAAGACTTCCGTTCAAGGAGTCAAGCAGTGGTTTCGATAGGATCCAGACGTGTTTGGGGTCTGTGATCAGTTTTTTGCCGGGGAAAGAAAGTCCTCTTTTGTGTAGTTAAGTTATCTACAGATGGTTTTCCTCATGTGATTCTAAACGCCTGGAGGCGAGTGAGTTGTGGTGTTTATTTCTGAAGAAAGGTAATTGCTCTTCAAATCATTTCTATTTGTAGCCAGCTTTATGACTGACATTTTGTTCCCTGCTTGCTGACTTTTCCGCTGGGCGGGAAAGAGTCTATTGTCATTAGAAGTTCAACTCACGAATCGCCATGTCAATATATGCATTGGGTTGGTGCATGCCCGATAGGTTATCTATTCGTTGAATTCTGCTGCTCCGGCGGTATCACGTCGGACAAGGTTTGACACCTTTGCTACCCAAGGAAACTTAGAGGACATTGCATTTCAAGGGGTCCGCCATATGTCGCGGCCTGATGTACACCAGAAGATATGCCTGTCTTGCTGGGGGTCAGAAAGGTAGAGTTGATTTAATCTTCTATATATATTTGAAGTCCCGTTCCAATACGGGTATTTTTTGGCTGTAGCTGGAAAAGGATGGTGGTTTCAGCACTTTAATATATACAGTCGTCTATGATGCATTGATGCCAGTTATATTGTATATCATGACTATGCCTGTGATGTCCTGAGTCTGTCAACTGAATATGTACCTTGATGTCGTCGTCCTTGTATTCGTGTATCGCAATAAATCATTGAAAACGGCAGCTGTAGTCGACATTACTGACTTCTACATGTTGAGTGAGAGTCCCGTAAACCAGTCAAGAATCTATACACATTCGCGTCAATTCTACTCACTCACCCATCATATCCTGTATGTACTGCTAGGTTACTACCCATCTATTAACATGTACAACTCCTGAGTTATAGGGTCACCAACACCTTGTCAGCGCCTCAACATTTGGGTAACCTGACCTAAATAACATTACACCTGTTCCTAACTTAACACTTCTACCACGAGAAGGAGCTCTTTACATTTTAGTCGCCAGTATGGGCCTTTACATGTATCTTGTGGACTCGTACCACCTTTGGACTTATCAAATCACTATTGTTGAAGTTTTAGTCAGTTTACACCCAACATTCGCCACCTTCATATAAGCACGATCGCTCAAGATAAAATAAGTCCCAAATGACAAAGAGAATCAAATCAAGACGTGGCCAGAATTAATGAACACTCTTTATTTAAACAGAACTGTTTAAACTGTCAAGCAGTAAAGACAGACCTCCAAGCCACAAGCAAGTGCAACAAAACACCGGTTAACAAAGTGGCCTAACATGTATAATATCAATGTACAGCCTATGTTAATTTACAACCTTTACCAAGCAAGAAAGAAGGCTCAATGCCTTTTTCTAGGGTGTCTACGCCCACGGCTGTTTGTGCCCTATACCAGAGCGCTCTTTTAGTTTCGGTGACCGGAATTCTGACACCGGGTATAAAATTTTGCGTGCACCGTAAAAGACTATTTAAGTTTTTGGCGGGGAAAATCAGCTGATGTGTGAGTAAAATCAGTAAAATATAAATCATTACACACTCGTTCTGGATAAACACAGCGCTAAAATTCTTTTGTGTACTATAACTTTGTTCTGTGTTCTATTTTTGATTGCATTTTTATTTGTTTGAAATTAGTTTTGACGGAGTTACAGACTTTTGAAAACAGCGTCATCATTTAAGGAAATTCATAAAATAAGTAATCTTTTTATTAATTTAATATCTAAAAATCGGCCCATTCGTTTGAGTTTATAATTATAAAGACATCTCGAAGGGAAGCTAAAGATTATTTCCACATACTTTTTTTTTTTGGTTTCATATCTTGAGAATGTGTGGTAGTCAGTTTTGTGAGTGTGGCATTACAAGAACAAGCATATTGTCACCAGATTTTATAGCATTTAAATCCCTTTAAACGCATTCCTGATACCCACAAATCTTAAATAAGGTAGTAAAAAAATAACTTTTTGTAAAGCACCATCTGTTTTTTGCATTTTCATTCATTTATAATGATATTTAGCTACGTATATAAGCGTCAGAAAACATGTAAAGCTATAGATAGATTACTTCCACATAATTTGATCTATCTTTCAAGTCTTGTTAATCTTCTATTTATAATATGAATTTTTTTTAAATTGTGTGTGAGATAAGGACTGTTCCATTGGTGTTCTTTGGTAGACAATCCTGTGCACACGACGGCTGCCAGCGAATTCTAAGTAACTGTTTGTATATCTTCTTTCATTCAAAGTTACAATGCAGGTAGTAAATTTAGAGAAACCAAATTCTAAATCTAATACCATCCTTTTATCAATGGCTAGAGTCAGAGATACATATGATAATTTAGAAATATTTATGAATGGCATGAAAGCTCAGATAGAGTCACTAAAATATTTAGAGTGGGATGGTAAACAAGTTGTTGTTTTCTTATTCGGGGATTATTTCCTTGTTTTGCTGGAGACACCACAGACATGGGTATATTCCTTGAGCTCCAGACAAACCAAACATTTTCATCAAAGACATCCAGAGAGCATACAACTTGCAAACCAAGAAGTTTGGCCATGTTGATAAGAGATTACAATAGATATATGAAATATGGGAAAGGGAATAAAAGGCAAGTGGCACATTACCATAATTGTTTACACAAACCAATGTTAGAGATTGAAATTGAAAATGTAGCTCCTCCTTACCTTCATATTTTATTAGGCATTGTTTTGAAACACCATAGACTTCTAGAACAGGTAGCTGATACAATAGACGCAAAGATATTTGAGAATTCGCAAGAGATACATGCAAACATTAGTACTTTTAAGAACTTGAAGAGATTTAGTAGGAACTGGAAATAGGCAGAAGAATTAGGAGCTAAAATTGAATTTTTCAGGTAGGTATTGAACTTTGTGAGGATAAGGAGGAGACAGATAATTTTAAAGTTAGACTTGAAAATGCACACGATGCGCTGGCCAAACTTCAGTTTCAAGATCTGTGTACTAGGTCTGGTCCAGTTTGCTCACACATGGACAAGGTACTAGCCAAACACAAAATCATACAACAGGCTTATAATAGCAGAGGATTTATAGGGAATCACTACCACAGATATCTCACACAAAAAGTTTATAAAGATCTTACAAGAGCAATCATTACACAAACACTGAAAATTACAGACAAACAAGATATAACTAACATAGCTTTTATTGCCCAAGAACAATTCAACTCACTGAAAGAAGCATTTGAGAAAGTACACAACAAAATATCACACAGTAAACCAATTAGTAAAGAATCAATAACAGCATCGATAGAGACTTATATGTCTTTGTTCAGAAAGCTATTCCCTAGTAAGACAATTCATAAACAGCACATATTAGAAAAACATTGTATGATTGAGATAATTGTTAGCTCTCATGTTCTGGGGACAATTGGGTGTGTTATTTTAAGGTTATAAATATGGACATGCAATTTAAACTTTCAATAATTAATGTTTGACGCATGAAACCAAAACAAAACTTTGATATCCATTTTCTGCAGGTTTTCTACTTTTGATTTCTGTAATTTGTTATGCATGTTGATTGTGACCGTTTTAGTGTAAATTGAATTAGAAACAAACCATAACAAAATGTAAAAAAAAAAAACCGTAAATTTTACACTATTTCAGACTATTATATCTTCTGTTCTAATTGTGATAAAATGTTTGTTCTTGTTCTAAAATTTACTCTAACATTTCTAGTCTAGCTTTACGCAAAATTAAAGCCGGTATTTATAATAAAAAAGTAGCATAAAAGCATTAATTAAGCCCTATCAAAAGTAAACATCGCCACATGTTTTTCCCATTAGGAAGCTGACCACGTGACCTCTGTCAAGTGGGCTATAAATAGCGCGGTCGGGGAAAAAGGGGAAATAACTAAAAGATGGCTCGCAAACAGCCGTGCGCCACATCTTCGATATTGCGTGGAAGGACACAGTGACAAATTTCGACGTGTTGTCACGTGCTGGCCATCAAAGCATGCATACACTGCTTATACAGCGGAGACTATGCTGGCTAGGCATGCTTGCCGCATGGAAGATGGTGGCATTTGTTACGGGCTTCGGGACCCCCGTGTGTTATGGGGTGCTTCGATGACTTCTAGTATTTGAGGATGACCAAGTTATTATATGCGTATTCAGTTTATAGAGTCAAAGTCCCTCGGGTTCTTATCACTTTTGTAGGATTCCGTAATACTGTCCGTTGGTATCGATAATGTCTGCTTTAACCCTTGTGATACATTCTGTGCTGAACATGTTCATATTAAATATTCGACCCTTGACTGACCTGTATTAGTCTCTTGTCTTATTGATTATATTGGCAGTGTGAGATGCAGCGTGTTAAGATATTAATCATCACTGGTCATGATCAGTTGAAGATGAACAGCATTTAACTCAACTCCGAATACGACAGTTGATAAGACTGTGATTTTGACGACTCAAAATATTTAATTAGTAATTTCATACCATGAGCAGACACCAACTACATGGGAACAAAAGTCACATCACATTCATGTATTATCTGTAAGAGTTCTCATTATTTCATAAACACATGTTCACAATCTCTATCTAGAGTTCTGGTTAGAGGTCAGTTCCTTTTAACGGCCAATGTCCTTTGGCATAAATTCAGAGGCTAACTAGACTTACTCCCGTCGCTAGTTTATACAATAGCCTGTTGCACTAGACTTAACTATCCTGCTAGTTTTGCAAAACACTTATTATGCTAGGCTTACGTCTACTGCTAGTCGTTTAATATCCGTTACACTAGGCTTACGCTTGCCGCTAGCTGTACAATACCCATCTATACTAGTCTTACACTATTGCTAGTAACATAATGTTCCTTTGGCATACCACGCCAGGCTAATCTGCCATAATTATGCAAACTGCGTTATTCATACGACGACTTACGTTTGGTTCAAGAAATACACTGCTCAAATGGCTTCCCAGCCACACAATTAAAAAGTGGTTATACCACACAATATCAGTGGCAATGGCCACACTTCTGAAACACACTGCCGTTCGGGTCAAAACCCACAAGTCGAATGACGTTATAAAGACATACGCGTCATGCATAGTGATATGCATACTACGTCGTTAATATATATTCAATTGCGATGTTCCATGGTGCAGATCCGAGTGTGATCAAAACTCAAATGCATGCACACATGCAACAATCATCGACATCGGTCGATGAGATATATCTCTATTCGTTTGAGGTGTTCCATGATACAGCCATTCGGATCGAGCTCAAATCCAAATGTCTGTAAGCATGAAACAATCATCGACATCAGTCGCGGAGATATAATCATTTGAAGAATGCGCCATGCTGCAGACATGAAGCAATCCTCAACATAATCCCCCTCACTTCCAAACGTGACACGTGTGGCACGGATGATAGTGATGGAGAAGACGCCCGTCTCCCGAACATATCAATATTAGTACTACCCACTTATAACTATGACAATCATTAAGTAGACATATTAAATTTTATAACATTAATAATAGCACTTGTCAACATGGTGACTAAAGAGTTAATTCAATTTCTTCTCAGAGACGTTGCGCGATAAAAGATCTGCCAAGTTATTGTCTGAGCCAGCAATAGGCAGAATCGTAAATGAAAATTTATGAATCAACAAGTACCATCGGTGTATTCTAGCGTTACGCATAGTTCTAGCTGTTATGTAAGTAAGAGGACTATGGTCTGTCATAATGTAAAAGTGCGTGCCGATGAGATATCTTGACAGCTTCTCCAGGCACCAGACCATCGACAGGAGCTCACGTTCACCTGTCGCATACTTCTGTTCAGCCGGAGTCAGTTTCCTCGACACATAGAAACATGGATGGAGTGTTTCCTTGTAACATTGCAGCAAACAACCACCCATGGAGTAACTCGAGGCATCTGATTGAAGTATGAATGGAATACGTATATTCGGTAATAACAAAATAGGTGCATTACTAAATAATTTCTTAATTGTTACCAAAGCGCTTTCGCAATAATTGTCCCAACGTACCTTATTAGGACTACCTTTGGTCAACAGTGCGGACAAAGGTGTAGATAGTTGTGCGAAATGCGGGATGAACTTATGGTAATAGTTTATCAAGCCTAAAAGGCTTCTAACTTGTTTCTTAGTTGAAGGGGTAGAAATCTCTAGAATTCTTTTGACTGTATTGTCGTCAGGATACAGTTTGTGGTTACCTATGCGGTGACCAAGAAAAGAAATTTCCTGACAACCTATTTGGACCTTTGAAGGTCGCACAGTCAAACCATGCATACGTAACGTATGTAGAAGGGAAGTTAAACAATCAATATGGTCTTCCCACGAGTCATGAAATAGGCAGATGTCAGCGATGTACGTGATGACATCTTTACGATCGCCAAGAAGGCGGCGCATCATGCGCACAAACGTCGCTGGCGCATTCACTAACCCAAAACACATATAATTCCATTGGTAGAGCCCAAAAGGAGTTGTGAAAGCTGTGTAAGGTTTGGCATTTTCGGCAAGAGGAATTTGCCAGTAGCCTTTAGAGAGATCTAGTTTGCTAAAGAAAGTAGCATTAGATAATTCTGACAAAAGATCATCTAAAAGTGGCATAGGCTCACCGTCTGTGATTGTAATTTTGTTCAATCGCCTAAAATCAATACAAATACGTAAAGAATCATCCTTCTTTTTAACTATCACCATTGGGAATGCATATGGTGATTCCAAAGGAGATATCACACCTAAACGTATCATCTCTTTTAACTCTTTCTCCACCCTATCTTTGTGGTGTAAAGATATAGGATAGGGTCTAAGTTTGATAGGTTTATAATCAGTAAGAGTAATATCATGGGATATAAGCGATGTCTGACCTGGAAGGTCGGTGAGAACATCATTGAAAGAAATAAGAATATCCCGAACTTGATCTTGTTGTGACGAAGATAGTGACGAAGAAATAGTCACGTCCTTCCAAGATTCCGATGATTGCAAAGAAGGTAGTTGGAATTGTAAAGGGATAGACGAAGTAGTATCTTCTTCATGAACAACTGCAAAAGAAGCAGTATGATGTGAAGAATCATCAATAGAGTTAATGACAGGAATTAATTCCTGTGGTCTTTCAACTGCTAATTTTAGCATGTTGACATGGAAGGTTTTGATTTTACCTCTAACGTTTACCGAGTAGTCAACATCTGTGACTTGTTTGATAATATCAAATGGACCTTGCTATGATATCAGTAATTTGTTATCGTTATGAGGTAGCAACAACCAAACTTTTCCCCTGGTTTGAATGATCTTATTATTCTCTTTTGATTATGTAATAATCTTGATCGTTGAGTGGCTGATTTTATACTCTGGGATGCATACGTGCACGCATCGATGATTCGTTGTCGGAGATCAATCACTAACTCGTAGCTGTTTCGAGTGGCTGTATCAATTGACGCTCCAATCAACAAATCTTTGAGTATCATCATTGGTCCGCGAGGATTCGAACCATAAACCAATTCGAACGGAGACCATCCCGTGCTCTCGTGAGGCACTTCACGAAAAGCGAAGAGGGCCGCCGGCAGAAGCCGATCCCATTCACGAGGGCATTCTTCAGTTATCTTAGATAACATCTGTTTTAGAGTGCTATTGTAGCGCTCGCACACACCGTTTGATTGAGGCCTATACGCACTACAAAACGAGTGGTGAACTGATAGCATGGATTCTAAATCCCTCATGATGTTGGAAGTAAATTGTGATCCTTGATCTGACAATATATCCTCCGGAAAACCGATTCGACAAAATATCGAAAATAATGCATCAGCCACGGATGCAGTTGTGATGGTTTTCAACGGTATGTCCTCTGGCCAACGCGTGCAAAGATCTACGCAAGTTAAAATATAACGAAATCCATTATTTGAAACAATTGATAACGGACCCACTATATCTACTGCAATCTTTTTGAAAGGTCTCTCAGGCACGTCTGTAATCTGTAAGGGTGCCGTATGGAACCTGCCCTTACGTGCTATACCTTGGCATGTTGTACATGATTTGCAGTATAACTTTGTATCTTTATTAACCCCAGGCCAATAAAATTGTGACGTAACACGAAACAATGTTCTTTTGATCCCCATATGCCCTGCCATAGGGGAGTCATGACCTGTTTGTAGGACCAATGGTCTGTATTCTTTAGGTACTATCACTTGATGTATAATTGTTTTGCCATCATCATAATATCTAGTGAGTATTGATTTCTTTATCTTGAACCATTGTTTAGCCCCTCTTGTGTATTTAATCGTTTTTTGTTCTGCTCGGCTAAACAATCCTTGTAAAGTTGGGTCACTCTTCTGTTTTTCTGCAAAAACAGAAGGTGTAACAGTGCCAACTTGAGACATAATTGTATCTATTATAGGAAGAGGTGGTGTAGCCATGTCCGTAGCTAACTGTTGTGCTCTCGTTACAACAGCATTTGCCACCTGTGGGTGAGATTCAACCCACATTGCAATCTCCTCAGGAGTGCAATCTTTAACTCCTGGTATGTTTCCTATTATAATTTCAGTTATGGGTGCTCTCAAGCCGCAGGCATAGACAGTGCCTGTGTAAAAAGGAGTATCAATGTATACTCGTGCCACAGGGAAAGTTTCTATATTCCCACCAAATGTGACACACTTAACTGATTTGCCTGTAAAAGCAGAGGGCTCGATAAGCGAGTGCTTGATGCCTATCGTTGAGGACCCAGTGTCACGCAAAACTCTTACTACCTTACCATCCAATATTCCGGGATGAAATGTAAGATAACCGACATTTACACATGCCGACATTGTTGGCATACAATGACCACAATCAAGTGTAATTGTAGACTTTAATCTGTTTTTCGACTGACACTCATAACATGTATCATTCATTACCATACATGCGTTCGCATGATCATTATCATCATTACCTTTTTCCTTTTTAACACTGCAACTATTTGCATGTCTCTGTTTATTTTTGTCTCTCGACGGAGATCTGGCATTACCTTTGTTATTATTGACTGACTTTTTATTGCTATAATAAAAATCAGTAGAGTCATCCTTCCTGGCATCTCTACCATAAGATGATCTCTGTTTATAGTATCCTTTTTGATGTGAACCATCATAATCCCTGCCTCTGTGATACCCACGATCATGAGGTGAATATCCTCTATAACCTCGTCGATATGAATTCGAAGGAGAGCGATGACGACGGAAGTTATAAAAACCTCTGTCGGATTGATAATAATCTGAACGACAACGTCCATCAAAGCTCTTCGATCGAGGTCTCTGATCATGTTGTGCCGCGCACACAGGCATAGGATCTCGAATAGTCGATCTATGAAGATCTTTATTCTGATGTGCGGTTTGATACTGTCTTCCGAGTTTTTCATACTCATCGATAGAATTAGGATGTCTTTCTTGTAAAAATGCTTCTAATTCAGTGCTGCATGCGGATAAAACTTTATCTCGCAGCATGAGATCTATAACACCTTCATATGTTTTATTTATACCAGATAGATCAATCCATCTGCTAAGGAAATGTTTAATAGATGCAATGAATTCACCAAAATCTGCATCCTTGCTTGGCTTAGCCGCATGAAAGCGATCTCTGAATCCAGACTCAGTTAACTGGAAACGTCTTAGTAATACCTCTTTTACGACATCGAAATCGCTTCTGCTCTTTTCATCAAGACTCATGAAACATTTAAGTGAGTCACCAGTCAAAAAATCAAGTAAAAGACTGCTCCATCTTTCCTTGGGTATGTTCAGAGCTGTGACCTTGATGATGAATCTAGATATGAAAGAGTCAACACAATCGCGAGTTTGGTCAAAATGTGGCATTTTTAACTTAGGATAAAAAATATTTGTACCAGCCGCAGTCTTAGTCTGTTCAGACTGCACTTTAGCTAATTCTAAAGCTTTTTCTTTTTCTGCATGAAGTTTTAATGTTTCCATTTCCATGGCATTTTTATGGGCTTGATCCAGTTGCATAAGTTCCATTCTCCTTAATTCCATTTCTTTATCTTTTTGCTCTCTGTCTTTTTTTTGTTGAGCTAATTCTTTATCTCGTTGTGCCATTCTTTCCTTTTCAAATTCTCTGTCTTTTTCTTGTTGAGCTAATTCTTTATCACGTTGAGCTGTAGTCAGTCGTTCTAATTCCATTTTCATGGATATTTCTTTTTCCTTCTGAGCCATCTCTTTTTCTTTCATTTCCCTCTCTTGGGTTAATTCAAACCTCCTAAGCTCATCAGCTCGTTTAGTCATTTCGCGCTGTTCCATTCTTTCCAGACGCGATAAATATTCATCATATTTCGTATCTGCAAAACTTTGTAGTTCCGCTCCTGATTTTCCATAACTTTTTCCAATGTCAATGAATTCCTGTAGTGTAGACATGATAATAGGTTTCTGAGTACCTTCAATAGTCTATAATATACACCAGGACTATAGAACTCTCTATGATATGTACATGAATATATTAATCAATAACAAACAAGTTCCAAGAACATGTGACAAAGACAGTGAAAACAATCAAATGAGTTACAATGAAATGATTTTTCAATTATACGACAACACTTTACACTTATAAAGTAAATAAAGGAGACTTATACTCAGTAATCAGTAAAAGAAAGAAAAGAATTTACATCACAAAAATATAACAAGACAAGTCGTCATAAACGAACGTGTAGACAAAGAAGTTTTAGATCACACACGACAACAATTGTCAACAGTACTGAAAGTAGGTTATGTAAATAAAGAGGACGTAATTCACTTGACGCATCTGCTAAGTACACAAAATATGGTTATATTGCGAACTGAGGAAACATTTATATCCTGACTCGAAAGAAAAAATATAATCAGTCAGATCCTCAGTCGGCGAATATAAGCATGCAAATCTAATAGAAGTTAACATTCACTGAAGTTTTCCTGGGAAAATTCCAGTCAATATTAAACACGACGAATATACGAATATACGAATATACGAAAAACATGAATGGGGAAACACAGATGATAGTAAAAAGTAAGCAAAGTGATGATGAACTGTAGACCAAAGCTAATGCAAGGACAATATGATAATGTTCAAGCGCCCAAGTAAAATCAAGAACTTATCTGTTTAGCTGTCCATCTGAGAAATACATGAATGCATGTAATTCTAATCCAAGTGTCTTCAACAGCTGAAGTCCATTGATGGTAGACCTTGACCTTCGCAGCAGGGCAACCGTTTAAAAGTATTGCTTCGGTCTTCGAACGTAGTTTCTTCAATCGATCTGCGTCGCAGCCTCAGATGAATTTGATGAAGAGATACATTCTCCACTGGTTCAAGTTCTTGAGTGGAAGATTACCGTTCTATCTGCGTGAATCAGTCTCTTTGGTGGAAGAAAATTCGGATATTCTCAGGCAATGTTGTCTGCTAACGTTGACGGCATCGATGTAGTGACGTCACTTTCTGTCCTGCGTATTTCAGTTGCCGGTTAGGCTTGAAAGAATGATTTTGCCTTCAAAACGTTCATCATCAATTTAACTTTCTTCGATACTTGAAGGGGGGAATCCAGTATTCACGAAATCCAGACACTTCCTGACACCAGTATGTTACGGGCTTCGGGACCCCCGTGTGTTATGGGGTGCTTCGATGACTTCTAGTATTTGAGGTTGACCAAGTTATTATATGCGTATTCAGTTTATAGAGTCAAAGTCCCTCGGGTTCTTATCACTTTTGTAGGATTCCGTAATACTGTCCGTTGGTATCGATAATGTCTGCTTTAACCCTTGTGATACATTCTGTGCTGAACATATTCATATTAAATATTCGACCCTTGACTGACCTGTATTAGTCTCTTGTCTTATTGATTATATTGGCAGTGTGAGATGCAGCGTGTTAAGACATTAATCATCACTGGTCATGATCAGTTGAAGATGAACAGCATTTAACTCAACTCCGAATACGACAGTTGATAAGACTGTGATTTTGACGACTCAAAATATTTAATTAGTAATTTCATACCATGAGCAGACACCAACTACATGGGAACAAAAGTCACATCACATTCATGTATTATCTGTAAGAGTTCTCATTATTTCATAAACACATGTTCACAATCTCTATCTAGAGTTCTGGTTAGAGGTCAGTTCCTTTTAACGGCCAATGTCCTTTGGCATAAATTCAGAGGCTAACTAGACTTACTCCTTTATACAATAGCCTGTTGCACTAGACTTAACTATCCTGCTAGTTTTGCAATACACTTATTATGCTAGGCTTACGTCTACTGCTAGTCGTTTAATATCCGTTACACTAGGCTTACGCTTGCCGCTAGCTGTACAATACCCATCTATACTAGTCTTACACTATTGCTAGTAACATAATGTTCCTTTGGCATACCACGCCAGGCTAATCTGCCATAATCATGCAAACTGCGTTATTCATACGACGACTTACGTTTGGTTCAAGAAATACACTGCTCAAATGGCTTCCCAGCCACACAATTAAAAAGTGGTTATACCACACAATATCAGTGGCAATGGCCACACTTCTGAAACACACTGCCATTCGGGTCAAAACCCACAAGTCGAATGACGTTATAAAGACATACGCGTCATGCATAGTGATATGCATACTACGTCGTTAATATATATTCAATTGCGATGTTCCATGGTGCAGATCCGAGTGTGATTGTTGCGTGCATATTTTGACGCACATATTACAAAAATCGATATGGCTATTTAATATGGGAAAAATATAGACATTCATTCATTTGTGTATGAAAATGCTGTCTATGGTAAAAGCGAGAGAATCCATGTTTGATTCACACTTTTGATTATAGGAGTAATCGTTCTGGATATTGATCCGGCGCAAGGATATTGCGCTTACGTTTGTACTTATTTTTTAGGGCCAGAAAATATATTAATTTGCTTATTTTGTTTATGGCCTGAATTCATATGTATTACATATTATTAGTACAAGTAGAATCAGTCCTATATTGTATATTTTGGATGGGTAGGAGGGACCAGATTCTTGTTATTCCGGTCTAGCGGAAGTATGAGTTGTCTTGACAAGTCGTGATGAGTTCCGATGTACCGTGATAATGGCGGGTACGCACTTTTCAAAGGGCTGGTAGATTCTTAAGGAAATATAATTCATGAAGTGGTTTTCTTCTAAAGGAGATGGTATCTCTACTATAGTTTATGTTAGAGACTCTCCTAAGGTACGGTACAATGTATAATTCGGACTCCATGTATTGCCAGACCCTATTTTGATGATCTCATGTCGATTCGACCTAGATGGAACATTGTGCTTCGTATCGCTAGGGTCGTGTTTTGTATCGACGAAGATGACAGACTTTCCTGCAGCGGTTATGGCTACGTGAATTAACCTGATCACCGTAGAGCTGTATGGAAACATTTATGAAATCAGTTATATACCCATTATAAATTAACTCTGGCTTATATTCTCCTTCCTATGAATGAGTGAACGACAACTCAGGGTGGCAGCCATGTTAGATTTCGGTCATCATATGTTTTGATCACTGCCAAGAGAACAGATTATTTATCCTATTATCGGACAGAGACAGGGAGATCTCAATCTTGCTAGAACCCCCCCCCCCCCCCCTTCGTGGTTTCATAATATATACTACAAACTATGGACGTCAAGTAACTTTAGTTATTTACCGATCTGCCTTCACTGACGCGTTTAGTCAGATAGGGGGATGCGGCCGTAATGTATCATGACATTGAACTTTTGATGTACTGCCCATCATTTCTGAATGTGTCATGACTTCAGATCTGCTATGTATACCTACAAATTGATATGTCAACATACCATGATGTACTCGTATGTCCCAGTGTGTACGTCTGAATAAATTGAGTAAACAAAGATTCCAGCAGTCTGCATTGGTGCCTTTTAGACACATGTGTATGAGTGGTTATATTGGTCAGCACACGAACAGTACACCATTCGCGGTAATCACACTCTACACTTCTACTTCATACATACACCACCCTGCGTCGGTTGGAGTGACCAAGTTTAGGGCCTGCTTCCCCTGGAGCCTTTGCCTTCCTTAACTCAGGACTAGGGTGAGTTACCCATTTACAGCTGGGTAGACTGGAGCATGCCTGATCTCAACAACACACCACTCTTCCTTACAGAGCATACCGACTGACACTTTACAGAGTGGAAAGAAGAAAAGAAACTTTACAGTGGCGAGCCAGATTCCTGGGTCCAGCTTACGCAGTTTTGTGTTGAGAATCACAGTTTACAGCTGAAAGAACATTTGTTTGACCACATCAACACCAGTAGGACAGCTATACAGTCGATGTCAGCTTGACCTGTATTACCGATAGGATGCTGTATCTAGGTCAGCGCTTGTTGACAGTTTTTCGCTGTACAGACAGTATTACACAGGACAGTGGTATCAAGTGTAGAAAATATCTGGAGCAGTATTGTTGACATTTCTCAACGTACAGAAGAATCACAGTGTTGTTGAACATAAAGTGCATAGTTCATCGTTGGATCTTCATATGCTCAACAGAGAAAAATTGACAGTGTAATAGTTTAAAATTAAATCTATTACTGAATAAAGTGGCAAGTTATTAGTATTAAAATAAACTGTGCCTGCTTTACAACACTATACCTGCAACACATTCCATTCATGACATAAATTATATTGTATGCTATATGCTATTTATGCTTACATGTTATTTGTTATGTATTAAATTAGTTTATGTTCTGTGTGACTAGTACAAGGTATGCCGAGTGACATTGGTCTGGTACTAGTATTCTATAGGTACACATTTTCTTAATTGGAAATTTGTTAGCAACAATTTGCTGCTATTTCTGTTAGTTGTGATGAGGTGCTCTTTTCTTCGTTGTTTTTGTTAATAATTTTGTGTTCCTTAGTTTTGTTTGATTTGTTTGTATAATTGTAGGTCTCATCTTTTCTATTTTTGATTTCTTTACACCCTTATGTTTATACACGGTGGCGTTATTTGTCTTGTTATCTTACTGCAAGTATCATCACGGATTCTGTGATCATTTTTTTCATTTCTCCTATTTAATTTAATTTGATCTCTGCAAATGTTTTCAGATTGTCTTTTCTTGTTTGTCCTTTGTGATGTCTTTAGTTGACATATGACGTATAGTGGTATACACTGATAGTATAGTACAGATCAGTACTTTATGATTGTTATTGTTATAAAACAAAATGTACAAGACCTTTGTAAGGCTTGTCTCCCAAAGTGATTGGTAAAGGGAAATATTTTTTTCCACAGGTACTCAAGTGATCTTTGATTACATTGAGGTATACAAGACCTTTGTAAGGCTTGTCTCCCACAGTATTTGAGATACAGTTATTGTTGTCCACAGGTACTCAAGTTATCATTGGTTATTATAAACCATACAAGTTTGGACTAAGACTAAGTCTATGGTATAGACTTGTCTCCCATTAAAATGAAATAGGGTAATTTATTTACTTTTTCAGGTTTCTGATTTAAGAAGACAATATGTCTACATTAGATTATTTTATTGCACAAGGAAAATCTCTTGATAAGACTGGAAAAGACTTAGAACAATGGGCTGTTGCTCAATATGACAAAGCATTAGCTGCAGAAGAGAAAAAAAACTGCTGCTGCTGTTGAAGAAAGAAAAGCTGCTGCTGAGGAAAAAAAAGCTGCGGCTGAGGAGAGAAAACTTCAAATAGAAAAAAAAAAAAGCTGCTGCAGAAGAAAGGAAAGCTCTAGCTGAAGAAAAAAGATTAGAAAAAGAAGCTGATACTGCTGCTGAACTTAAGAAATTGCAGATGCAAGTGGAGGAAAGGAGATTTGAGGCAGAACAGAAGAAATTAGAAGCTGATGCAGAACAGAAAAAACTAGAAGTTGCTGCTGCTGCAGAACAGAAGAAATTAGAAGCTGCAGCTGAACAAAAAAAATTAGAAGTTGCTGCAGAACAGAAGAAATTAGAAGCTGCTGCAGAACAGAAGAAATTAGAAGCTGCTGCAGAACAGAGAAGATTAGATAGAGAAGCTGAAGAGAGAAAAGCAATAAGAGAACATGAGTTTGAATTAGAGAAATTAAAATTGACATGTATGAGTAATGTTAATCAGGCATCTGGTGGTAATGGTAAACCCTTTGTGTACAAGGTCAAAGTACCAGCGTTTAACCCTACCAGTGATGACATAACATTTTGGCTTTCTAGATTTGAACGGGCTTGTCGATCTCATAATGTTGACAAATCACAGTATGTGAATCAGTTGTCTGAAAATCTAAAAGGGGAGTCCCTAAGTAAGTTATATTTTGTTGAAGAGGCCGACAAAGATAATTATGATGCTGTTAGGGCAGCTTTGATAAAGAGATATCAGCTGTCTGAAGAAGGTTATCGTCTTTTGTTTAAAACAATGAGACCTGAGGTAGGTGTAGAATTCTCAGATTTCATCTCAAAAGCACGAATTACACTTTCACGATGGATTGAATTATCCAAAACAGAAAAAACATTTGATGGTCTTACGGATTTATTGCTAAGAGACAAGGTCATGTCTTCTGTAAATAAATCATTCCTAGAGTTCTTACATGAGCGTAAACCTGGTACAATAAAGCAAATGGAAGAATATTGTGACCAGTATGCCACGGCACACCCTGACATGATTCTTAGTAACTCTAACATTAAAGAGAGTATGCCAGTTGCTTCGGCAACAGAATATAATCAGAATTACTCACACAAATTCCAAGGAGCTAAAAATAAATTTGATAAAAAGGTTAATTGGAATAAGTATCAAAACCAAGATAACCGCTCAAATCAGAGTTCTTCTTTGAAGAACTGGAATCGGGCTGATAGTCCTCGACACGCGAGGGGTACCCATAATGTTAGAAATTCTCGGAAAGGGAGTAGCTATAGGAACTACCCAAGTGCTTCATGGAGACAAAAGAAACAATATTACAGGGATACTCAATATAATGAGCATGATGATTATGATCATGAATGTTATGATTCAAACCCAAATAGGGGTTATAACAGAGGCAATAATAATTATAGAGACAATTATAACCGAGGTAGATCACAACACAAAAGACATGGTAAATCTTATTACCAGGCTAACTCTGCACAACAGGAGTTCCACGACACCGATAATCAGAATAATGATAAAAAAGACTCCAACAGTGTAGCAAATTCCGCTTTCGATTTTGCTAGAGCATCTGAGTGTTCGCAATGCAAAACATTATTCGATCCAACCACAGTGTCTACTTTAAGCTGCGGTCACCCGCTTCCCGCTCTCCATGCGTCAATTGCGCATAATGGAAGGGGTGCTCTTGTCTTTAATAGGGGCCTAATAGATGGTACTCCGGTATCAATTCTTTTCGATTCGGGGTGCACTACCATTGGAGTGAGGCAATCACTCGTAAATCCTTCTCGAGCTACAGGCAATATAGTCAAATGTGTAACATTTGGTGGCACATTGGAGAAGTACTCCACTGCCATTATCAATATTGCTACGCCTTTCTTTACAGGAGAGGTGCAAGCATGTCTCTTGCCGAATCCGATCGCTGATCTTATCATCGGTCGCATTCACGGGGTGAAAGAATGCACTCCACAGCAAATTTCTAATTGGGAAAATGTTAATATGCAATCTGCTAATGCAGTAATCACTAGGGCTCAAGCTCTTAATATGCCACAATCTTCACATTCTGAAGATAATGATGCGCAATACCAAGATGATCCCTTGGAGATTTCCCACGATTCCTTTATCAAACAGCAGGAAGATGATCCTACTCTAAAGAAATTCTTTACTCTGGCAACAAAAGGTGATCCGAATAAGGATACTAATCGTAAATCTTGGATTACGATGAAGAATGGCGTACTTGTACGTATGGTACAAGACTCCGCTAAGTCCATTCATTCTCAAATCCTTGTGCCTAAAAATATGAGAGTTAAAATCTTACAGCACGCTCATGATTCGCAGTGTGCTGGACATATGGGTTTTTCCCGTACTAAAGCTAGAGTTCTTCAATCTTTCTTTTGGCCTGCTGTGAATAAGGACATACGAATCTATTGTCGATCTTGTAAAGTATGTCAAGAGATTAAATCCAGAGGTCCACGCCATGATGCACCTATTCAGGCTGCAGACATTCCCATTCGGCCATTTCAAAAAATGGCGATAGACATCATTGGTCCATTTAAGATAAAGTCTGCTAGAGGACACCAATTTATTTTGACGTGTGTTGATATGTGCACACGTTGGCCGGAGGCTGTTCCTCTAAAGAGCATAACTACTGCTGATGTCGCAGATGCTCTTTGGTTAATATTTTCTCGTCTGGGGTTTCCAGCAGAAATATTATCCGACCATGGTACCCAACTCATATCGGATACCATGTCTCAAGTAATGTCGACTCTGAAGATAGAGAGATCGCTGAGTAGTATTTATCATCCTATGTCCAATGGGATGGTGGAACGTTTGAATAGAACTCTGAAAAAACTACTAGGTAAGATAACAGAAGATCATCCTCAGGATTGGGATAGGGTTTTACCCGCGGCTCTCTTTGCATATAGAGAGGTCGCCAACGAACATACAGGATTTTCTCCCTTTGAACTTGTCTTTGGCGCGAAACCGCGAGGTCCTATGTCCTTACTTCATGATCTTATAACTGCTGATAATATTGTCGATGACACAAAATCCTCTTATGAATATGTCATCGCACTTAGACACAAGATTATTGAAGCATGCAAATTGGCAACTGCTTCTTCTGAATTTGCGAAACAGAAGGCAAGGGAATTTGCCAATAAAAAGAGATGTTTGCGTCAACTTTGTCCAGGTGACAAAGCATTTGTCTTGCTACCTTGTAGGGAAAATAGACTTCTCATTTCTTGGAAAGGTCCGTACGATATAATATCAAAAGTTTCCGATGTTGACTATATCGTCGATATTGACGGGAAGCGTAAAACCTTCCACATCAACATGCTCACGGAATTCCATGAACGTCCTGATTATTTACAACCTGTTTTCCAGGCAACGGACGATTTTCCAGTCCAACATGGACAGTACTCATCTCTGTCAGTAATACAGGATGAGGAAACGAGTTTCTCGGATGTAAATTTACCTTTTCCAATGATTCCTCTTCACTCTAATGAATCATGGAAAGATGTTGCAATTTCTCCAGAATTTTCTCCAGGAGAGCAGAAACAAGTTTCTACTATGTTAGAACAATTTCAGGATGTCCTTACTGACATTCCTGGTCAAACGGATGTCATTCAACATGACATTATTCTTACTGACCATAGTCCTATAAGAGTCAGACCGTATCCTATCCCGATACATTTTCAAGCACAGGTAGAGAAAGAGTTAGATGAGATGATAGAGTTAAAAATTATTGAACCATCCACATCAGCATATTCTTCGCCGATGGTTATAGTACGGAAAAAAGACAATAACATACGTCTTTGCGTGGATTATCGCAAATTGAATCAAGTGACTAAATTTGATGCGGAACCTATGCCTTTACTAGAAGAGCTACTTACGAGACTATCGAATTCTCACTTCTTTACTAAACTCGATTTGTCTAAGGGATATTGGCAAGTTCCACTATCCGAACACGCCAAACCGTTTACTGCTTTTTCGATGCCTAGGGGTCTATTCCAATGGAATTTCATGCCTTTCGGTCTTATGAACGCCCCTGCAACATTTGTACGCATGATGCGTCGAATCCTATCTCATCGCTCAGATGTCATTGCGTATCTTGATGACATCTGTCTTTTCAGTGATACTTGGAACGATCACTATAATGGTATAAATGAACTATTGTCTATCTTACGCGAGCATAACCTGACAGCGAAACCATCGAAAGCATGTATTGGTTTTAGCGAAATATCTTTCTTAGGACACCGTGTTGGTCATGGGTTCCTAAAAACAGAAGACCATAATACAAGTAAGATACTTAACATTTCTATTCCTAAGACTAAAAAGCAAGTACGAAGTCTCTTAGGTCTAATACAATTTTATGGACGATTCATCCCGAATCTGTCCTCCATTATGTCACCTCTTTCTTCCTTGCTAAAGAAAGGGTCTCCTAATGTAGTCCATTGGACTCAAGAATGTCAATCCTCTTTGGATAAGGTTAAAACTATGTTTTCTACTTCACCTATCCTAGTATTGCCTTCTAAGGATAAGACATTTATTCTTCGTAGTGACGCTTCATCCACCGGGATTGGAGCTGCACTAATGCAAGAGTACTCTGGAACTCTGCATCCTGTGATGTATATTTCTCGGAAATTAAATGCCGCAGAGAAGAATTACTCGGTCCTAGACCGTGAATTATTGGCTATGGTTTGGTCAATCCTTAAACTGCAAAGATTTCTTCTGGGCGCGCATTTCATTGTGGAAACTGACCAGAAAGCTCTTACGGCTATTCAGAGTAAAAATCTGAAGAGCGCGAGATCAACGCGATACGCGATTGCTCTACAGCCATTTCATTTTTCGGTGCGAGCTATCCGTGGGTCAGAAAATGTGATGGCAGATATTTTGTCTAGATGCCCACATGATTCATAACTGTTATACAACTTTGATACAGTTGTTTCTATGTTGAAATGTGTACACATATGTAATATATCATATATTGATTGTAACACTACTTAGCGGTTCATTGATATTTATTCACCGCTGATCTTTCAATGTTTTTCGTCTTTGATGATCATGATGTTAAGATATCTTAGATGAAATTTATGTATAAACTAATGTGGAAATTGTGTCATTGCTAATATTGTAGTATGCGTTGGTGACACCTCTCTGGAAATATTTATACTTAGAGAAGTACTTTCTCTAAGGTCATAAAACTTATGCTTATCATCTGCGCATGGTATTGGTGCGTTGTGAGCCTATTGTATGTGCTCCTAGATGTATTTCAAAAAAAAAATGTACCATTTTTTTTTTCCCGAGGGGTGTGGTAATCTGTTGCGTGCATATTTTGACGCACATATTACAAAAATCGATATGGCTATTTAATATGGGAAAAATATAGACATTCATTCATTTGTGTATGAAAATGCTGTCTATGGTAAAAGCGAGAGAATCCATGTTTGATTCACACTTTTGATTATAGGAGTAATCGTTCTGGATATTGATCCGGCGCAAGGATATTGCGCTTACGTTTGTACTTATTTTTTAGGGCCAGAAAATATATTAATTTGCTCATTGTGTTTATGGCCTGAATTCATATGTATTACATATTATTAGTACAAGTAGAATCAGTCCTATATTGTATATTTTGGATGGGTAGGAGGGACTAGATTCTTGTTATTCCGGTCTAGCGGAAGTATGAGTTGTCTTGACAAGTCGTGATGAGTTCCGATGTACCGTGATAATGGCGGGTACGCACTTTTCAAAGGGCTGGTAGATTCTTAAGGAAATATAATTCATGAAGTGGTTTTCTTCTAAAGGAGATGGTATCTCTACTATAGTTTATGTTAGAGACTCTCCTAAGGTACGGTACAATGTATAATTCGGACTCCATGTATTGCCAGACCCTATTTTGATGATCTCATGTCGATTCGACCTAGATGGAACATTGTGCTTCGTATCGCTAGGGTCGTGTTTTGTATCGACGAAGATGACAGACTTTCCTGCAGCGGTTATGGCTACGTGAATTAACCTGATCACCGTAGAGCTGTATGGAAACATTTATGAAATCAGTTATATACCCATTATAAATTAACTCTGGCTTATATTTTCCTTCCTATGAATGAGTGAACGACAACTCAGGGAGGCAGCCATGTTAGATTTCGGTCATCATATGTTTTGATCACTGCCAAGAGAACAGATTATTTATCCTATTATCGGACAGTGACAGGGAGATCTCAATCTTGCTAGAAACCCCCCTTCGTGGTTTCATAATATATACTACAAACTATGGACGTCAAGTAACTTTAGTTATTTACCGATCTGCCTTCACTGACGCGTTTAGTCAGATAGGGGGATGCGGCCATAATGTATCATGACATTGAACTTTTGATGTACTGCCCATTATTTCTGAATGTGTCATGACTTCAGATCTGCTATGTATACCTACAAATTGATATGTCAACATACCATGATGTACTCGTATGTCCCAGTGTGTACGTCTGAATAAATTGAGTAAACAAAGATTCCAGCAGTCTGCATTGGTGCCTTGTAGACACATGTGTATGAGTGGTTATATTGGTCAGCACACGAACAGTACACCATTCGCGGTAATCACACTCTACACTTCTACTTCATACATACACCATCCTGCGTCGGTTGGAGTGATCAAGTTTAGGGCCTGCTTCCCCTGGAGCCTTTGCCTTCCCTAACTCAGGACTAGGGTGAGTTACCCATTTACAGCTGGGTAGACTGGAGCATGCCTGATCTCAACAACACACCACTCTTCCTTACAGAGCATACCGACTGACACTTTACAGAGTGGAAAGAAGAAAAGAAACTTTACAGTGATCAAAACTCAAATGCATGCACACATGCAACAATCATCGACATCGGTCGATGAGATATATCTCTATTCGTTTGAGGTGTTCCATGATACAGCCATTCGGATCGAGCTCAAATCCAAATGTCTGTAAGCATGAAACAATCATCGACATCAGTCGCGGAGATATAATCATTTGAGGAATGCGCCATGCTGCAGACATGAAGCAATCCTCAACAGCATTCCGAAAGATATATTCTACAGTCAACTGGCATTTGGTAAAAGTACAGTTGGGCGACAGCAGCTGAGATTCAAAGATGTGCACAAAAGAGACAAGAGCGCACTGGATATAAATCCAGGAACCTGAAGCTGACGACCGTACTAAGTGGCGATGCTCTCTATGGTTCACATCAGATTGGGAGAAAAGAAGCTCTTAAGGTAATCAGAAGAGAGAACGTCGAAAGGAGCACCAAGAAAATAAAGATCTGGGGCTGTCATCTCAGGGACGCATTCACATTGTCAGTTATGACTGAAGGAGCTATTATTATCTCTGTACTGGTATTCCTCAGACGCTAACAATTGGTTACACCTGGAACAACGCCTCATCCATCGTATGGGTCACCTTAAATCCAATGGTTTGAACACCCATCATTCTTTTGTCTGAGGCTTCTTTTTCTATCTAGCCCCAAGTTCTATTATGACTGCGATCACCCTTGACTTCCCTCCTATTATGTTGGTATGTATGTGTGTGTATATATATATATATATATATATATATATATATATATATATATATATATATATATATATATGTGTGTGTGTATGTGTGTGTACTTGCGTGTATAAGTATATATTTGTATATATATATATATATATATATATATATATATATATATATATATATATATATATATATATATATATATATATATATATATATATATTTGTTGAAAATTATTTTTTATTGTATTTTATTAATTTTGGTTGTTTGCCTTTTTTTTAATACAGCGTGTTTCTAAAAGAATATCGGTATGATATTTTGAAGGTGTATAGTTTTGGTAATTGCAAACTTACAAATATTTGGTTTGCACCAAACGATAGGTAAACTTTCCGAGTTTGGACAGTTACCCGATAAAAAAAAAATGTTGTTCATTTCAGCCGCTAGACGGCGCAAAGAATGACAATGGAAAGAATAACAAGGGATCAGTTGGAGTGAGTGTGGAGAGAATTGGACTACCGCTTAGATGTGTGCCGTGTAACACGAGGGGCACACATTGAGGGATTGTAATGTAAGAGACTAAACTTTGACAATTTTACTTTCTTTTGGTTCAAACTCTATGTTTTTAGAGGAGCCGCGGTAGCATAGTGGTTAGTGCACTGGCTTCCTAGCGCAGTGGTCTATGGTTCGATCCCCAGATGAGGCGGGAATTTTTTAGGCCACAAACGGCTCCTGGGTCGACCCAGCCCCAAATGGGTACCAGAGCAACTTCTGGGAAGGTTAAGGCGGCCGGCGTGATGCCGACCACATCACCCCTAGTGTGCCGACGGTCAAGATAATATGGGCCTAACACCATATTCCCAATATGCCTCAATGGGCGTTTAACGGGTTCCTTTACCTTTTTTTTCTATGTTTTTAAGTGTTCAATAACCAAAGTTATATGCATCTAAATACCGATATTCTTTTTGAAACCCCGTGTATATATTTTTTTATTTATTGATTTAAACATTTTTTTTTTTTTTTACTTTTTCTCTCTCCATATCCTTTTTTTAAAGGTATTACTTTTTCCTCAGTCGGTTTTCCAGTCTTGTTTTCATTATTTTTTATTTATGCTATTAATGTAATATTCACTTCCAGTTTCCGATTTAGTAGCGTCCAATTTTGCTCCAACATGTGACACTATCAATGAGTAATTTTCTGATATTTATATAGTTTCATTTTCTTCACTTAATTCTTACTTTCTTTCTCTTCTGTCATTTGTTTGTCTGTCCCTGACGAAGGCCTGATGGCCGCAACGTAAGCTTTTCCTTGTCCGGTGTCTTAGTAAAACGTATTACTATTTGTGTTTTTTTTCCATTAAAGTTACATGTGGGAATGAAAGGATATAGTATGCAAGATAAGTGAGAGTGGAAGGGCAGAGTGTTTTACTAATGCTTGCGTGCCCAATTCTTAACCCTTTGAAACTAAAGTTCGTTCATTCGTTTGTCTTTGATCTTGTTGATGGCTTCTGTTGTTTTCCATGTTTTGTCTCTTATTTCTTGATTTCTTAGATATCTCACTTTAAACTGATGTTTATATCATTGTTCTGTTGTATACTTCATAAGTTTAATTTTTGTTAAGGTTGACAGAAGATAGTGGTCTGATGTCACATCTGCCACTCCTCACACGTTTACAGCAAAGATGATCAAAATTTATTTGTAATGCATAGGTAATCAATCTGGCGTTCTGTTCTTTGGTCTGGTAATATCTGTCTTGCTCTATGTAATTTTTTTAATGTGAAAATATGCTTCCGCCGGTCGCCAGCTGATTTAAACATAGAAGTTAGTCAATAATTCCCTATTTTTGTACATTATACCTAATTTGACAAGCGACAAAGTAATACGTTATGACACAAGCGCCATACCAGAAGAGTACAGTGTCGATATTCAGAACAAATTTGACATTCTTATGGCAGTACAGGAGGAAATGACACCAGATGAACTTGCCAATAACATGAAAGATGTGTATATTACAAATGCACAGAGGTTAATTCCTAAAAGAAGTATAAAGAGACGAGAATACATCTCAGACGAAACACTGAAGCTGGTGGTAGAGAGAAGAAAAATGAAGTCCAAAAAAGATACAGAAAATCAGGAGTTGTACAAGGAATACACAAAGCAGATTAAAAAACGAGTCAGACAAGACAAACAACAATACATAAACGACACCTGCAGGAACATAGAGGAAATGCGCGAACAGGGATTGAGTAAGAATATGTTTTCTGAAGTAAGAACATTGAAGAACAGCAACTTTAAATCATCACCTCGAGCAATAAACGACAAGAAAGGCGACACTCTAACAGAACGTAAAGATATTCTGAACAGATGGAAGGAGTACTGTCAAGAAATGTATACGGAAATAAACAAAGCGGCAGATAACAACGTCATGAATGAAGCGGAACGTGAACCAGAACCTACCATAGAGGAAGTCCGGAACGCAATCAAACACTTCTTCTTCTTCTTCCGTCCTTAGCCAAAGACCGACCAAGCAGTCAGAGGCCATCACGCCTTGTGGCGTCTTAAGGGCAACAGCAGATTGATTTTCTCTGTTGTAGTTTCCCATCACGCCTAGCGGCGTCTTTAGGGCAACAACAAATAGATCCATCTGCCGTTGTTTCCGTAATCGGTGTGACAAGCCAACGGGTGATCAGCCCATTGGGCATTCAAACACTTAAAAAGTGGAAAATCTCCTGGTTGTGATGAAATAATAGCTGAAATGATACAGGCGGGAGGAGAAGGCAGCGCTCGTATATACCATGCATTATGCTGCAAGATCTGGCAAAGCGGAATTTGGCCCAAGGAATGGAAAAGATCAATTTACATACCCTTGCCAAAAAAGGGCAACCTGAAACTGTGCACAAACTACAGAACTATAGCTCTTATAAGTCATGCCAGCTAAATACTATTACAAATCATAATGAAAAGGATGCAACAAAAGCTAGAAACAGAAATAAACGAAGTACAGGCGGGTTTTCGACCAGGTAGAGGCACTAGAGATCATATATTCAACATGAGGATCATCATAGAAAAGTGTAGAGATTTCAACGTTGACCTACATACTTGTTTCATTGATTACACCAAAGCTTTCGATTGTGTACAACATCAGCAGTTATGGGCTATTATGAAAAATATGGGATTTCCAAACCACCTTATACAACTCATCGCACTGCTGTACCAAGAACAACAGGCAGCCGTAAGAATAGAGGGGGAAACATCAGAATGGTTTGAAGTACAGAAAGGAGTAAGACCAGGCTGTACCCTTTCCCCTTACCTGTTTAACATTTATGCCGAGAATATCATGAGAAATGTAAGAGATGACCAAGAACACACAGAGTTTGACTCATTTAACATCGGCGGGTACCAGATCCTGGAAATCAGATATGCTGACGACACAGGCCTCCTATCGACCAACCCAGAAGGACTTGAACAATTACTTCTGTCCACCAAAAAACACAGCGAGGCCCAGAATCTATACTTAAACACCAAGAAGACTAAAGTATTGACAACAGACAAAGTAAAGACCAAACCAGAAATTGAAATTGATAACGAAGAACTGGAAAGTGTTAATGAATTCGAATACTTAGGATCAATCATCAACAGCTCTGGCGACTGTGCAGTAGAAATTAAAAGAAGACTTGCAATTGCTTCACATAATCTAATGCAGATGAAAAACCTATGGCAAGGCACAAGCAAAGAAACAAAGTTACAACTGATCAGAGCATGTATATTCCCAGTGGCAACATACGGCTGCGAGACTTGGACACTCAATAAAACAGTTGCAAAAAAGATTACATCATTTGAAATGAAATGCTACAGAAGGATGTTGAGAATACCTTGGACAGAAAAAAAGACCAACAGAGAAGTACTGCACTCACTAAACGTACAGGAACATTGGCTCCTAAATACCATCGCAATAAGGAAGCTGAAATTTTTCGGTCATATAAAAAGACATAATAGCCTGGAAAAAACAGTGATGGAAGGCATGGTCCCTGGAAAAAGGGGAAGGGGTCGACCTAGACGACGGTGGACCCAGGACATCACAGAGAGTCTGAACTTGTCTTTGGCTGATGCAGGTCGACTTGCCCAGAATCGTGATGCGTTCAGAGCAGCTGTAATGGAGACAACGTTCTGAAAAGAATACGTCACATGATGACCTAATTTGTGTTTTTCAATGATTTCTACAAAGTCGGTGTTATCTACTATTTTTACACTTAGGTCACCCATTAAAACTGAGATGCCCTTTTTTCTCTTTTTACATAAACTATTTTGTAGTTTGGTGTACAATTCTTTCACACATTCTTCTTCGTGATTGGTTAGTACATAATACTGTATAATCTTTGTTGTGTATTTTTGTTGTTGTTGGCTGTTTTCAATGTATGATTGGTCTCTTCTTGTCTATTCCTTTCCACCTTGTCTTGCAGTTCCAGGATGTAAATCGTGAAATCCAACATTTATGTTGCCACATGTGCAGCTTTACCTTGTTTGTTTAATGTACAACTATTCCAGGTGCCAAGCCTGAAGATTTTCCTGGAAGACATGAAGATCTAAATGACAGTATCAAGGAGTTGTCATTAGAGTAGCTATTTAGATTAAGATACTACAACCTTTTATAGGTCAGTTTCACTAAATTTCCCTGGTGGTACTATAAGAGAGACATGACTAAATTGTGATATTAAGTGTGGAGACTATCACGAACAAACTATATCTGGGCGAGAACCAACTGGTACGGCAACATAGATAGTCATATACTGCAGCCCAGTCAAATGTCATCATACCATAAGATAAGGCATTAGGGACATGGCTTTCTCTGAGGATAATATACATCATCTGGAAATAGACATGTTCAAATCTCTTAAATCCACCACACGAAAGTATATGGCACTAGTCATAACCCTTCACTCCCAAAGGAGCATAGGCCTTCAACAAACACATGCCAAGTCCCCCTGTCACGTGCCATCATCTCGAGTTCTTTCCACGTTCTCCTCATCATTTTTACCTCTGTTTCCAGCTCTCTTCTCCATGAGCTTCTCGGTCTACCTCTGCCTCTCTTGCCCTGGGGGTTGCAGAACAAGGACTGCCTTGTAATGCTATCAACAGGTCTCCTCAGTGTGCGTCCAATCCATCGCCATCGTCTTCTTCTCATCTCTTGTTCCACTGGCATTTGTCTGGCACTAACTGAAATCAATTTCTGGCTCAATTATCCACCACTGCAATGGCCATAGATTGTCGTGCAGCTCATATGGATACTACATTTTTATTCTTTACCTTGTAAGCTGGTCTATCCAGTCTGACATGTAGAGTTTAGTAAGTGCAGAATCTATGGCTCTGGGATCATCTTGACCAAAGATCATCACATAGCCCGCACCTAAATAAAATCCATGTTGACCTGCAGAGATGGTTCGGTGAAAGAGATAAAGAAAAATGTTTTCTCACGTGCAACTCTTGTAATTATATAAAATGAAAACTAATCAAACTTTTGAAAAAAAAGACATTAAAAAATCAGTTATCAATAAAATAATTAATAGAGTAATTTTTACATTCATCATCCATAACCCTCCACTCCCAAAGGAGCATAGGCCTTCAACAAACACATGCCAAGCCCTCCTGTCACGTGCCATCATCTCAAGTTCTTTCCACGTTCTCCTCATCATTTTCACCTCTGTTTCCAGCTCTCGTCTCCATGTGCTTCTTGGTCTACCTCTGCCTCTCTTGCCCTGGGGGTTACAGAACAAGGACTGCCTTGTAATGCTATCAACAGGTTTCCTCAGTGTGTGTCCTATCCATCGCCGTCGTCTTCTTCTCATCTCTTGTTCCACTGACACTTGTCCAGTTCTTGTCATCAGTTCCACGTTGGTAACCTTGTCATACCATTTCAATCCCTCTATTCTACATCATTTTTTAAAAGAGCTCTTAATTGTTTTTTAATACATGCTTTCAAATAATTTAGAAGTTTTGTTTCAAAGAAATCTAATGCTTGTTGTTAACACATTATTAGGACTGACGTTTTCAGTCTCTCGCGTGACCTGCATTTCTTGGCCGCTACGTTTCTCTAGTGGTCTGTACACGTAATCCGAATGACAATTGGAATGGATGTAAACATTCCACACTAATTCATTCGGTGTATTTACAAACACAGAATTGATGTAATGATTTACACCATTTAGACACAGAAGGCTATGACGGAGAAGATCATCTATACTCTGTTTCATGTGTCTGATGAATTTCACCTACTTTTATACCATCTTCTTCTTTGATCCTTAACCACAGACCGTCAAATCAGTCAGTGGCCATCATGCATAATGGCGTCTTGCTGGGCAACAACAAATTAATTCCACTTTGCTCGATCGGTGGCATCCTTCGTACAGTGCCCCAACTCTGGTTCATTCTTTGCATCTCAGCCTCCACAATCCTCCGCCAGGTTGTTTTTGGTCGGCCTCTCTTTCGTTTTCCTTCAGGGGTCCAAAGCATAGCTGTTCTTGTGATGGCATCGGGGTCTCTTCTGAGGACATGGCCAACCCAGCTCCAGCGTCTGCCAGCTATGATGGTGTGCATGTCCTCCTGCTTGCTCCGAGTAAGCAGATCTTGGTTGGTGATGGCATTCGGCCAAAAGATGCGGTGAATTTTTCTTAGGTATATTGCGTGAAAAGGCTCTGATATAATTTTAATTTTGTGCTTGTGCTGTATTCAGAGGACTTCCAGATGTTGTTTAGGCTAAAAAAGGTTGTTCTTGTTTTATTCATCATACGAGGGGCGTTCAGAAAGTAATGCACCACATCGTTTTTCTCAGGAGTTGTTTATTCAAAAAGCATGAAATTTATACACAACATACATGGATATGTCATGTAAACATCGGTATTATTCAACATAATCCCCATCAACTAGTACGGCTTTATACCAGCGCAAAACAAGTGCATGTATTCCTAGCTAGCACGTACCAGATTTTGTCTTGATCATGTAGCCATTTCTTCGCTGCGTGAATCACTCCTTCATCATCTTCAAACATTGTCCCACGGATTGCATCTTTAAGTGTTCCAAATAGATGAAAATCAGAGGATGCCAAATCAGGACTATAGGGTGGATGGGGTAGTACAGTCTAACCCAATTTGGTGATTGCTTCCCGTGTTGCCAGACTTGTGTGAGGTCGCGCATTGTCGTGAAGGAGAAGCAGGTCTGCTGGATTCTTGTGCGGCCGAACTCTGCGATAACGTTGATTGAGTTTTTTCAATGTCTTTATGTAAGCGTGCGAATTGATTATCTCTCCTCTTGGCATAACGTCCACAAGAATCACACCTTCAATGTCCCAAAAGACAGTGATCATGACCTTTCCAGCTGAAGGAATTGTCTTGAATTTCTTTCTTCGTGGTGATTGCGGATGATGCCACTCCATTGACTGTCTTTTTGTCTCAGGTTCAAAATGATGTGCCCAGGTTTCGTCACCTGTAACGATCTTAGCCAAAAAGTTCTCTCCATCAGCATTGAAACGCTCCAACAATTCAGAAGAAATTGCTTTCCTTTGCAATCGGTGGTCATTTGTGAGACTTCGAGGAACCCATCTTGCGCAAACCTTAGAAAATCCGAGAGTTTTTTTAACTGCATTTGCACTACCAATGCTGACTAACAGCTGTAAGGCCAATTGTTGAGTAGTGATTCGCCTATCAAAAAGAATAATGCCCTCAGCGCATTTCAACATTTCTGCGTTAGTGGCTGTTGCATGACATCCACTGCGCGGCCGATCAAGCAGCTCCGTATCTCCACTTCTTGATTCTTTGATTCTCTGAACCCAGCGACTGACTGTACTCCTGTCGACTGCAAAACTTCCATACACATCACATAGACGCTTGTGAATATTCACAACAGTTTCCTTCTCTGCAACGAGAAATTCTATCACAATTCGCTGTTTATAACGCAAGTTGCTTACACGCTCCATTTCAACGGTTTAGGGCAGCCGTATTTTTTGGCCGGTTGCGGTGCAATTTAGTGCACACCACACAATTGGCACATGCCATATTTAAAGTGTGCAAAATTTCATACTTCTATCTTCATTATTAGCTGAGAAAAACGATATGGTGCATTATTTTCTGAACGCCCCTCGTATCATTTAAATATAATACTAATTATTTGTTCCATTTGAATGCAAGTGATAAGCACATTACATCTTGTTTCTTACTAAGCATCACCAAACTGTTCGTTCTCTTTTGCCTATTTTTTCTCTCTCTCTACCATAAGCTATTTATTTCTCATTTCGGACTACAGCAATCTGTGCCCTAGTCACTGTTTACATTTTCACACTTCGATACTTGTCGAATCATTAAGGATTAATTGTAATCACTTCGGGAGCCGCGCTGGTGTAATGGTTACCGCATTGCGCTGGCGATCAGGCGTTCAAGGTTCAAGCCCGGACGTGGGCATTTAAAGGCGTGTCATCGACCGGGATTTTGACTGAATAACCTGAACGTCTCCTGAGATAAACGCTCTGTGGATGGGAAGGAGCGAAGTTCCTGACCGGGTTGAAAAGAAAGTTCACAGGGTCCCCAGCCTCTCAATGACATGCCGTTGGGCCAAAGGGTTGATAGCCCAAGTGGCGCTGGTAAAAAAAAAAAGAGAAAAAAAGTTGCAATGGCTTAAGTGATTGCACCAGATTGAGTTCAGGCGTGAATTGTTTGCTTCCGATTGTGTAAATCACTTCCATACAGACTAGTGAATCGGGGTGTATCGCTTCAGTGTTAATGCAAGGGCAACAGGAGTGTCTGATAAGTGATGCAATTACTTCCGTCCTGAGATTCTGCGTGATAATAATTAGAAATAAACGCGCCTGGTGAGACAAATTGTCGAGGACTCTGTCTTGCAGTGATGAGGTTACAAATCTGATTTTAACGGTTACTTAAGAGTACACTGAAGGAGCTCGATCGTATATGGAGTTGAGGTCATGTGTTACCATTTTAAAATGATATTTTAAGACACGAAGGTGAAGGTAATAAGCAACACCCCGACCCACTTCGTTCTTGCTCATGGATTGGATCAAATGAGTGCAAGCGATATACATTAGTTCTGATTGGAAGCCAGTGCGAAAACATGGTGCACGCGTGGACAGGAAAACAGCGCTATAACATAGCACATTCGAGATATACGACACTGCACCAATCGTCAAAGCAGATAGCCCAGAAAATGCCAGGAGCGAATAGAATAAGAACTCTGAATTAAAGGACCGGACAAAAACGTATTGGAGCATTTTGTTGTACATCAGTAAGAAAACTCTCCCTTATTAATACGGAAAACGGAATCTTACTGGACCTGCTCACAAGTCACAGAAGAATTCTAAAATAAAAGTAAAACCCTGCGACGGTATTGCCTCCCTGTCGTACGGTAGGTTAATTGTTTTACTGGGTCCATCTAAGTAAAGAGTGAATGTTGACAGATACATGAGAATGTATAGAAAATAGATTTCCCAGGTGGTAGGTTGAGAGAAAGATATGTCCATGGAGTGAGTAGGTTTCTCTCCTCCAGCCTAACCGTACAACTGTGCTTTGTTTACAAGACAGTCTTTGCCTTCATATCTAAAATAAGACAAGTTACTCTACACACACATAACACCATGTGACAACAAGACATATACACGTGAAAAACTAAGGATAAATGGGTATGGGCCTGACCAACACACAAAATTAAATTTGTTTGTTGTTTATTATCACTAAACTTGTCACAACACCAATACTTAAAGATATCAAGAAATCATTTACATATAGAGGAAATAAAGAAGAATTGTGCGCCCTAACCGTATGGAGAAAACGCAACGAAAATATTAACCGAAAAGTTAAATGTTAGCCGTTGGTAACAGAATAAACAATCTTGGTACAATATAAGACCAAGAGAAGTAAACAACGATCAAACAACCAAATTAATAGATAGTTTCCAGCAAAACAAAATGATCCCACACTCTCTCACTCAGTGGCCACTTCTCACTCTCTTATCTATTGTCTTTTAACCATGGGTCTGTGGTATCACTTGGTAGCAGATTATTACTCGAACATAATCTCTAATTCATTGTGATTAATGTACCACTCCAGCTATCGAGGATACTAATTGGCCCCAGTTCATCCCAACAAACAAACAAAAAACTAATGAGGTGAACGCCGAATCAGGTAATTTCCTCGATTAATCCTGGTAACAGTACAAATCGTAAACGTTATCGTCACTGTTCTTAACTATCACTTTTCCTCCGATAGTGGTGCACAGGGGAATATAGTCTAGTCAAAGAAACTTCAACTAAATAAAAATCATTGCGACAACGTTTGCAGTGTATGGGCGAGCAGGTAAAAACAGGCTTGTTTTCCGCTCGGTCTGGAACTTCTATCTGGATACAGGTTACATTACTGTAACGTATAATGGGGAAAAAAACCTACAGTAACCTGACAGTCTTTGTAATCCCGTTAGCGTTCTATGATTTGATAGCTAAAACCATGCATTTACTGCCTGTGTTTACTTACTTACTTAGTCGTTTCCCTTCTACCATGAGGTGTAGAGGTTTGGAAGAGGTTTGTGTTTACTTATACAAGCTTATTTTCGTCCTGCCTCTTTTCTTTGAACATAAGCAAACGAAGTGTTTACAAACTTCCATGACTTGCCCGTCATAACAGGTAGCGAATCAGGTTTGTTTACCTCGTCTTATCAAGCAAGCTTATCTGTCAATCATACGATACCTGACAGACTGCACGTGAAAAACATATAATCTTTTCAAGTTCGTACTCAGGGGAAGTCAGAAACCCCTGGGCTCTTTGATCTTCATAAGCGGGCATTCGTACAGAGAAAACCCGTTACACGTGGTTGTTACGGATGATACTGGTCTTGTAGTGTGTAGTTGATAGTGTTGCTAAGCTCAGTGAAAAAATAGACATCGTACCGACAAAACGAATGGATACGGGCAAGAACATACATTATATCAGTTCAGACGAATCCAAGCCGTGAGGTGGATGGGTTCACATAATATGGTTGACGTTTATTAGAAACTGTAGATAACTACATCATAGAATAATGGTATGGCATATATATAAGTACTTCGTCCTGTCCTTCAATCGTCACGTCTCGTCAACATTTCTGGCCGCTGTACTAGAGGTGCATACAAACGATGATTACCCAAGAAATGTGGGTCAGACAAATGCGGACGCGGAATTATATCATAAAATACTTCTTAGGTTATCTTATCCAATATCTTCATAATAGTGACGGCCTTCGAATAATAAAATATACCACAAATCGCTCAACTTCCACAGTATATTACTAGCTTACATAAATACGTCCTTCCTCAAAGAATACAAATCACGAAAGGCCAAGAATATTAACCGTTTGCATAAATTAGTGTAGAACGCATTACGTCATTAACTACCGATGACGTATTAAATATAAGTGAAAACTCGTGCAAACGCATCATTAACCACAGAGAGACATATTACTGCGTGTATTAACTGGTAATAGCCTATGTGTGGTAAAGATACAAAATACATTAATATTTGTACTTTAACAATTTCTCCGTCGGTCGGGTATAAAAAATCAATATATTTGATTTTTTTCATAAAAAATGAAATATAATATTACAATTAATCAATATACGAGACCGAAAAAACGAACAGCCAGAAGTGATCACAAAAAAATGTCAATAATAAAATCGATGTCAAACTGAAGAAACTTTGAGACAAAACCTGTATGCATTTGTACTAATTCAAGTGATAATGTAAAGCAGAAAGAAGTCCGTCAATGGTCAAGGAAAGACCATAGCAGTAGAATATTACTATCATACAATATGGAAAAAAGAACATGGAAAGAAATTAAAAACATATGTATGTGATACGAGAGAACAAAATAATGTTCAAAGGATAATCATCCTCACCATCCATAATGAAAGTAAACAAAGTTGTGTGCATACATAGATATGATGTAATTCATGGTGGACAAAAGAAGGAAGTGTATCAGGAATGAAGAAAACACAAGACAAGACAAATAATCTATCGCAATAATATAGCAATAACAAAGATAAAGGTAAGTAAAACATGACCAT
Source organism: Oreohelix idahoensis (assembly GCA_024509875.1). Taxonomy (NCBI): domain Eukaryota; kingdom Metazoa; phylum Mollusca; class Gastropoda; order Stylommatophora; family Oreohelicidae; genus Oreohelix; species Oreohelix idahoensis. Next base: position 363,996 of record JAMPIV010012950.1, read on the forward strand.
GTAAGTATGTGAAATAGAAGGAGTAAAAGAAAAGAGAAGCAACTGATAACTGGATAGCATAAAAACAATTAATAACGTGTTACCTCCCTTAATGTATATCTGAATGTAAGCCTAAATACATGATGGGTCGTGCGAAATATGCATGAAATAACAAAATACTACCAAATTATGTCCAAGAGAAATGGGAATTAAATGATACATATCTACTACAATAATACGCCTGAGAGAACAAATACAGGATAAATGTCAAACGTATAACGATAGTCAGAATGAAAAAATGTATATAACACAGCGTAAGTCCAATGCGAAGATCATTGTGAACGTAGTACACAGGAAAATATAATCCTAATACGTGCTTGATAAAGCCACCACAAGAAACACGCTTTTGGTTTTTTTTTTTTTTTTTTGTAACATAGTCAATAACTTGTTCGCAATAAATAGTGTATAGAAGCACAGTTCAAATCAGTGCAATCTGGGTGAGCAGTTAGAATATATACACAGCAGGTGCATCATGAACCATGGCAGTCAAACCAATGTTGGATCAGGAATGCCGTTAGATCGCATCGTAAAAGTCTATAACTTTGTCATCGAAAAAACCATCTGGACCAACAAAGCATGCATCAGGTATCAAGATAAGTTGCAAATCCATATCAATCATGAGAAAATGTCATGCAACAAAGTTTGTCTTGTAATCCCATAAGCTATAAGGACCTGTAAAAATGTTCTGTAAAGTAACAAAGATGTAACAGATCAAATATCCGATACTGATGGAGCACATCTTGAGAGCACATCGGCAACAACGTTAGTTGAACCAGGGGTAGATTGAAACTCGAACTGGAATGGCTGTAATAAAATTGAGAAGCGTGCAAGTTTAGCGTTTTTATAAATTAGCACGCTTGAGAGCCGCTACAGACTTCTGATCCGCCTCAATAATAAATGGTGCTCCCAGCAGGTAGCGTTCCAGTTTCTGGATGGCCCAAACGACGGCCAAGAGTTCTTTCTCTAACACCGGGTACTCTCTTTCTGTGTCAGACAGCTTGCGTGATATACACAGCGTAGGGTGCAGGACGTTGTCAAATTCTTGCATCAGACACCTAATCCTAGAGAGCTAGTATCTGTGTGGAGCATATAAACGAAAATATTCATATCCGGTAACCTCAAAATAGGAGGTGTATAAAAAATATGCAATGTACTATCAATGTAGCCTGGCACTCTTGTGACCAGTGTACGTTATTTGTTAAACCCTTTTGTAACAAAAAGTATAGGTCAGTAGTGATAATACAGAGAGCAACATATGTGGGATTGAACCCATGACTCGCGTAATCAGCACGAAATAGTGTGCTGGGCGCAAGCAACACTGTGAATAAAAGATCATGATAGTGATAGTTACGTGAGCGTCTAGTTTACTGACAGAGAAGGTGCATCATGCTGTATTGGCTGGGCATGACGATAAAAATCAAAGTAAATAATGTCCAGCACAGGTGTATCATACAGACTATGGGAAAATAAAGACAATATGCCAAAGTCTAAAGGATATAAGAAGTGTTCTAGACCAGATAAGACCAAAAGGAACAAATCATGTAGGAGCAAATGACTAGGCAATATAACAAATGATGACTGAACTTGCTGAGTCACCATAGGATGTGACATGGAAAATATAGGCATGTCAGTGGTGGAATGATCCATCACTGCCAAATGACTAGTGTCATGAGCAAGAGACATTGTACTGAAAACAAAAATGACTAAAATAACCAAAAATAGTCTGTGAAGAAAACGTGGGTAATTAGTAGCAAATAAGTACTCAATTACATGGTAGCATGTCATGAGAGATGACAGTAGCATCATAGTGATTAAAGGCCATAAGTCTATGAAAAAATAGTTAGGCAAAGTTAGGTTAGTAACAGAAGTGTCCTGGTGCATAGGCAGATTAGGCACAACATTGTCAAACTCAGTGACAACTGCTGTACATATAGAGTTAAGGCCCTTACTTACAGAAAAATCAGATATGACGTCACTATCTGATCATCAGCATGAGGAGAAACCTCATCATCTTCCAAAATGGTACAGAGACCAAAACTGGAATAAACAGTGTTACAGGTATGGTAATTGCTGGCAGGTAAATGAGCCCCAGCAAGGCCTGCGGTTGCAGAGAACTTGTGTCGTCGTTCCCACAGTTCAGTCTCTTCTGGTGAGCAATCTTTGCTCCCGTGGATACAAACAACCGTAAATCAGCAATATGGTTTTTAAAAGACATACTTTCACCTTTCCTGAAAAAAATGGTGTATGGGTATCAACAATAGCTGTGCGATAAAATTCAATAGTACCACCAAATGTAATATTATTTTACAAAGCCACCCAGTAGTTGCTCCCGAGTCCCGGAGTACAGACACTTGGATGCCATTCAATAACCCCTGTGAAATATGAGAGTGCCCGTACCATCATGAGCCGAGAGGCTAGTAACAGCTGGTAAAGGGTGCTCGCACTTCAGTACTATCTGACTGAAAAAGAGTGACACAATCTTGGCAGTTTGAGGCAACATCAAAATCGAAAACACAACATGCAGCTGATTGATTCTGAACACCTATTTCCTTATTAATTATGGGTGCATCCCCAGTAAGTGCCGAACCAGTATTATGTTCTGAACGTATTGGAGCACGAGAACGTGATCGTTGTCTCTGGCGATCAACGGAATTGCCTTGATTCCTGTGGCCCTGTGTGTTATTTCTATTTTGAAAGTTTTGATTATTAGAACCATTGTTACACCAATTGCTATTATTAGTATTGAAATTATTCTGTCTTCTCCAATTTGAATTTTGTTAAGAAGTATTGGTACTGTCGAGACAAGTTCGGGGGAAGGCACCGGTCTTTCCAAGTATTTCTTTAACAGACTTACGTGGTAGACGTTTTCCTTACCTATTATAGAGATCTTGTAATTGGTCCTATAGAACTTTTTAAGGACGATAAGCGGCCCTTGCCATCCGATACGCAGTTTAATGTTTCCGGTAGGGAGTAATAACAAAACTGTCTCTCCTGGCTGCAATTCTCTCTCCTTAGATGCTTTTTTGTATCTTTTAGCGTGCTTTTTGCGTGCGCGCTTAAGGTTGGTTATTGCTAGGTCTCATCTTAGTTGTAGCCGTTCCTTTAACTCAGATACATACTCATCGGCTTTCTGGTCTGTCAGTGACCGCCGTAAGGCTCCCAGCGGGCCTTTAATAGGTCTACCGAATAAAGTAGTTGCTGGCGATAGCCCTGTAGAGGCCTGGAGGACTTCCCTGTTGGCAAACAAGGATGCAGAAATGAAAAGGTCCCAATTTTCTGGTTTTTCCTGTCCCAGCTTACGTAACATCCTAGTTGTATAAATTAAATTGCAAGATGGAAAATCTACTTTCCACTGCATCAAAACATTTTATTTATATAACAAATATCAATTGCAGTAAGGGAAAAACTATTATTATGATGTACACATCATATATTACTTGTTGTATGTAAGACTTGGACCATAAACATGTAGATGGAGAATAAATTTGGGACAGCACATGTGTGGATTTTAAGAAAGATACAGTGGGCCATTTGCGCAGCTAGAAAACTAAATTAATAAGTCTTCAGGGAAAAAGAACTTTTTAACCTAAATTGGCATCGTAAGACACATACATTCAAATCAAATGTCTTTAGACACAGAGCATAAACAGAAATATTGGAGAGTCTGCTAACAAGTGGTATATGTGAATAAAAGCGAAAAAGACATATTGGGAAATACTTCAGCAAGGTGACCACATTGCAATGGAAGAGACTTAAGACACATTTGGTTCAAGACCCCAGACACACAGGAAATGGACAGATCTGCTTGCTAATGCAAGCACTCGGTAAATGTGTGAAATTTTGTAATACCACCATTTATATTCAAGTATCATCCTACTCCGGATTCAAAGTAGAAGTTTTACAAAACATTCTGAATAAACAACGAGCTGGCCATCATTAATTTTTTTAAGCTTTCACCCAATAAACATTACATTTGGTATAGCAAATTTATGGACCATAATCTACAAAGACCTTTATTCTTTTACACTTTACTCTTTCATCGCTCTATTTTAACACCTTCCTGTTTATTTCTCACTGTATCTTTTTTTATATATCCTTGCAAATTTATTATACTTGTGAGAGTTAACCAGAGAAGACAATCAAGTAAACTATAGACAAGTAAGGTAAAATTGATCAATAAAAAACTGAGAAAATCGAAGTAGGAACGATGAATAGTCATTAAATGTTGTGAAAGAGACAAACCTATAAATGAGTCAGCATTTAACTCTTGTGAAGTTCTGTAGATGTAAGGTGAATCATCCATTTCATCATTGGAAATGTTTGATGGAACGGCCCATGTTTCATCATAGCTTGTAGTATCTTCTGCATCAAAGAATGCACTATAGCTACAACTGATCTCATTAAAGAGGCGACTCAGTTCACGAGGCAGATCGTTGCAGAGATCTACAAAAAAACAATATATATTAATCACGTATATATATATAATCACTCAAAACATCCATATATATATATATATATATATATATATAGTGACATTTCTTTTTGCACACTACAATGTGTCCCTCGTATTGCAACTGTGTCGTGCTCAAAAGAAGGTGGCTAATCCGCAGTATGACGCGTATAAAAATATGACGTGAGTGCGTGTCCAGGACAAC